>CM038214.1:274515931-275047191 GCA_021442155.1 Cymbidium sinense | reverse complement strand
CAAAATCACAATAGACTAATAAAATAACTTCAGAGGCTAGAACAAAGTCAAAATACCAATGACCATTATCCAAATACCCATCAAGCTCCACTAGGAAAACCTAGAACCAGTGACCCACTAGACCCATGTTAATTAACAGATAAATAGCCAACAAAACCAAGATAGGATCCCTCAAGCTAAAGTCCCAACAAGTAGCAGTCACTAAGCCAAACTAGGGTGAGCAACCACAAATTACTAAACAGCTCAGAAACCATCAAGGAAACATAAGGCTGCGTGCAAATCAAGAACATAAACATCACAAAGGGGCCAAAGGAAGCCACCAACCACTAGAAACCAAAAAGTCCAATATAAAAAGATCAATAAAGGTTCGACTAACATAACAAAAGGCTCCAACAAATTGTCCAACAATAAGGAAAAGATCAACAAAGAAAAAAAAATCAACCAACCAAGATTCCAAGGACAACTAAAAGTCCTTCAACCAAACCAGCTACATAAATCAGCCATAAGGCAACCACCAGAGAATAGCCCATAACCAATGAAGGAAGCATCATCAGTAGCCAAGGAAAAGCAAAAAACAATAAAGCACCATACAATAGAGGTCCAAAAGAAGCAAGACAACCATAGAAAGGCAACAACAGTAGCTAGCCAGGACTTGCCAAAAAACCAAACTTCCTTTGCAATAGAGATTAACCCGACGAAAAGCATAATAATAACACAAAATGTGTTGCAAAAAATGCACCCAGTAGAGGCTAACCTCAAAAGAATTACCAAATGCAAACCCCACGTAAAGAAGGATCCATTAATAAATAACAAGGAACTAGGAGGCAACACAAAAAGTAGCTAGAAAATTCTACAAAAGGAGGTTCAGAAAGGCAACAACCAACAGTAGTTCCCACAAGGAAGGCCACCGATCCAACCATGAAAAACTAGCAAAAAGTAATTCGAGTTCAAGAGGAGAGCCAACAAACCAATTAGTGAAAATAAAATAAAGCTAGGAGAAGCCATCATTCAACTTATCGAGTAACAAGGCGAGAAGACAACATCCAGGGCTTAAAAACCAAAAGCCAAAATAGAAAAAGGAACCACCAGGTAGCAACCACCAGGCCAACCCAAAAGCAAGAGGCCAAAAACATAAAATAACTCAGGCCAAAAAGTGAAAATAAGTTTAGGGTTTAGGGTTTAACATTTAGGTTTTTTAGGGTTTAGGGTTTATGGTTAATTTGGACTTAGGGTTTAGGGTTTTGGGTCTTAGGGTTTAGGGTTTAAGGTTTAGGATTTTATTATGGTTTAGGGTTTAGGGTTTAAGGTTTATTTTAAGTTTAGGTTTATATTTAAATTAAGTAAATTAATAGGTTTAGGTTTATTTAGTTTATTTTTTATTTATTCTATTTTTTATTTTTATTTAGGTTTATTTTAAGCTTTTATTTAGTTTAGTTTATTTATTTTAGTTAAGGTATTTTATTTTAGTTTGTTTTTTAGGTTTAGGTTTAGGTTTATGTTTATTTTTTAGTTTAGTTTTATTTTAATATTATTTTATTATGTTTAGGTTTTTTTTTTAGGTTTATGTTTTAGGTTTTTATTTTAGGTTTATTTTTAGGTTTTAATTTTTAGTTTGGGCTTTGGTTTATTTTTTATTTATTTTATTTTATTTAGTTTAGGGTTTAGGTTTAATTTATTTTAGGTTTTGGTTTAGGTTTTATTTATTTTAGGTTTTGGTTTAGGTTTTATTTATTTTAGTTTAGTTTATTTTAGTTTAGGTTTAGGTTTATTTTATTTTGTTTATTTTAGGTTTAAATTTTTTTTAGTTTTGGGGTTTAGGTTTTATTTTTTATTTTTTTATGTATATTTTTTAGGTTTAGGTTATTATTTAGTTTTTATTTTACTTTATTTTAGGTTTATTTTATTTTATTTTCTTTAGTTTTTTATTTTATTTAGGTTTTATTTTTTTGTTTTTTTAGTTTTTTTTTTTATTTATTTTTTAGTTTATTTTTTTTATTTTATTTTTAGGTTTACGTTTAGGTTTAAGTTTAGGTTTAGGTTTTATTTTAGGTTTTTATTTTATTTTATTTTTTGTTTTATTTAGGTTTAGGTTTATTTTTTTATTTTATTTTTAGGTTTTTAGGTTTTTAGTGTTTAGGGCTTAGGGTTTAGGGTTTGGGGTTTAGGGTTGAGGGTTTAGGGTTTAGGGTTTAGGGTTAAGGGTTTTGGGTTTAAGGTTTTAGGGTTTAGGGTTTAGGGTTTATTTTAGGTTTAGGGTTTCGGTTTTAAATTATGTAAACTAGTAGGTTTAGGTTTATTTAGTTTTATTTATTTATTTTACTTTGTTTTATTTTTTAATTTTATTTTGGTTTATTAGTTTTTTATTTAGTTTAGTTTATTTATTTTAGGTTTATTTATTTTAGTTTAGGTTTTTTATTTTAGTTTATTTTTAGGTTTAGGTTTATTTTTTAGTTTAGTTTTCTTTCTATTTTATTTTTTAGGTTTAGGTTTTTTTTTTCATTTTTAGGTTTAGGATTATTCTTTTATTTTATTTTTTTAGGTTTAGGTTTTAGGTTTTTATTTTAGGTTTATTTTAAGGTTTTATTTTTTAATTTAGGTTTAGGTTTATTTTTAGTTTATTTTGTTTACATTTAGGTTTCGATTTAGTTTATTTCAAGATTAGGTTTAGGTTTTATTTATTTTAGTTTAGGTTTAAGTTTATTTTATTTTTATTTTAGGTTTAGGTTTTTTAGGGTTTAAGTTTTATTTTTTTTATTTGTAGGTTTATTTTTTTGGTTTAGGTTTTTATTTTATTTTATTTTATGTTTATTTTATTTTATTTTAATTTTAGTTTTTATTTTTATTTAGGTTTTTTATTTTTTTTAGTTTAGTTTAGGTTTCTATTTCTTTTATTTTAGTTTAGTTTTTATTTTTTAATTTTATTTTCTTTTTTCTTTAGGTTTAGGTTTAGGTTTAGCTTTTAATTTAGGTTTTTATTTTATTTTAGTTTTTGTATTTTTTTTAGGTGGTTTTATTTTGTTTAGGTTTAGGTTTTTAGCTTTTTAGGGTTTAGGGTTTAGGGTTTGGCATTTAGTGTTTAGGTTTTTTTTAGGGAAAGTTAGAATTTTATTTCCATTAAAATAAAGGATACAATGTCCTTAAAGGGGTAAAACTCAAAGTTCAACTGCCCACAGAAGAACAAGAAACCTAAAGAGCTAAACCCCCATCTAAGTATAATGGAAAAAATTATAGATCAAATATAATAGCTTAAAAGGAAAAGAGAAAAGAACCAAAATAATACTAATATAACTCAAGAAAGTAATAAAAGACTAGTAGTCATGATCCCTTTGAGAAGTCAAGATAAGCAAGATCCATATCAATAGTACTTGAGTTGACTAAGTAAAGATCATTCCATCTGTGAAGTTCCAACCTACAAAAGAAATCTGTAAAACACTACAAATGGAAAATGATAAAGTAAACAATTTAGAAATAGCTGAGAAAGAGAAGGCTCAAGCTTAGTTAAGATCATATCAAGGACAATAATACATATGAGCATCCTAACTTCATGAGAAGGGTTACAATTGTATGCATGCTACCAACCAAAGAGAAGATATGAGAAAACATCAAGGCCATCATAGCCAACATACATGATATAAGCAACCATCCAAGGCAAAATAGTCCATTGTGATCCAGTTCCTTCTCCAAACAAGAGAAAACAAACAGTAATTCGACAGACCACCACCAAAACCCACAAACCAATCACTTAAAACCAACATCCCAGTTACAAGATCGGTGGCCAAGCTAAAATAAACCAAGCGGTAACTCCACAAGACCACCAATAGGAAAGAGAAACACAAAAGGGTTAGCATAAATAGGAGAACAAAACAATCGAACAAATAATCCCAAAGGAAAAACAACAACCCACTATCTGAGCACTAGCAATCCAAATCCAATGGCAAAACCTCCACCCAAATAGCAAAATAGTAGGAGATAAGCAGTAACAAAGAGAGGAAAACCATAGCTTAGAGAGGCTAATAGGGTTTCAAGAAATTACCATCAAAACCACCACCAAAGCAGCCAAAAGAACAACAAATTTACCACCACTAACCAAGAGGCAAATATTAGGAAGCAAGGAGAGCCAAATAAACCAGAGGGGGTCAATACCAACAACCAACATAAATCCCAAAACACCAAGACATGACAAGCATCAAGGCAAGAGCCATAAAAACCCCTCAAGTAGCCAACCCACAATAAGTCCTAAAAAGGATAAAAAAAACCAAGAGTTCATATCCTCCACCAACAAAATAGCCAATATAAAACCACCTAGGCAGGTAGCTAATGGGATGAGCGGGAGAAATCGAGTAGAAAAGCGACACCCAAATCAGGAACAAAAATAAAATAAAAGCAACTACACCCAAGAGGATAGTAAATAGACCATAAACCCAACCAAAAGCACTAACCATCAAACATAGCCAACAACCCACCAACCAACCTAACCAAAATGGCAACTAGCCAGGTTAATACAAAACTAACTAGAAGACAAAGCCACTGAGCCCAAAAGAGTGAAAGAACATAACAAGACAATGCCACAACCCACACGGAGATCTCACAGAAACAAGAAACAAAATGGTAGTCACCCAACCAAACAAAGCCCAAGGAGGACTACCCAACCACAAGCAGCAAAACTATAAGGATAGGAACAAGGATAGAGGCAAACAAAACCCCTTCCAATTCCCAAAGAGTCACAATAAAGAAGAAAATAGACAGATAACCATAGAACAACTCCAATCCACAAGGAAGAGGGAAAAACCAACCAGTAGAAGCCCCCAAAATAAACCAGAAAAGGAGAACATCAACCACCAAAAAACCCAAAACTAAGCTAAGCTAGAAGAGGCCAATAGCAACCATGAAAAATAACCACCCAAAATAACCACCCAAATGGGAGAAGCAAATAGCAGCAACCAGTAGAGCCAACCAATAGTAGCCAAAAATCCAATTCGAATAAGGCCATAGCCAGCCAAAATCAGAGGCAAACCTAACATCCATTAATAAAAGGGGTAGGCCAAAAATGGGCACAGCCACAACCCAACAGAAGACCCCTAAAAAATCACTAGTTGTGTGATAAAAGATGCATAACATGAGCCATAGAAAGAAAACTACCAATCTCATAGCATAGAAAAATCAATTATAACCACTATGACCCAAAAAAGAGTCTATCAAGTATGGAATGGGGTTAAGAGGAAGGGGGTTTAAGTATAGAAATAAACTCAGCAAAAACCACTTCATGGTGAGAAAAGCACAAAATAAACAACCAAAAAATAGTTTGAATAAAACCACCATAGCAAAAAAACCAACAAAATAGTAGAAGGATAAAATCTGAGGTAAGGCAGTCCACTGTTATCTAGATTGACCAGACAGATGCTTAGGTAAGCTATGGTTATCAAATAAAGTGAGCTCATTTAATTCCCCTCCAAAATTAGCTTGGAAATCAGCACAAGCATTACCTTCAATAAGAATGTGAAAAATTTTGTAGCAAACTTGAGAAAGAAGCTTTTTAGTGTGATTATGAAGATAAAATAAGTCAGCATTCCCCATTTTTTTATTATTGAGCATATCAAGTAAAAGAAGAGCATCAACTTCAATCCAAATATTAAAGAGGCCTTTGCTTAAACAAATATCAATAGCTTTGTTAATAGCTATGAGCTCAGCATAAATAACAGAACAAGCTTTGAGGGGGTAGGCAAAAGCACAAATGATAGTACCTTTAAAATCCCTAAGAATTCCACCACAGCCATATTTGTTTAGGGAAACAGAACCATCAGTATTGATCTTAATAAAATTTTTTTAGGCTTAATCCGATGTATCATCCTAATACTCTTGTAGGAAGGATCATCATGCAAACTGATACCAATTTTTACAATTTAACCTCTAAAGTGAAGATTACTAATTAAATTTGCATTAAAAAGCATGAATTTTTCTTTAGTTCTAGCAAGGATCCTTTTATGGTTCATAGGGATACCATAATATTTGGCATCATTTCTATCCATCCAAATGAACCAATTATGGGTAATAGCAATTAAAACTTTAATATGTCCTTTTTTTTTGGAAACAAAGTTCAAGAAGTTGATATAACGAAATAGTTAGTGTTAAATAAATAATCATACCATATCCAATGTTTGGAAGCAATAGCACCAATGACAAAAACATTTTCAATATGAAAGCAACAATAGCACTTAGAAGGTAAATAAAACCCTTTATGCTAGAGCATGGAATCAACAAGGATGAAGTTATTCAAAATCTTCTAAGCTAAAACAAAATAAGAAATGGGAATTATAATGTTCCAAAGTTTAATGAAAACATTAGAGGTGTTCTAATAAAATTCCAAACCTCTTTAAGAATGAAATCACCATTGTAAGAGAGCTTGAAATGAATTTGATCCAATTTATTAGAAAAGATAGCGTGTTGCAAAACTTATCAAAAAAAAAAAAAGGAATAAGAATGTCATTCTCAAGTTTCCTTTTATTCCAATTGTTATTAATACAAAAGAGTTAACTTTGATAGCAAGAGTGTGTAGATAAAAGGGAGTGAATAGAGCCATTGCCAATCTAATTGTCTTTCCAAAGAAGAAGAAAATGAATACCCCAAGATATTAAGGATTCAACAACCCATTTAATGGAGCAAAGCCTTTTCCAAACTAGAGAGTTACCAACTTTATAAGCACAGGTAAGAGGGTGTTTACCTTGATAATATTTTTTTATCATAAAATTAGCCCAGAGGCTATCATTCTTTCTAAAATTCCACCAGACCTTATTAAAGAAGGCAGTGATAGATTCACGAATAAGTTTTCAACCAAGACCACCTTCACCCAAAGGACCACAACTATATGACAAGAAGTCCAATGCATTCTCTTAATAGAATTATTAGGCCACCATAAAAATTTATTAAGCAAGTGATCAATTCTAATAAGAGTAGAATTTGTGGAAATAATAGTTTCAATCAAATAAAGAGGCATTGAATTGAGAGTGCTTTTAAGAATAGTAAGCCTGCCACCAAAAGAAAGTAAATGGAATTCCCAAATAGAAATTTTATTTAAAATTTTTGAATTAACTCATCAAAAATGTGGGATCATTTTGGACCTTTAAAATAAGGAGCACACAAGTAATTAAGAGGTAAATGTTTATTTTTAAAATTAGTGATATGCATGATTTTATTGATTTTATTATTGGAGATACTTGAAGAAGTAATAAAATAGCTTTTGTTATCATTGATAGAAAGACCACTTTCTCTACCAAATTTATTTTAAAAAAATCTTGAGGTTCTTTATATGATGAATAGAAACATTGCAAAAAATAATAAAATCATCTGCGAAGCTTAAGTGGGAAATAGGAAGACCACCAAAAGTTCTATAATACATACTAGAAATATTTAAGAATAACTCATTGATGCTAATGCTACTAGAAAAGTACTCAGTAATAATAATAAATAAAGTAGGAGATGAAGGATCCCCTTATCTTAAGCCATGGGAAGAAGGAAAGAAGCCCAAAGCATCCCCATTAAGCAAAATAGAGAACCATACATTATTAAAATAATTTTTAATAAGAAAAATAAATTTAGCAGAAAATTGAAATAAATTTAGAATATGGAAAAGGAAATCATGAATTAATTCCTTGGCAAGTAAAATGTTATCAAAAATAGATCTACCTCTAAAAAAAACAATTTGGTTAAAAGAGATAATCTTATGAAGTAAAAGACTAAACTTTGTTGGAAATCAGCTTATTGAAGAAGGTGCAAAGACTAATAGATCTAAAATCACTCCAATAGTTTGGGTTTTCTTTCTTAGGTATGAGAACATTAGAAGTGCTAGAGAAATATCTAGGAAAAGGATTTCCATTAAAAAGAATTAACCATAGGCTCAATCAGATCATTTTTAATAATAAACCAACATTTTTGGAAAAATTGGGTGGTGAAACCCTCTTGACTAGCAATAGAATCTATGTTCATGCTATTAAGAACATTAAAAATTTCATCTTCATTAGGCATACTAGTAAGAAAATTATAATCATCATTGGTAATAATAGAAAGAATTAAGTGTTATTTAGAAATAGCTTTATAAGAGCAACTATTATTAAGCATATTTCTAAAGTAATTAATGCCTAAATCTTTAATATCATTATTCTATGTAATCCACTCACCATTTTCATCTTTAAATTTTTGAATATTATTTATGACTCTTTTTTTATTAACTGAAGCATAAAAATAGCTAGTATTCTTGTCACCATTCGTAATGTGTTTACTAGAAGCTTTTTGGCACCAATAAGTCTCTTCCATATTTTGAAAATTAACAAGCTTATCTTTCGACTCAGTCAAGTCCTTAATCTTAGAAGGATCAGATATAATAGAGACTTCAAGATCATAAACTAATTTTTCCATATCTTTGATATTAGCAAAAAGGTTTTAAAGTAATGCTTATTCCACTAACCCAAATTTTGTTTAAGTATTTTTATCTTAAACCAAAGTCTTTTCATCCCCATAATTGAATTATCAGGATGTAAAAAAGCTTTCCAATTGTTAGCCACAACATTAAAAAAATCAATATGCTGAATCCACATGTTCTAAAATCTAAAAGGAGGGAGATTTTTTAATCTATTAGAATTATCTTAAATAGAAACCAAAGAGGAGCATGATCGGAGAAAGTTTTTAAATGATTTACAAAGTAAGCCATTGAGTAATCCAATGAGTATTAAAAGAATTCCAACCTTTGCCAAAGTCTAGAGTTTTTCCAAGTATAATTAGAACACTTAAAACCAATATTAATCAAATTACAATCAAGGATCATATTGAAAAATTCTTCCATGGAATGAATATTAGGAGAGCAACCACCACTTCATTTAGAAGAGAACAAAATAGCATTGAAATCTCCACCAACAAACCAAAGTTTATTGACAGAGGTGGCAAAATTAGTCAAGTTATCCCAAAGAAGATTTATACTAGATCTATTACAAGATGCATAAACAAAGAGACTAAAACACAATAATCACAACAAGAGATTTCAGCATTGTTAACTTGATAAAAATCATCAAGAATAGAAATTCCTACAAAGTTATTCCAAAAACACCAAATTTTATTACTAACATTAGAGAGAAAAATTATTGAATTTGATCATTCTAGCAACATGGTTAATTTTATTAGCATGAATAAGCAGCTCAAGAATAATAAGTAAAGAAATATTATGAATATGACAAAATTTTCTAATACGGTTATGAATAGAGAGGGTAACAATCTCTCTAACATTCCAAACTAAAAAATTAAACATAAAGAAAAGAAGGGAAGTAAAGTTAATTGAGAGAAGAGGGAGGTCACAATTCTAATGTTTTCTTGGCAATTTGGGGAAAATTTTAAACATTTTTTTTTAAAATGGAAAGTTTGGAAGCATTTTCTTTGCCCTTTGAATCATCATTTGAAAACGATTTAGCAACATTATTAACAAATTTAGCAGAAATCTCTTGATGAGAAGTGAATTCTCCTTCTTCCAAGACACTAGAATTTATTAAAGACAAATGAGCTTTGAGAATAGCAAGGGAGGAAGCAGAAACTGATTTATTAAGAAGGCAAGTGGGAAAACCAAACCCTTCCTCATCATTAGCCAAATTATTAGATAAAAGGAAATCTTTTGAAGTTAAATCATCACAATTTGAAATATGGAATCAAGTTTATCAACTTGATTATCATGAGCTATTAAAGCCATATTCTCCATTGAATTAGAATGATGCACAATATTAAATTTATCATTTATGTTCTCCATTAAAGATACATTTTCATTTATCAAAGCCAGTAAGGTTGTAATGATTGAATTAGAAGAAACAAAATCCTCATTCAAAAGTTTAGAAAAGCTATTATTGTTCACATTAGAAGCCTTCAATTGCTCAGAAGAAATAAAAGGTAAATCAACCTTATTAGGAACATTCAAAGAATCCTTTTATTTAGCAGTGGTCAGCCTAGGGTTAGGAATTGAAGTTTCCTTAACAGGATTTTCTTTTTTAGGTGAGGATGAAGAATGAAACATTCAGAATTATCGTGACCATGGATTTTGCAGTGAGAACAAAAGATAGGGAAATTTTTAAATTCAATTCTTTGTATATAACCATAATTTTTAGATCCCAACCATATATCTTTTTGGTGTTTCTTGGTAATGTCCAATTCAATAAGGATTCTAGACATTAAAGGATGAGATTTTGTCATTGTTGCTTGATCAGTTTGCAATGGCCAACCAAATAAGGCACCCACAACAAAAAGGAATTCTTGGTTACCGAAATGAATTCACATATTGGGGAGTGAAATCCAAACTAAAATAATTGGGGATTCTTCCTTAATATCAAATAGTGGAGTCCATTTCAGCAATTTTATTTGGCAATTGAAAATAAATTAAGAATGACGAGAGAAAACATGAGAGTAATCCAAATCATTCATCAATGAAATTAAAATGTGGTGGGGATCAATTAAACCAATCATAAAAGCACTTGAAAGTTTCAGACTATGAATGAAAGAGCGAATGTTTTCCATATTAGGCCTAAAAAGAGTAAACTTTCCAACCAAAGTGAATTCAAATGGCTTAGCAAGCTTTTTTGTAATCATATTAGAACACATAACAACAGGCATGCCTCAAAAACAAGTCAAAATATGTTCGAGGGACTCACCTGAATAGCCATCCTTACCATTGAGAATGTCTTTGAATAATTTTAAAGCAGCCAAAGCTAGGGTAGATGATGCCCTAATAGGATCCAAAAGATCCTTCAGTTTTCACTAAGGAATCATTAGAGAAGATGCCAAGCCAAGATGTCACTCAAAGAAAGACATGAAATCGGCTAGTGGCTATCGATTCCAAGAGGAATCTAGTGAGAATCACTCAAAGCAGCTAGCAAGCAGCGTCCAAAAAGCCCAAAATGAGAGCAAAAAAGAAAATTTCTAGAACAGGAGGAGATGGCTCGAGTGTCAGGGTTTTTTCACTTTAATTTTTGAATATTATTAGGGTTTAGGGTTTAGAATTTAGATTATATGGTTTAGGGTTTAAGGTTTAGGTTTTTAGGGTTTAGGGTTTATGGTTAAGGTTTTTTATGGTTTAGGGTTTAGGGTTTTGGTTTTAGATTAAGGTTTAGGATTTTTGGTTTTTTTAATATAGAACTAATTCTTATTCAACATTTATTCTTTTTGATTCCATCAACCAAGTAACACACCAAGTTTTCTAAGACACAAATACAACATAGATAAAAAATGAGCATGTGTAGATCAAACCTAAATCCCTTGATAACTAGGACCATCTCTAATGTAAAGACGTTCCATAGAAGTGGATCGGTGTTCTTTATTTCTTTAGTTCCCATTAGAACCACCACGGCCTCTCGGCGTGAGATCCACCATCATATCCCAATCTCCCTCTACCACCACCAAGGTTGAAACCACATGCTCCTCCCTCAATAACCATCATTGCTTTAACCACAACCTCCATATCCAACAACACCTCTAGATACCCCTCCACTACTGTGATAACCCCTCTGCCTTCCCCTCCACCAAGAGATCGATACTAGGCCTGGTTGATGGTGATTTTCCTACTGTCAAGGTTTTGCCCATTCTTCGGGTTTAGATCTAGGTTTAGGTTTTTTGGGTTTTAAGCTTTAGGTTTATTTTTTTAATTTATTTAGTTACTTTAGCTTTAGGTTTAGGGTTTTGGGTTTTGGATTTTTGGTTTAGGGTTTAGGGTTTAGGGTTTAGGGTTAGGGTTTAGGATTTAGTGTTTAGGGTTTTTTAGGGATTAGGGTTTAGTGTTTAGTGCTTAGGGTTGTAGGTTTAGGGTTTAGGATTTAAGATTTAGGGTTTATGGTTTTTTTTAAATTAAGTAAACTTGTAGGTTTCAGTTTCTTTTGTTTATTTAGTTTATTTTTTATTTATTTTAGTTTTTTTTATTTAATTTAATTTATTTATTTTAGGTTTATGTATTTTAGTTTAGGTTTTTTATTTTAGTTTATTTTTTTAGGTTTAGGTTTAGGTTTAAGTTTACCTTTTAGTTGACTTTTATTTTTATTTTATTTTTTAGGTTTAGGTTTTATTTTTTATTTTTATGTTTAGGTTTAGGTTTTATTTTATTTTTTTAAGTGTAGGTTTTAGGTTTTTATTTTTGGTTTATTTTTAGGTTTTATTTTTTAGTTAGGTTTAGGTTTATTTTTAGTTTATTTTATTTTATTTAGTTTAGTTTTAGGTTTAGGTTTAGGTTTAGGTATTATTTATTTTAGTTTAGTTTATTTTAGTTTATGTTTATATTTATTTATTTTTGTTAATTTTTTCTTTTAGGTTTATATTTTTTTTAGGTTTAGGTTTATGTTTTATTTTTTTATCCATTTTTAAGTTTTAAGGTTTGTTTTTTAGGTTTAGGTTTTTATTTGGTTTATTTATTTTATTTTAAGTTTATTTTATTTTTATTTTTATTTAAGTTTTTTATTCTTAGGTTTATTTTATGTTTTTTAGTTTAATCTAGCTTTTTATTTATTTTATTTTATTTTTGTTAGTTAAATTTATTTTATTTTTAGGTTTAGGTTTAGGTTTTAATTTAGGTTTTTGTTATATTATATTTTTTTATTTTATTTAGGTTTAGGTTTATTTTATGTAGTTTAGGTTTAGGTTTTTAGGTTATTAGGGTTTAGGGTTTAGGTTTTAGGGTTTATAGTTTAGGGTTTTAGGATTTAGGGTTTTAGGGTTCATGGTTTTGGGTTTAGTGTTTAGTCTTTTGGGTTTAAGGTTTTTAGGTTTTAGGGTTAGCTTAGGGTTTAGGGTTTAGGGTTTGGTAGGGGGTTTTGGGAGTTTAGAGTTTAGTGTTTAGGTTTTAGTTTAAGTTTATATTTTATTTATTTAGGTTTAGGTTTTATTGTTTAGAGTTTAGTGTTTATGGTTTAGGGTTTTACAATTTAGGGTTTAGGGTTTGGGGTTTAGTGTTTAGGGTTTAGGGTTTTTATGGTTTAGGTTTTAGTTTAGGGTTTGGGGTTTATGGTTTAGAGTTTAAGATTTTTTTCTTAACAGAAAATAAATTCAAATTCAACATTTCTTCTTTTCGATTTCATCAACTAAGTAACACAGGTTCTAAGATAAGTGACAATATAGATAAAAAAAATGAGCATAGAAAATCAAAACCCTAAATAAGTAGAATCATCTACAGAAAGACACATTTAAGTAGCATCGGATGGTCGTTCTTCAATTTCTCAAATTCCCATCAGAACCACCCTCGCCTATCGAGTAGCAGGACCACCATCAAATCCACGATCTCTCCCTCCACCATCATGGTTGTAACCTCATCACTCTCTCACCTCCCAACCAACACCTTGCTCCAACCACCACATCCATATCCATCACTACCTCATCCCCACCACCACTACGATAATCACCGCCTTTGCTTTCGTCTCCACCGCAAAATCTAGACTAAGCCTGGTTGACTGTGATGTTTTTGCCATCCAGGTTCTGCCCATCCTTAGAGTTCAAATTTATTTTTTTATTTATTTAGTTGCTTTAGGGTTAAGGGCTAAAAATTAGGCTTTAGGTTTTAGGGTTTAGAGTTAGGGTTGAAGGTTTAGCGTTTAGGGTTTAGGTTTAATGTTTAGGGTTTAGGGTTTAGGGTTTAGGTTTTAGGATTAGTTTAGGGTTTAGGGTTTATGCTTTTTTATGGTTTAGGGTATATGATTTAGGGTTTAGGGTTGTAGGTTACAGGTTTAGGGTTTAAGGTTGTAAATTTAGGGTTTAGGATTTAGGGATTATGGTTTTTAGGGTTCAAGGTTTAGGGTTTAGGATTTAGGGATTATAGTTTTTAGGGGTTAAGGTTTCAGGTTTTTTTTTTAATTAAGTAAACTGGTAGGTTTAAGTTTATTTAATTTATTTTTTATTTATTTGAGTTTATTTTACTTTTTATTTTTATTTGGGTCTATTTTTATTTTTATTTTTATTTAGCTTAGGTTTTTTATTTTAGGTTTATTTATTTTAGTTTAGGTTTTTTATTTTTATTTATTTTTAGGTTTAGGTGGTCACGTTTATTTTTTAATTTAGTTTTATTATTTAGGTTTAGGTTTTTTTTAGGTTTAAGTTTTGGTTTTTATTATATTTTATAGGTTTATTTTATTTTTATTTTAGGTTTAGTTTTTATTTTATTTAGGTTTTTATTTTATTTTTTTATTTTAGTTTAGTTTGGTTTTATTTATTTTATTTTAGTTTAGTTTTATTTTTTATTTTATTTTATTTTATTTTAGTTTAAGTTTAGGTTTTTATTTTATTTTATTTAGGTTTAGGTTTTTTATTATTTTATTTTTAGGTTTTATTTAGTTTAGGTTTATGTTTTTTGGTTTTTAGGGTTTAGGGTTAGTTTAGGGTTTAGGGTTTAGGGTTTGGAGTTTAGGGTTTAGGATTTAGGGTTTAGGGTTTAGAGTTTAGGGTTTAGGGTTTTAGGGTTTAGGGTTTAGGGTTTAGGGTTTAAGGTTTAGGATTTAGGTTTTAGGTTTAGGGTTTAGGTTTTTATTTTATTTTATTTTATTTATTTAGGTTTAGGTTTTAAGGTTTAGGGTTTAGGGATTAGGGTTTAAAGTTTAGGATTTTATTTTTTAACATAGAAGAACAAATTAAATATTTCTTCTTTTTATTTGATCAACAAAGTACACACCAAGTTTTCTAAATGCATATATAATAGATAAAAAAGAGCTCATAGAGCAAATCAAAAACCCTAGATAACTAGAAATGTTTTTTGTTCGGCATATTTCATAAGCAGACGGATCTGTTCTTATTCTCAGTTCCCATCAAACCACCTCTCGGTAGTGGGATCTGTCATATCTATAATCTCTCCCTCCACCACCACCATGGCTTTAACCTCCATCACACCTCTTGCCTCCATAACCACCATTGCTCTGACCACCACCTCCATATCCACCACCACCACTGTGATAATCGTTGCCCGCCTTTGCCTCCACCACCAGATCTAGACTGAGCTTGGTTGACAGTGATGTTCCTACTGTTAAGGTTCTACCCATTTTTAGGTTTTAGGTTTATTTATTTATTTAGTTACTTTATGATTAGATTTAGGGTTTAGGGTTTAGGGTTTAGGGTTTTGGGTTTAGGGGTTTACGATTTTGGGTTTAGGGTTAAGGTTTAATGTTTGGGATTAGGTTTAGGGTTTAGGGATTATGTTTCTAAGGTTTAGGGCTTTAGGCTTTAGGGTTTAGGCTTTAGGGTTTAGAGTTTAAGGTTTAGGGTTTAGTGTTTAGGGTTTAGTGTTTAGGGTTTTTAGAGTTTAGGGTTTAAAGTATTTAGGGTTAGTTTAGGGCTTAAGGTTAGTTTAGGCTTTAGGGTTTAGGGTTTAGGGTTTATGCTTTTAGGGTTTAGGATTTAGGGTTTAGGGTTTTGGGATTAGGGTTTTAGTGTTTGGGGTTTAAAGTTTAGGCTTTAGGATTTTACATTGTAGGTTTATTGTTTAGGGTTATAGGTTTAGGGTTTAGGGTTTAGGGTTTAGGGTTTAGGGTTTATTTAGGGTATGTAGGGTTTAGGATTTAAGATTTTTTTTAAGATTAAGTAAACCGATAGGTTTAGGTTTATTTAGTTTATTTTTTATTTAATTGAGTTTATTTTATTTTTTATTTTATTTTTATTTAGTTTAGTTTATTTATTTTAGGATTATTTATTTTAATTTTAGTTTTATTTTAGTTTATTTTTAGGTTTATGTTTAGTTTTAGGTTTATTTTTTAGTTTAGTTTAGTTATATTTTATTTTATTTTATTATTAGGTTTAGGTTTTGATTTTTATTTTATTTTTTAGGTTTATTTTATTTTTATTTTAGGCTTAGTTTTTATTTTTGTTAGGTTTTTTATTTTTAGGTTTATTTTATTTTTAGTTTAGTTTTTATTTTATGTTTCATTATATTTTAGTTTTAGGTTTAGATTTAGATTTTGGTTTTACTTTAGGTTTTTATAAATATATTTTATTTTATTAATGTTTAGGTTTTTTATTTATTTTATTTTTAGGTTTTATTTAGTTTAGGTTTAGGATTTTAGGTTTTTCGGGTTTAGGGTTTAGGTTGTTTTAGGTTAGTTTAGGATTTAGGGTTTAGATTTTAGGGTTTAGGGTTCTAGGCTTTAGGATTTAGGGTTTAGAATTTTAGGGCTTAGGGCTTAGGTTTAGGGTTTAGAGTGTTTAGGGAGGTTGAGTTTAGGTTTAGGGTTTTTAGGGTTTAGGGTTTAGAGTTTAGGGTTTAGGGTTTAGGTTTAAGGTTTAGGTTTTTATTTTATTTTATTTATTTAGGTTTAGGTTTTAGGGTTTAGAGTTTAGGATTTAGTGTTTTAGGGTTTAGGGTTTAGGGTTTAGTCTTTAGGGCTTAGGGTTTTTAATGGTTTAGGGTTTAGGGTTTTTGTTTAAGGTTTAGGGTTTAGGTTTTAGTTTAGGGTTTAGGGTTTAGGGTTAGGGTTTATAGTCTTTTTTGGGAAAATTAGGGGAAATTTATTACCACAAAATAAGGAGTAGAAATTCCTTAAAGTGGATGAATCTCTAAACTAATGCTCTAAGAACTATAATAAAACCTAAAGAGATGAATCCCAAATAAATAAAGAAAGCAAAAGAAAACCAAATCGACAATAGATCCATATGAGCAAAATCCACTTGATTTCTTTGATAATAGCAAAATCCACCACTAGCCAATAAAAGAAATCTACAACATTCTAAGGAAAGGATGAGTACAATTAAGTAGGCATAAAGAGAAAGAGCAAAGTAAAGAAAAGGCTCAGCTTAATCACAATCATCTCAAACACTATATGTAAGCATCCAAACTTCAAGAATGGTTACAATTATATATAGTGCTACCAGCCAAAACAAGAAATAGAGGGAAACATTAGTGCCATCATAGCCAACATACCTCATGTCGATAGTCATCCAGAGATCATTATCCAACAATGCTGCAAAGTCTTCCAACTAGCAAACAGAACATCCAAGCACAAAGCTACCAAAACAACCAAGCCTAGTAAGGCAGACCAAGAGCCACCCATCAGGGACAACAACAATACAGCTACGAAAACCACCAAAACAAACACCAAAAGGGAGGAGAAATACCAAAAAAGCAAGAAGCCTTAATAAGGATAACAACACAGTCCAGAAAAGATAGGCCCAAAGCCAAAGAACCATCCCAAGATTGTCCCCAAATCAACAACAAACCAATACCTAAATAGAGGGAACAACTAACAGTAACAAAAGCCAAAAATCCAATCCAGGCAGAGGATAACTCAAGCAGACAAGCAAAAGATAAAAGGGTGAGCCACACCTCCACCAAGACAAATAAAAAAAAGACCAAAGGAGCATCTTGCAAGGCTACTACCAAGAATAGCGTAATAACAATAGAACCACCACCACAAACCAAGAGGCTATTAGGAAATAAGTACAAAATACACTTGAAGGAGGTAATACCCACAACCAAAATAAAATCCAAGACACCAAACCAAGTCACCAGCACCCAAGGAAAAACAATAGCCACTAAACAACCTTTAACCAGCCAACCCGAAATGACAACAAACCAAAAACCAAGACAAAAATAACCATAAGAGCTCACTAGTAATAAAACAAAAAACAAGCCAATAAAACCAGCCCACCGACAACATTTATGCTAGGAGAAAATATACCCACAGCTAAGCTGCCACCCAAAAAGGAAAAGAGCAAAAGAAAAGTAGTTACAGCCAATAGAGGAAGGCCATTATAGGAAGAGGCTAAAAACATAACCAAAAGAATCAAACCAAAAGTAATGAAATTGATCACTAAACTCTAATCAACAAAACAAAAAAAATAATAGCCATCAAATAGCCTCGACTAGGCCAAATCCAAACCAGAAAGAAACCAACAACCCCTAGATCGCCATCACAGGAGGTAAAGTAACAACCCCAGTCAACCAACCTGACCAACACAATCAACTTAGCCCATACGACAACCAACCACCACAATAGTAGAAGATCCAACTTAGATAAGGAAGCAACTTGCCCAAATATGAGGCAAACCTCATTTAGAGGGAAAGATCGATTGTAGGCATAACCACAACCCAATTGGAGGCCACCAAAAACAACCAAGAAATAATTGTGGTAATCACCCAACTAGAAAAACAACCAAGGAAAGGCAAGCCTAGGTGGACCACCAACCCACCAGTAACAAACCAGGGAGGAAAGGAATCTGACCCAAGCAAAATAAGGTCCCTTCTAGACCCTAAAGAATAAGCAGCCACCACAAAAGAGAAAATAGGAAGACAACAACCATAAAACATCATGCTTTAAGCCACAAGTCAGAGGGAACCACCAATAATCAGTAGCCATCGAGGAAAAATAGAAAAGGAAAGCAACAACCACCAAAAATCTCAACACTAAGATAGAAATGAAAAGACTAACAATAGTATTCAAACAAGCACCACCCAAGACAACTAGGCAGTGGGTAGAAACAAAGACAAGCATCCACCAAACAAGGCAGCACTCATAGAAAATGAGGTTAGCCTAAACCCTAAAGAAGAATAGCAAGGAGAAATCCTAATATGGGAATGCACAAAAACAACAATCAATAAAAAGGCTCATAGAAAACACCATAGCAAAAGACCAACAAAAAAGCCACAAATTAAAGTATGAAGTAAGGAAGTCCGGAGCTATCCAGATTAACCAAGCCTCTTAGTAGCTTAGTTAAGTTTTGATTATCTAATATAGTGAGCTCATTTAATTCAACACCCAAATTGGCTAGGAAATCTACACAAGCATTACCTTCACGATGAATATGAGAAAATTTGTGCAAACTAAAGAGAGGAGGGTTTTAGTGTGATTAAGGAGATAAAATAAGTTAGCATTCTCCATTTTAGTAGAAGTGAGCATATCAAGTAAAAGAAGAGTGTCAACTTCAATCGAAATATTAATGATGCCTTTGTTCAAAAAAATATCAATAGTTTTATTAACATCCATAAGCTCAAATTCGAACATGCTTTGAGGGGATAAGCAAAAGCACAAATGGCAGTACCTTTGGAATCCCTAATAATATCACCACAACCATATTTATTATGTAAAACTGAAACATCCATATTGATTTAAATAAAGTTTTCATTACGTTTGATACAATCGATAATCCTAACAACCTTATTGAAAAAACATTAGGTAGAATGAGACCCAATTTTTTAGCCACAAATTTGTAACCTCTAAAATGGATGTCACTAATTAAATCAGAATTAAATGAAGCATGAATTTTTTTTTTTTCTTTTATGATTCATAGGAATACCATGATATTTAGCATCATTTCTATCCATCCAAATAAACCAAATAAAGGTAATAGCAAGGGGTTGTTAAATCTTTTAATTATCTTGATTTAATTCCTAGGCTTTATGTGAGGTTATGAATTATTTAAAACTTTAGTTATGAGTTGTAGTAGGGTAAAAGATTTATTTTTTTCTAAGAGCCTAATCGCATCCAGGCCACACATTCAAACATCAATCATTTAGAAAACTAAGAAAAGTATGTCATTTCTAACACACATCCTAAATAAATCATCAACCAATTTCTATAATTATCATGAAAGAATAAAAGGCTAATCGTCGTGTACCACCATACACCCCGAAAAGAAAAGATGGGTAGCCGAGCTCTACCCTTATACAACCCAAAATTACAAAATAATAATTACAATTTATAACGAATTATGCTATGGGTAGTATTCATTCTTAATTTTTCATGTCTTTATTTCTTTCCTTTGATTTAATTTGCTCCACTTCAAAGACATCACATGGCCTCCTTGGACAAAGCCTTCTAGCTAATGCTCACCTTATCCCCATAGCACTAATCCTAATTTTTAATTATTAAATTACATTAAGAATAAGAAAAATATATCTAACTGCACCTACAAAATAGAGGTTAGTTAAACATACATATAATCTAAAGTAGTTATATCAATTAGCACTTAGCACCCTACACATGGGAAACTAAGCCCACCTATCTTGGATTATGCTTAGGGGCTTAAGCAACCTACAAAGAGAGCATTTATATTTATTTTTAGGCAGCCCCTTAAACATAATATTCTATAAAAATATAATTAGGCTAATCATGACCTACCATCCAGATTATGATGCATACACCCTAACATCCAGTTTATAATAATATATCACAAACCAAAATATACATCATAGAACCTTTGCCATAACATAAAATAGAAGTAGTGACTTAATTCTAAATGATTGTGTTAATGGGGTTTGGTTTAGATTTAATTTTAGTTTATAAAATAAAAGAGGATTCCCTCTTTCATCCCTACCTTAAACCAATTTCTAAAGCATGTAAATTTGATTTAGTTCTCTTTTGGTGAATTACAAATTTTAATTTAATCCTAAGTTTAGGCTCACTTTAAATAATCTTATTCAATATGAAAGGTATCTTAAGATTAATTCAATTAAATTACTATCACATGGCATATGTTCAATCATTCCTTTCCATCACATGTAACATGCATATGATATTAATCCTAAATATTCCTACACATACAATATGTTTTACACTTAGATGATGAACGTAGATGTGTATATTTGTAGAAAAGGAGATTTTAATTCATTAGCTAAATGCACATACAATTGTATCAAAGTTTTAAGCAGCTACTTTGTCATTGTTAAACTAGGGAATGAGGTAAAGACCTCCTTGGGGCTACTTAAACCCTTGCATCCCCGAAATGTCTAGATTAGATATACCCACTATTCTTGAATACACAAGAATGTCCAAATGACTACAAGAATGGAAAATCATTCACAAGTTGTATTTCTTTCAATTGAATTATTTATACAAGTGAGCTAAAGTTGAAAAAGAGATTTTAATTCCTTAGCTAAATGCATATACAAGTGTATAAAAGTTTTACGTGGAAACTTCACCATTGTTAAACTAGGGGAGTGAGGTAAAAACCTCTTTGGGGATACTTAAAGCCTTGTGTCCCCGGAATGTCCAGACTAGATACATGCACTATTCTTGAATACACATGAATGTATAAGTGACTACAAGAATGGAAAATCATGCAAAAGTTGTATTTCTTTCAATTGAATTATTTATACATATGAGCTAAAATTGAAAAAGAGATGTTCATTCATTAGCTAAATGCACATACAAGTGTATAAAAGTTTTAAGTGGATACTTCACCATTGTTAAACGGAGGAGTGAAGTAAAGACCTCCTTGGGGCTACTTAAGCCTTGCATCCCCGGAATGTCCAGAGTAGACATACCTACTATTCTTGAATACACATGAATGTACAAGTGACTACAAGCATTGAAAATCATGCGAAAGTTACATTTCTTTCAATTGAATTATTTATACATGTGAGCTAAAGTTGAAAAGGAGATTTTCATTCATTTGCTAAATGCACATACAAATATTTAAAAGTTTTAAGGGATACTTCACCATTGTTATAGGGAGGTGAGGTAAAGACATCCTTGGGGCTCCTTAAAGCCTTACATCTTTGGAACATCTAGACTGGATATATCCACTATTCTTCAATACACATGAATGTACAAGTGACTACAAGAATGGAAAATCATGCAAAAGTTATACTTCTTTCAATGGAATTATCTATACATGTGAGCTATCGTTCTATCTAAATTCTATCATAGAAGTACATTGGAATGAATTCGAACAAATATTGTGTGCTTTTCAAATGGACTATACACTTGTTAACATTCAAACTTTATGTAAATCCATATAGACTAAAAGAAAACTCCATATCACATGTTCTAAGCCATAGAGACACATGCAAGCTTATAAATATTTATAACTATTATCTCTCAAATATTGTAGTTGACTTATAAACTTTAAAAATAACTTTGATTTAATAGTGATAATAGCCACACTTATATTAAATTTAATCAACACATGCAAGCTTGACATAAAGGGAACCATTTGATTTAGATAATTACGCAAAGATGAATGCATGAATCAAATGACATACAACATTTAAAATGATTGGAGAGGAATAACTAAATATAAACACATGATTTTGTTCAATTAAATTAATTCTAAGGACAATCATATAAAATAAAAATATTTCAAGTGAACCAAAGTTTCTTATGTCACTTTTAACTTTTATGTTTAGATTTGATTTAATGAAATGAGAGAAAGTTTGCCGATCCTAACCCATTCCCATGTTTGTGAATTGATTTGGTTTAATAAAACTTAATTAAATGGATTTTAAGGATTAATTAGGTTGTAATATGCATTAAATCCACTGATTAACGCTTACATATGTTACCTTAAAGTAATTGATTAAATAATAATGAGCCAACATGATATGCATGGAAAATAACTTGCAATGATCCTAAGAAATGAAAAGGCCTAATGCAATTAGCTCATAATTATTGATTAATTAGATTAAGGCACTTAATTAATTACTTTATGATTTTCCAACACATATGGGTAAATCATAATTTCATTAACTCTCTTTAGATTATTAAACACCTAAAGATCTACCCATGAATTAATTAATGAAGATCAAATATGATGGTAATTTTAATTTGATTAATGAAATAATTAATTAATCAATTTCTCTTACTTAATTTGCCAAATTGATTAATTATCCTCCAAATGAAATGGATTTAATGAATGGGTTGGGAAAGAGGTCCCAATCCTATTCCATAAATCCCCTCTTTTAATGAAATAAATTAGAGGAAACAATTAGGAAAGAAGTCCTAATCATTTTTCTCCAATATTTTATATGAATAACTAATCTAATAAAGCTTAGTCAATTGTAATTAATAGTTAAATTAATTATAAATAAGGATATGTCTCATAACTAAATTTTCTTTTTGACTTTTATGATCAACATATAACAATTAAGGATTGAATTGATTTTTATAATTGAAATTAATAAATTGTGTTCAAACAACTTTTTATATAGGATTATAATATTTATAATGTTATTGGTTTGATTAATTTTTTTATTCAAAGTTTTACTTAAAATTTATGATAATTTAATTTGTAAATTTTTTTGGATTTTGTTGATCACATATTATTTCTTTCTCTTTTTATTCTAAAGATTGATTAACTCCATTTTTTAGATCGAATTGAATTTAATAATAAATAAAATATTAGATTAATCATAATCATTCGATCAAAGATCCAATGGCCCACGAGTTAATCATGGCTTGATAGTTGCAATCAAATCAATACGCCATTCGGCCTAATCAAAACTATTCACTTCAAACACATAAAATGAATAGTCTTACTTTTGTCTCTAAACTCTTGAAAGGATTAAAAGTACGTATAAGGTTGGATCTTAACGACGCTTACATTCAACACATCAAACATGAGATCCCTAAGGCTTTCTAAGCATTTAATCAATTCAATCCCTAAACCCTAAAATAACACCTCACCAGAGCTAATGTCCGTGGAGGCCTTCAAAGGGGTTCTTCTGCAACCAACGATGCAATGGGAGAAGCGATGAAGAATGGGTTGGACGCTTGGGGCTAGAAAGTCATGGTCTTCATGAAAAAGGATGGAGGCATAGAGGGAGTGTTCGTTGGTGGCTAGGCTATGTGAGTGGCATGGTTTAGTCGATCAATAGAAAATTCATGGGATGTCTCATGTGCTTTCTATAGGAAGCCATATTATAGATCAAGGAAGTCCTGATTAGCTACTTACTACATGCCTCTTGTGTCTGATTTTGGAGAAAGTGAGGGAAGAGAGGTCACTTCTGGAGGAAGAGGGTGGTGTGGATCTTTAATTGTCGGCAGGCTTCACTTGGTTGAGAGGAAGAGATGGGCGTGGAGAGTTTACTTTCTATAGGTGGGAGAGGTGCTCAGAGATTTTTATTTTTATTTTTTAGAGCGATGGGATGGAGAGCCACTCTCAAGTAGGAATGAGAGGGATTCAACTTCTCTTGCAAGGAGATGAAAAATATGGTTCCTCATGTTTTTAGTGTTTGTTAGAGAGAGAGAGAGAGAGAGAGAGAGATGCCAACTTTGTCCTAGATGCCTCAACTTCTCCCACATTCCCTCTTTTTATTTATTTTTGTTGCTTTTTTATGTGTAGTCATGATCACATAAATTAGCGAGGAGTAGGTCATTTAATAGTTTTGTCTTTTTCACATTTTTTTTAAATTTGGTGAAACATGATTTTTTTTAAATAAATGATTTCTAAAAGTTTTACATTATTTTAATAGCTTTAATAAATAATTGAATGAAAATTTATAAGTTATATGTATAAAATTAGATAATTTTAATTATGATTAATAATTGTTCATAATAATTGTTCATATTTGATAAATTAATTATTTTGATTTAATGCTTAATATATTATATATATACCATTTATTTTTAGTTTTTATTTTGATTTAATTCTTAATAAAAACCTAAACCTAAAATAAACAAAATAAAATAAATCTAAACCTAAACTAAAATACAGAAAACCTAAACTTAAACCTAAAATAAACTAAACTTAAACCCTAAACTAAATTAAATAAAATAAAATAAACCTAAACCAAAACCTAAATTATGAAATAAAACCTAAAAATAAACCTAAAATAAAAACCTAAAGCCTAAACCTAAAAAAATAAAATAAAAACCTAAACTCATACATGAAAAATAAAAAATAAAACCTAAACCTAAAAAATAAAATAAAAATAAAACTAAACTAAAAAATAAACATAAACCTAAACCTAAAGATAAATAGATCTAAATTAAAATAAATAAACCTAAAATAAAACTAAACTAAATAAATAAATAAATACCTAAATAAAATAAAATAAAATGTAAATACTAACTTACCAGTTTTTTAAAAATGCGTGAGTGACCTATCCTAATCAACCTGACCCTACTAAGCACTACTCAATGCTTACTGACCTAGGCCCAAGATCTTTTGAGAGAAAACCCAACCCCGACCCCAACTGGTGAAGATAAATAAAAATCAGATAAATCCAATAGAGCCTATAGAGACTTCTGACCTAGGACTGAAGCTGACCAAGGCCCTAGGCTGACTGGAGTCTGAGTAAATGATAAAGATAAAATGTCACAGGCCCCATATGATGGGTGGATCTGAGGCCCCTAAGATAGAACCCCCACACCACTGAGCCACAGGCCCACCCCAGGCTAGATGCCTAAACCCACTAACCACAGGCCACAACTGCACTCCTACCTGAGACCCAGAACTACCTTCCTCCTTCAAAAACAAACCTAGATCCCAAATAAATATAACCTAAATAATAAAAAAAACAATATGGATAAATAAAAATAAAATAAAATAAAACCTATAAAAAAACCTAAAATAAATAAAATAAAAATTGATTAAAATAAAATAAATAAAACTAAAAATAATAAAATAAACCTAAAAAATCTAAATAAAATAAAACCTACATAAAATAAAATAAATAAAATAAGTAAAAACTAAATAAAAAAAACCTAAACTAAAAAAATAAACCTTAAAATAAAAACCAAAATCAATAACATAAACCTTAAAACCTAAACATAAAATAAAAATAAAATAAAATAAACTAAAGAAACCCAAACCTAAACTAAAAATAAAACCTAAAATAAACTTAAAATAAAAAAAATAAAACCTAAAAAATAAAATAAAACCTAAACTAAACATAAAAAAAAAAATAAAACTAAACAATAAAATAAAATTAAAATCTAAAATAAAATAAATGTAAACTAAACCTAAAACTATAAAAAACATAAATTAAATAAATAAATAAAATAAATAATAAACTAAAAAATAAAAATAAACCTAAATGAAGAAAGTATACTAAATTTTAAATAAATAAAATAAATATATGCTAAATAAACCTAAACCTACTTTTGATTTAAATGAAAAGCTAAATCCTAATGAAACTAAACCACAGGCCTACCCATCTAAATGACCCTGACCTTATCCCACTCCACAACCCTATCCACTCTTTAAACTACCTCTGACAATCCTAATACCTAACATACCTAAACTAACTACCCTCCCTGACCTTAAACCTATCACCAAACCCACCCTCCAACCCTAACCTAGACCTAACATCTCCACACTAAACTTCCCTGGCACCCCAAACCTTTAAACCCTATCACACCTATGCTAAATAAATTGAAAATAATCACCCTACCACCCTAGCAACCTGACCCTAGAAACTTGATGGCGAGAACATCATCAACCAACTGTCTAGATCTGGCGGTGGAGGTAGTGTGGTGACATGATCTCTAGAGGTGGATATGGAGGTAGTGGTGGGAGGTGGTGGTTATGGAAGGAGGAGGTTCTGATCGTGGTGGTAGAGGGAGAAATCGGTGATATAATATGTATCCCGCTCTTCGAGTGGCTGGGTTGGTTCTGATTGGACTGGGAGAAACTAAAGAATGATGATCCTAAAAATCTAAAAACTTATAAACCTAAAAACCTACAAACCTAAACCTAAACTAAATAAAACCTAAAAATAAACTAAATAAAAAACCTAAACCTAAACCTCAATAAAATAAAATAAATAACATAAAATAAAAACCTAAACTAAAACCTAAACCTAAACCTAAACCTAAACCAATAAATAAAATAATACAAAAAAATAAAAACTAAACTAAAATAAAATAAAATATAAAATAAACTAAATAATAAAAAAGAAACCTAAATAAAATAAAACTAACGTAAGATAAAAATAAAATACATAAAATAAAATTAAATAAAATTAAATAAAACCTAAAATTAAAAAATAAAATAAAAATAAATAGAAAATAAAACCTAAAAATAAATAGAAAATAAAACCTAAATTATAAAATAAAAACTAATCCTAAAATAAACATAATAAACTAAACCTAAACATAAACTAAAATAAACTAAACTAAAATAAATAAAACCTAAAACAAAATTAAATGAAACCTAAAACCCTAAAATAAATAAAATAAAATAAATTAAAAATAAACTGGCTAAACTAAAAATTAGACCTAAAAAATAAACCTAAAACCTAACTAAAATAATAAAATGAAAATAAACCTAAACTAAAATTAAAAAGAAAACTAAAAAAATAAAATAAAAATAAAACTAAATAAACATAAAAAATAAACCTAAACCAAACCTAAAATGTAAAAAATAAAATAAAAATGTAAACAAAAATAAATATTAAATATAAAAAATAAATGTAAAAAAAGAAAATAAAATAAACTAAAAATAAAACCAATAAATAAACCAAATAGCTGAACTACCTAAACCACAACCATGACCCCTAAGTCTAACTGAGCCCACAAAACCCAGAGCCACACCCAGATCTACCACTTTAGGCCCTAGCCCTAACCCAAACCCTAGGCCTAAACTGAGCCACTGAGCCACAAACCTGAGCCCCAGACCTTACCAACCAACCCAGGCCACCCAAGACCACTAAGGCTAAACTGCCCTGACCCAAACCTGGCCAGGCCAAAACTTAACTTGGCTGAGCCCTGAGGCTCCACTGACCCTGGGCCACCTGAAACCTGGACCTGGTGAAAGGCCACAGGCCTTAGCCTGAAGACCTGACCTGGGCTCAGGCCCTAACTGACCACAGGCCTGACCTGGACCCCAGACTTAGCTAAACTAAATGAAGACCCTACCAGGCTATTTAAACCCTTGTAAGACCCAACTGGATGACTGGGCCTTAAACCTAGATCCTGGACTGGCTAGAACCAGGCGAAATCTGACTTAAGGCCATAACAACATGACCCTGACCCTGGGCCCACCCTGACCCTAAACCAAACCAAATTAAATATAAATAAAACCTAAACTTAAACAATAAAATAAAATAAAATAGACCTAAACTAAAACTAAAATAAAATAAATAACCATAAAATAAATAAAGTAAATAAAAACAAAAACTAAAATAAAATAAAAGATAAAACCTTGAAATGAAAAACTAAAATAAAATAAAATAAAATAAAATAATAAAAAACCTAAAAAATAAAATAAAAAATAAATAAAATAAATAAACTAAAATAAATGAACCTAAACATAAATAAAAATAAACCTAAATAATAATAATAAATAAATATAAATAAAACAAAAAAATAAACTCTAAACTAAAATAAACTAAAATAAATAAAATTGAAACCTAAACTAAATATATAAATAAATTAAAAAAATAAACCTAAAAATAAATAAACCTAAAACCTAAAATAAAATAAACCTAAACTTAAAATTAAATAAAATAAAGCTCTAAAATAAACCTAAACCTAAACTAAAATAAAATAAATAAAATACTAATAAAAAATAAAAAAAAATAAAAAAAAATAAACCTAAAATAAAATTAAAATAAAATAAAATAAAATAAATAATAAATAAACTAAATAAACCTAAATAAAAGTTTACCTAATTTTAAAAAAAACCAAAAAAAATAAACCCTAAACCCTAAATCCTAAACCCAAACTCTAAACCTAAAACTAAACCCAAAATCATAAAACTAAACATAAACTAAAATAACTAAATAAAACCCTAAATAAATAAATAAAATAAATTAAAATAAATTTAAAACTAAAAGTAAAACTTAAAAAATAAAATAAAAAAAACTAAAAATTAAAAATAAAACCAAAACCTAAAAAATTAAATAAAATAAACTCAACTAAAATAAAATCTAAATAAACTAAAATAAAAATAAAATAAATAAAAACTAAATAAGAATAAAATAAACTAAATAAAAATAAAAAAATAAAATTACTAAAATAATTAAAAAATAAACTAAATAAAATAAAACCTAAACCTACTTGTTTTAATTTAAAAAAGTCCATAAACCCAAATCCAAACCCTAAACCCTAAACCCAAAACCAAAAAAAACCCAACCTAAAACCATAAACCTAAACCCAACCCCAAAGCATAAAATACATAAACAACTGACCCTAAACCCTAAATGCCAAACCTTAAACCTAAACCTAAATAACTAAATGAATTAAAAAATAAACCTAAAGCTTAAAACCTAGTAGACTTAAACCTAAACCTAAACTTTAGAAATGGGCAGAACCTTGACGGCAAGAACATCATCGTCAACTAGTCTCGGTCGACATCTGATGGTGGAGATGAAGGCGAAGGTGGCAGTTATCATAATGGTGGTGGGCGATTTGGGGGTGTTGGTGGATATGGAGGTGGTGGTAAGAGTTGTGGTGGTTATGGAGGTAAGAGGAGCGATGGAGAATACAGCCATTGTGGTGGCAGAGGGAGAGATCGGGGATATGATGGTGGATCCTACTACTCGAGAGGCCAGGGGTGGTTACGATGGAGAGAATTGAAGATATTTGATCTGCTTATGGGCTGTCTTTACAATAGAGATAATTTTAGTTATCTAGGGTTTTTTATTTGCTCTATGTGCATTCATTTTTAATCTATGTCATTGCTTGTGTCTTAGAAAACTTGGTGTGTTATTTGTTGATGAAATCAAAATGAAGAAATGTTGAATATGAATTTGTTCTCTATTAAAGAAAAGACCAAAAAACCCTAAACCTTAAACTATAACTAAACCTAAACCTAAAAACCCAAAAAACTTGCACCATAAACCCAAACCCATGCAAAACCTAAACTCCAAACCTCACCATAAAACAAAAACCCTACCCAAAAAAAAAAAAACAAAAAACCTAAATAAAACCCTAAATCTAAACTAAACCATAAACTCTTGCCTTAGAACCTTAAACCCTAAAAAATCTTAAACCCTAAACCCTAAAAAAACCCTAAAAACTAAACCCTAAACCCGAAATTCTAATCCTTAAACCCTAAACCCTAAACTCCCTAATAAATATAAACCCTAAACCCTATAACCCTAAACCCTAAACAGTAAATCCTAAACCCTAAACCCTAAACCCTAAAACCCTAAACCCTAAAATTGGTTTTGTTAAAGGTAGATCTATTTTTGATAATATTTTAGTTGCCCAAGAATTAATTCACAATCTTGATGCCAAGAATAGAGGGAGCAAAATTCTTTTCAAACTTGATATTACCAAAGCCTTTGATAACATCTCTTGTGATTTCCTTATCCATATTCTGAATTAATTTAAGTTTCCTGAAAAAAAAATTTCTCATCAAAAATTATATCAATAATGCTTGGAGTTTAATTTTGTTTAATGGGGAAGCTTTGGTCTTCTTTCCCTCTTCTCATGGCTTAAGACAAGGGGATCTCTTATCTCTAGATTTATTTATTATTGCTATTGAGTACTTATCTAGGAGCATCAACAACTCATTCTTAAATAATCCTAATTTGTAATATAAACTCTTGGTGGTCTCCTATTTCCCATAATTTTTTGATGATTTCATCATTTTCTACAATGCTTCCATTCATCACATCAAGCATCTTAAGAATTTTTAAATAAATTTGGTATAGAAAGTTTCGTTATGATAACAAAAAATATTTTATCATGCCCTCAAAACCTCAAATAATAAATCAATCAAATCCTTTATATCATAAATTTTAAACATCAACACTTACCTCTTAAGTACTTGGATGCTCCACTCTTTAATGGCACATGTTCCCATCTCTTTGATGAGTAAATTCAAAAATTTCAAATAAAATATCTATTTGAGAATTCCATTTACTATCTTGGTGGTAGGCTCACCATCCTTAAAAGCACTCTCAACTCTATGCATCTTTATTTGATTCAAACCATTATTCCCACTAATGCTACTCTTATCGAGATCATTTTACTTAACAAATTTTTAGAACTCTTGGCATTGAAATCAGCCCATAACTCACCTTAGAAAGAATAATGAAAAATATTTTCAAAAACACCCTCATAACTTTGCTTATAAAGTTGGTGACTCTCTGGAAAAGGCTTTGTTCCATTAAATGGGTTGTTGAATCATTAATTTAGTATCCGGTAGGATCTTTTTTGAAAATTGGATTGGCAATGGTTTGATTGACACTAATTATGTACCCACTCAACTGCTATCAAAGTTAATTCTTTTTAGCTTAATAACAAATGAAAAAACTTGAGAACTATATTGCTACTTCTCTTTTGATAGCTTTAAAATATTCCCATTGGTTCTAACCGGATCAAATTCTTTATAAACTTTCTCAAAATGGTGATTTTGTTCTTAAAGGTTGGAACTTTATTAGAGATAAACAACAACGTTCTAATGTTTTTATTAAACTTTGGAACAATAGAATTCCCATTTCTTATTCAGTTTTAGCTTAGAGGATTTTGAATAACTATATTTTTGTGGACTCTTTGCTTTGGACTAAAGGGTTTTGTTTACCTTCAAAGTGCTATTGTTGCCTTATTATTGAAAATGTAAATCATGTCTTTGTCAATGGTGCTATTACTTTAAAATTATGGTTTTGGTATGATCATTTATTTAATACCAACTATTTTCATGGCTCTCTTTCTTTATAGCAACTTCTTGAAGCCTATTTCAAAAACCCTATGAAAGGTCATATAAAGGTTTTAATTATTACCCTTATCAGTTCATGGATGGATAGAAATGATGCTAAATATCATTGTATTCCTATGAACCATAAAAGGATCTAGAAAAACTAAAGAAAAAATTCATGCTCTGCCAATATTATTAGTAACATTCATTTTAGAGGTTACAAATAATGGCTATTGGGTATCATTGCATGATCTTGACCCTCATAAAGGTGCTAGAATTATCCATTGGATCAAACCTAAGAAGACAATGTGATTAAAGTTATCTTGATGGTTGTTACTTTCAATAAATATGGGTGTGGTGGTATCCTTAGGGATTCTAAAGGTACTGTCATTTGTACTTTTGCCTACCCTCTCAAAGCCCGTTCTATTCTCTTTGCTGAGCTTATGGTTGTTAATAAAGCAATTGATATTGTTTGAATAAAGGTTTCCTCAACATCTAGATTGAAGTTGATGCTCTCTTGCTTCTTAATTTCCTTAATTCGAATAAAAAGGGGAATGCTGAATTATTTTATCTTCTTAATCATACTAAAGTTATGCTTTCTCAAGTTTCTTTTAAAATTTCCCACATCCTTGAAGGTAATGCTTGTCTTTGGTTATCTTAATTTGGGTGCCATAACTGAGTTCACTTTTTTGACAACCAAACTTTGCCTAAAATTATTAAGAGGTTTGGTTAATCTGGAAAATATTGGATTGCCTTATCTCAAATTATAATATCTTTGATTGGTTTGATCCTTTTTTTGAGATCTTTTGTTTTTGTTTTGGCATTATTAAACCCTCTTTGGGTTGTGGTCAACTTCTTATTTTCCCTCATTAGGGTTTTGTTTTTCAATTTTTGTTTTTGTTCTAGCTTGGTTTTTGCTCCCAGATGGTTTTTATTAGTGTAGCACGGGTGTTTTGGTTTTAAACTGGTTAGTAGCTATCTAGCTTGGCTTTTATCAAAATTTTCTCTTGGCTATTTCTTATTTCCTTCTTCTGGGTTGCGACTTTGGCTGCTGCAAGAATTTTCTTCTGTATGAGTTTTGCCTCTTTTCTGGCCTCCCTACAAATCTATTATATCTACTACTATGGTGGCGTACTATGTGGCTTGGTTGGCTACCTAGGTTTGTTGGAAATTTTTACAGTTTGGGTTAGTTGGAAGGTTGTTTTGGGTGGTTTAACTTTGGCTTTTTTTGGCAGGGTAGAGGTGGTTCACCAGCTATTATCTGCTCTATTTTATTTATTAGGGTTTGGTGGTTGTTAGGATTGTTTCTAGTTGGATTCTTTTGGTTATGGGTTGGACCTCCTCCTGTAATATTGAGGCTTTGGGTTTGGGTATTGTTTTAAAATGACTGGTTGATGGCTGTTGTAAGGCTGTTATTAGGCCTTGGCTGATATATTTTTGTTTGTGTGCCTTTCTTGCCATTATGGATTGGTTTTTCTTTTGCTTGATTGGGTTTGGAGACTATTGTTTTTCTCTTACCATTCTCGGGCTATTTTGGATGCTTCTGGCTTGATGACTGTTGTTGGTCTTGGTACTGATGTTTTTGGGTTTGAAGACTTGGATCTTCTCTTATTGAGGTGGTTGGCTAGGAGGATTAGTTGGATGGATGTTTGGACTATTTTTTTTTTGGCTGGCTGGACTGGTTGGAGGAGTGGTTATCTTGGCTATTTTTTTCATCTCCTTTGGTGACTGCTCAAGGAAACTGCTGGTTGTCTTTCTGTTATGGTTTTCTTCTAGTTTCCTCTTGCTTGGTTTCATCTCTCTTGGCTGTAGTAGATCACCCTCTTCTGGCTGGGATGGCAGCCTTGCTCCCCACCCCTCTTACTGTTAAGCTGGATTTTTCTATTAGGTGGCTGGTGGATCTAAGCACTTATGGTTTTCCTTTTTGCTCTTGTCTATCTCTTTTTAGTGCTATTACCCATATCATGATGGTTGCTCCTCTTGAATTGGTTATGCCTTTTTGGTGGTTGTTCTCATGGTGCTCCTTCTATTTTGCTACTATCCTTACGAGTTGCTTAACTACCTGTCTTTTTAAGCTTGAATGTTGTGGTGGATTGGTGGTTGGCTGCTATATTTGCTGTTTTGAGGATTTTACAGGCTTGTTGGAGGACCGTCTTTGATTATATGTGACACGAGGTATGCTGACAATGATGCCTTGATGTTTCCCACTCTTTCTTCTTTTGGTTGGTAGCGCTACATGTAATTGTAACCCATCTCCTGAAGTATGGATGCTTATATATAGTGTTGCTCATAGAGATGATTGTATCTGAGCTTGAGCCTTTTATTTACTTTACTCCTTTTATCTGCTCTTACTCTTTATGCTTAATTAATTGTACTCATCCTTTAAAAGTATCTTTCTTTTTCTGTGGAAGACTCTATCAGTGGATCTAGCATCAGGAAGGATGAAGTTGGTTTGCTTACATGTATTTTATTTTGTTATTTATTTTCTTCTTGTAACCTAATCCAAACCCTAAACCCTAAACCCTAAAATCTAAAACCCTAAACCCTAAATCTTATAACCTAAACCCTAAAACCACAAACCACTACACTAATAAACCTTAGGCTAAACCCCAAAACTTCCCCAAAAAGCTAACCCAAGCCAAACCCTAAACTAACAAACCCTAAACCCTAAACTGAGGCCTAACCCTAACCCTAACACTAACCCTAAACTATACCAAACCCTAAACCACAACTAACCCTAGGCCACACTTTAAACTGGGAGCTAAATCCAAGGCTTTGACCCTGACCCTGGGCTCTGACCCCTAAAGCCCTAAACCCTGACCAGATCATGAGCCAGACCTACACCCAAAATAAACCCCAACTGAGCCACAAGCACAGAGCTACTAAATAAAACACAAAATAAAATAAATAAAATAAACTAAACTGAAAATAAAAAATAAAATAAAATAAAACCTACTAAAACCTAAACCCAAAAAAATAAAGATAAAATAAACTAAAATAAAACCAACCAACAAAACTAAAATAAAATAAACCTAAGAATATAAAACCTCGATAAAATAAAACTAAATGTAAAATAAAATAAAATAAATAAAATAAAATAATTAAAACTAAATAAAACCTAAAAGAATAATCCTAAAATAAATAAAATAAAACCTAAACTAAATAAAAAAACCTAAACCTTAAATAAAATAAAACAAAATAAAATAAACTAAACCTAAACTAAAATAAACTAAAGGTTAAATAAATAAATCATAAATGTAAAATAAAATATATAAACTAAACTAAATAAAAATAAAATAAACTTAAACCTAAACTAAGAAATAAAACCTAAAATAAACCTAAAATAAAACCAAAGCATAAACCTAAAATAAAATAAAAAACCTAAACTAAAAAAACAAAATAAAACTAAAATCATTAAACATAAAAGTAAACTAAAATAAACATAAACTTAAACCAACACAAAATAAAATAAAATAGAAAACTAAAATAAATAAAATAAACTAAATAAATATAATAAAAAACTAAAATAAATAAAATAAACTAAATAAAAACCTCTGGGTTTGCTTAATTTTTAAAAAAAAACCCTAAACCTACCTAAACTCTAAATCCTAAACCATAACACTACCTAAACACTAAAACTAACCCTAAAACTAGCCTTGACCTACAAAAACTTACTAAACCTAAAAATAAAAAATAAAACTCAGATAAAATGGTTCTAAACTAAACCTAAACTAAACCTATAATAAACTAAAGATAAAAACATAAACTAAAATAAATAAACTTAAAATAGAAACCTACTAAATGGATAAAAATAAACATAAAAATAAAAAAATAAAATAAATAAAATAAAGAGAGAAATGTTGAATCAGTTCACTCTCTCTTTAAAAAAACCAAACCCTAGGCCTAGCTAAAACCTAACCCTAAACTACCCTAAACCACAACCACAAACCCTGAGCCACACTAAAACCCTAAACTTTAACCACCTAATAAATGCTACCAAAAAACCAAAAACCCCAGATCTGAAACCAAACCACAAAATCCAAAATAAAACTAAACTTACTAATTAAATAACTTAAAAACAAAATCAATAAAATAAAACTAAAATAAAATAAAATTAATAAAATAAAATAAAACATAAACTAAAGCTAAACCTAAACCTAAGAAAAAACTAAATAAAATAAAATAAATAAAACCTAAACTAAACTAAAATAGAAAACTAAATAAAATAAAAATAAAACTAAAATAAAAAATAAAATAAACTTAAAATAAAATAAAATAAAACCAAATAGAAACTAAACTTAAATAATAAACCTAAAAAATAAACCTAAATTTAAAAATAAAACCAATCCCCTAAAATTAAAAAAAAAAATTAAATAAAATAAAAATAAATAAACATAAATCGACTAAAATAAACTAAATTAAAATAAATAAAGCTAAACCTAAACTAAATAAATAAACCTAAACTTAAAAAGCGGAAAATAAACTTAAAATAAAACCTAAAACTTAAACTAGATAAAATAAAATCTTAAAATAATCCTAAAAAAATAAAACTTAAACCCAAAATAAAATAAAATAAAACTAAATTAAAAAAATAAATATAAACTTAAATATAAAAAAATATACTAAAATAAAAAAACCTAAGCTAAAAAAATAAACCTAAAATAAAAAAAACTAAATAAAATAAAATAAACATAAATCAAAATAAAATAGAAAATAAACTAAAATAATGAAAGATAAACTAAATAAACCTAAACCCACTAGTTTACTTAATTTTTTTAAGAAAAAACACCCTAACCTAAACCATAACTCTCTCAAACCTAAAAACTAAACTAAACCTAAAGATAAATAAAATTTAAACCTAAATAAAATAAAATAAAACCTAAACTAAACCTAAACCTAAACCTAAAAAAATAAAATAAAATAAAATAAAACTAAACTACAATAAAATAAATAAAATTGACTAAACTAAAAAAAATAAATAAACCTAAAATAAAAACCTAAATAAATTAAAAAAACAAAATAATAAAATAAAACTTAAATAAAATAAAAATAAAATTAAACATAAATGTAAAATAAATAAAAAGACCCACTACCTAAATTAAAATAAACTAAAAGATGAAATAAAATAGAAACTAAACCAAAGTTTGCTTATTTAAACAGGTTAAAAATCTGACCCTAAGTGACCACTGCCCTAAGACCCTACCCTGCATGGAGTTCTGGGCCCTACCACGCTGCCCTAAACTGCACTCTGGGCCCAACCACCACCCAGGCCCATCTTGACCCTGACCTAAAGGCTTAAAGGCTGGAGCCCAAGTGGGCCCTAGCCTGAATGACTGGGCCACAGGCCACTGATGAAACTAAAACATAAACTAGGCTAAACACAGGCCTAGCTTGAGCCACTGAAAACTGACCCAGGCCCAAAACCTGACCACAACCCTGAGGCTGAGCCTGGGCTAAATACCAAAATAAAGATAATAAAGAAACTGAAACCTAAATAAAATTAAAATATACAAAATGAAACCTAAACTAAAACCAAACTGACCAAAATGGAATTAATTAAACTAATAAGAATAAACTAAATAAATTAAATAAAAAACCTTGCAACTAAAAATAAAATAAAATAAGAATCAAAACTTAAATGCAGTGAAACTAAACATTAAATAAAATAAAATAAACTAAGATAAACCTAAAAACTAAATAAAACCTAAACTAAAAGATAAACCTAATAATAAAATAAAATAAAACATAAACCATCTATAAAAAAAACTAAACCTAAAATAAAAATATAATAAACAAAATAAAATAAACCTAAACTAAAAATAAATTAAACTAAAAGAAGAAAACCTAAACCTAAACTAAATAAAAAAATTAAAAAAATTAAAAGAAACCCTACTAAACTAAAAAATTAAACATAAAAATAAACCTAAAAAAAAACTAAAACCTAAAGAAAAAATAAATAAAACCTAAACTAAATAAAAATAAAAAAAATAAAACCTATACCTAAAATAAAATAAAAATAAAATAAAATAAAATAAAATAAAAGAATCTAAACTAAAATAAATAAGCGATAAATAAACAAATAAAAAAATAAAATAAAACAAAATAAAAATAAACTAAAATAAATAATAAATAAACCAAATAAACTTAATAAACTGAACTACGGTTTACTTAATTAAAAAAACCAATAAACCCTAAATCCTAAACCTAAACCTTAAACCTCAACTTTAAACCCTAAATCGAAAAAGCATTAAACCTAAACATAAACTAAAATAAACTAAACCTAAACCCTAAACAAATAAAGTAAAATAAACTAAAAAAAATCTCAACATAAACTAAAAATAAAACCTAAAATTAAACTTAAAATAAAACCTAAAGAAACCTAAAAATAAACAAAACCTAAACCTAAACCAAAATAAAATAAAATAAAATAAAATAAAACTCTAAAAATTAAACCTAAACTAAAAAAATAATCTAAAATAAAAAACCTAAACTAAAATAAATAATCCTAAAATAAATGAACAATACTAAATAAAAATAAAAATAATCCTAAATAAAAATGTAAAATAAATTAAACTAAAATAATTAAATAATAAACTAAATAAATTAAAAGAACCTAAACTTACCGGTTTACTTTATTTAAAAAAGAAACCCATAAACCATAAATCCTAAATTGTAAACCACAAAAACCCACAAACACAACCCAGCAGTAAACCATAAACCCACAAATCCCAAAAAAAGCATTAATCTTAAAACCCTAAACCACAAACCTAAACCCAGCCTAAACCCTAAACCCCAAACCCCAAACCCTAAACTAAACTAGTAACTAAGTAAATTAAAAAATATAACTAAACCCACAAAACTTAATGGACTAAACCCCAGAATGGGAAGAACCTTGGCAAGAACATCAAGTCAGCTCGGTCGATATCTGGTGGTGGAGGCGAAGGCGGAGGTTGTTGTAATTGCAATGGTTATTGTTATGGAGGTGGGAGAAGCGATGGAGGTTACAACCATTGTGGTGGCGGAGGGATAGATTAGGGTTATCATGGTGGATCTCTACTTCGAGAGAGGGTGGTTGGTGAGAAAGCTACAAAATGGCTGATCCGATCTGCTGCATATGGAACTATGACTTCACAGTAGAGACAGTTCTAGTTATCTAGGGTGTTCAATTTGTTCTATACGTGCCCAATTTTTATCTATGTTGTCGCTTGTGCCTTAGAAAACTTGGTGTGTTACTTGTTGATGAAATAACAAAGAAGAAATGTTGAATATGAATTTGTTCTTTATTAAAAAAAAAACCAAAAACTTTAAACCTTAAACTAAAATCAGACCCTAAACCTAAAACCAAAACAAACTATAAACCTAAAACCCAAAACCATAAACCATAAAACTAAACAAAACCCTACCAAACCCTCCACACTCCCAAAAAAATAAAAAACTACCTACCACTTAAACCCTATACACAACTACCCTTAAACTGACCTGGGCTTAACTTAACCTACTTACTCTCTCTTGCAACCCTAAATCTTAAAGGCCCTAGGCTAACTAGGCTGACACAGGACCTGGGCTGGCCCCAAACAGGCCTAAATCTAATACAGGCCACAGGCCACCTGGCCACTAAAGCCATGACCTGGGCCCTGGGCCCAGGCCTGATGGGTGAAACAGGCACGGAATACCAGCCATGGGCCTAACCCTAAAAATAGCAAAATAAAAGGCCAAACCTAGTGATTAAGATAAAAATAAATATGAATAGATAAATAAAAAACCTAAAACTAACTAAAATAAAATAAAATAAACTTAAGAATAAAAAATTGACATAAAATAAAAACTAAATGTAAAATTAAAATATAATAAACCTAAAATAAAATAAAATAAAAAACTAAATAAAAACCTAAACCTAAAAAATAAACCTAAGAATAAAACATAAAATAAATAAGATAAACCTAAACTACAAAATACAAAAAAATATTAAACCTAATAAATAAAATAAACCTAAGTAAAATAAAATTTATTAAAATAAAATAAAATAACCATAACCTAAACCTAAATATACTAAACCTAAACATAAACTAAATAAAATAAAATATATTAAAAATAAACTAAGCTAACTAAAAATAAAACCAAAATAAACCTAAAATAAAAAACAAACCTAAATAAATAAATTAAAATCTAAACTCTAAACCTAAAAATAAAAAAAAATAAAACTAGGGATTTTGACTAGAACTAGAGGCGGAAGGTCGATCATCATTACTTATGAAGTAGTGTCTTTATAATAGAGACAGTTCTAGTTATCTAGAGTTGTTTATTTGCTCTATGCGTGCTCATTTTTTATCTATGTCATCGGTTGTGTCTTAGAAAGCTTGGTGTGTTACTTGGTTGATGAAATCAAAAAGAAGAAATGTTGATTCTAAATTTGTTCTCTATTAAAAGAAAACCCAAAAACCCTAAACCTTAAACTAAAACCTGAACTGCAAACATAAAACCTAAATCCTAAATCCTAAACCCTAAAGCCAAAAAACCCTAAACCACAACCTAAAACCCAAACCACAAACCTAAACCACAACCTAAAACCTAAACTTAAACCCTAAACCACTACCATAAACCAAACCCTAAACCTATAACCGTAAACCCTAAACCATAAACCTTAAACCCAAAACCTTAAATCCTAAATAAAAAATTAAAAGTAAAATAAAAATAAAACCTAAACCCTAATCTCTAAAGTTAACCTACTAACTAAACCCAAAATCTAAAACCCACCACACCCCTGACCACAAACACATGAAACCCCAGGCCACACCCTAAGCCTTTAACCCTAAAATCATGAGCCAAAACCTAAAGCATAACCAGACTAAATAAAGATTGAAAATAAATAAAAAACTTAATCTAAATAAAATAATAAAATAAAATAAAATAAAATAAATAAAACCTAAAACTAAAATAAAATAAACATAAAAATAAAAACATTAATAAAATAAAATTAAACAAAATAAAAGTAAAATAAAACTAAAATAAAATAAAATAAAACTAAATAAAGAAATAAATAAAAAAATAAATAATAAATAAAACCTAAAATAAAAATAAAATAAACTCTAAACTATAAACTAAACTAAAATAAATAAAACATAAACCTAAACCTAAAATAAACTAAACTAAACCTAAAAAAATAAATAATTAAATTAATTAAAATAAACATAAACTAAAATATAAAACCTAAAATAAACTTAAAATAAAACCCCCTAAAGTAAAATAAAATAAAACCTAAAAACTTAAAAAATAAAAATAAAACTAAAAAAAAAAAATAAAACTAAACTAAAATAAATATAAACCTAAAAAACCTAAAATTAAAATAAAAACATAAACAAAAAATAAAATCCTAAAAAATAAAATAAACTAAATAAAATAAAACCTAAATAAAAATAAAAATAAAATAAACTAAAATAAATAAAATAAACTAAAATAAATAAAACTAAAGATAGTTTGCTTAATTTAAAAACCCACAGGCACAAAACTAGGCCACAGATCTGAAACAGGCACTACCAGACCTAAAACTGATCTGACCACAGGACCCTAAGGACCAGACTGGCGTGACCAGGACACATGACCATGGGCCATGAGCCTTAGGCACTCAGATGTACAGATCCACAGGCCCTAGGCCTGGGCCTGGGCCACAGGCTTGACTGAGCCTGACCACTGAGACTCAGGCCATAACTGTGCCTGGTGACACTGGGCCATGGGCCCTAAATACTGAAAGAGGCTGAGGACTCAAGAATGACCACTGACCAACCCTGGGGTGACCCAGGCCCTGTGACACCCTGAGCTGGGCCCAGATCTGGGCCAAAAATACTGGGCCCTGAGCCACAAGACCATGGCGCCTGGGCAGGCTGAGCCACAGGCCAGGACTAAAAGATAAGATCCTGAGCTGAGTAATTGATAAAACATGGGCCTAAAGATAAGATTAAGGCTAGGCTAAAGAATGAGCTAAGCAGGCATGGGCCTAATATGGATTAGATAAAATAAAACTAATATAAAATTAAATTAAAATAAATAAAATAAAGAATCTAAAATAAATAAAACAAAATTAAAGAATAAAATAAAACTAAATAAACCTAAAACCTGGTTTACTTAATTTAAAAAAAAAATAAAATAGCTAGCCCTACCACAACCCTGAGCCTGACCACAAAACAGCTAAACCTAGGCCCCCTAGCCTAAAACCCTACAAACCCTAAACCCTACCAAACCACAAACCTAGGCAAGGCCACACAAACCACTAAAACCTGAGCACAAAACCACAAACCCTCAAAACTAAAATAAAGCCTAAACTAAATAAAACTTAAAATAAAATAAAATAAAAAGAAACCTATATAAAATAAGAAGGAAATAAATTAAACTAAAACAAAATAAATTAAAGATAAATGAAACTAAATTAAAGGAAAATTAATAACCTAAATAAAATCAAAACTAAACCTAAAATAAAATCAAATAAACCTAAAATAAAATAAAAAAATGAAATAAAACATAAACCTAAAAAATGATAAAAGTAATACCTAAAATAAATAAAAAAATAAAACATAAAGAATAAAAAAACCTAAACCTAAAATAAAATAAAATAAACTTAAACTTTAACTAAAATAAACTAAACTATAATAAATAAAACATAAACCTAAGCATAAAATAAATTAAACCTAATCCAAACATAAAGTACATAAAATAAAATAAACTAAATATAAACCTAAACCTAAACTTCAAAATAAAAGCTAAAAATAAACCTAAAATAAAACCTAAAAAAACTTAAAAATAAAATAAAGAAACCTAAACTAAACATAAAATAAAGATATATACCATAAAGCTAACAAATAAAATAAAAATAAAACTAAACTAAAAAAAATAAACTAAACATAAACCTAAACCAAAAATAAATTAAAATGAAAAAAATAAAATAATAAAAAATAAATATAAACTAAATAAAATAATAAAACCTAAATCAAAATAAAATGAACTAAAATAAAGATAAAATAAATCTACTAAACCTATTGGTTTGCTTACAAAGATAAAAATAAAAATAAATAAATATAAAATAAATGAGTGTGAGCCTACTGAGCTAAGGCCCTAGGCCTAAACCCTAAACCTGAGCCCAAGGCCCTGACCCAAATCTTAACTGAGCCACCTAAATCCTGAGCCCCACTGAGCCATGAGCCTAAGGCCTGGGCCAAGGCCCCAGCCCTGGGCCCTCCTGGGCCACACTGGGCCCTGAGCCTGGGCCACAGGCCCTGAGCCCTGGGCCCTGGGCCAACTGGGCCACAGGCCTGACTCCCCAGCCTGAGCCACAGGACAGGCCTGAGCCACAGCCCTGAGCCTGGGCCCCTAGACCTGAAGGCCCTGAGCCCTAGTGCTGGGCCTGACCTGGGCCAGGCCAGGCCTAAACTGATCATGACCAAACCCCAACTGACCTGGGCCACAGGCCCCAAATACCAAAACCACAGGCTGAGCCAGGACACTGAGTAAAGATAGGCTAAATGGATTAGGAGGCGTGACCACTGATCCAGGTCTGGGCCTGGGAGCCACTGGGCCTGCAGGCCTGGTGGTGGGCCACAGGCCTGGATCCTGGGCCCCAGTTTAGGGCCAGACTGTGAGGCCTTGGGCTTTGGGCCCTAAACCCTGGGCTTTTAAGAGCCACTGGAGTCCAGGCCCACAGGCCAAGACCCTGACTGAGCCATGGGCCTGGGCCTGACCCCACAAGATCATGGTACAGGCCACAGGCTGAGGCCTAAATCACAGAATAGATAAAGATGGCTCAGTAAAATAAACTGAGCATGAGCTTAGGCTATTATACTAAAAAAGGCCACTGGAGTAAATGAGCTAAGATAAAATAAACTAAATAGATAAAGAAATGTATGCGTGATTAAAATTAAAAATAAAATAAAAATAAATAAAAGATACTAGTAACTAAATAAATCTACATGGGGTTTGCTTGATTTAAAAGAAAAGAAAAACCCTAAACCTACCCTAAATCTTAAACTAAAACTAACTAACACTACCACACTACACCTGGCCATAACAAACCTAAACCTTAACCATACTTAAACCACATGCCCCTCCTAACACTGCCACACCCTAAGCATAAACCACAAAATCCTAAACCCTACCCTAAACCCTAAACCCAAACTTAATAAAATATAAAGATAAATAAACCACAAAACTAATAAACCTAAATCTAATGAAAACTTATACTTGAGGAGGTGGGTGGTTCGATGGGAACTATAGAAGAAGAGCAGTGATTTGATCTCTAATGAAACTATCTTTATAAAGAGATAGTTCTAATTATCTAAAGTTATTGATTTGCTCTCATGCATTTTTTTTTATATCTATGTTGTCGTTTGTGCCTTAGAAAACTTAATGTCTTACTTGGTTGATGAAATTGAAAAGAAGAAATATTGAATCTAAATTTGTTCTATATTAAAAAAAACCCTCAACCCTAAACTAAAACCTGAACTCTAAACAAAAAACCAAAACCCTAAACCATAAAACCTAAACGCTAAAACATAAACCCTAAACCCTAAACCCTAAAACATAAACCCTAAACCCTAAATCATAAACCCAAAAAAAAATCCTAAACACTAAATCTTGATCCCAAAAACCAAAACCCCAAACCCTAAACCCTAAAGTAACCATAAACCTTAAACCTTAAACCATAAAAAGCTAAAAACCTAAACCTAAACTAAATAATACCTAAAAATAAAATAAATTAAAAAATCTAAATCAAAATAAAATAAAAAAATAAAATAAAATAAAATAAAAACATAAATTAAAACCTAAACATAAACCTAAACCTAAACCTTAAAAAAATAAAAGAAAAAAATAAAAACTTAAATAAAATCAAATAAATAAAAACTAAGTTGAACTAAAAATAAAAAACCTAAATAAAATAATAACTAATCCTAAAAAAAATAAACCAAAATAAAGTAAATTAAAAATTAAATAAAAATACAAATAATCCTAAATCAAAATAAAAAATAAATTAAACTAAAATAAATAAAAAATAAACTAAATAAACTGGCAGAATTAAACCTAAACCTACCCCCCTAAACCACAACCTGAACCACCCACAAAAACTGACCCCAAACCATAAACCTTAAAATCCTAAATCCTAATCCACTAAACCCTACCTTAAACCACAACCTACAACCCTAAAAAATACAACCCAATAATAAAAAACCTAGAAACTTAAACTAAAATAAATAAAAAATAAAAATAAAATAAAATAAAATAAAATAAAATAAAATAAAATAAAACCTATACTAAAACTTAAACTTAAACTAAACCTAAAAAATAAAAATAAAATAAAATAAATAATTTAAACTAAAATAAATAAATAAAACCTTAACTAAACTAAAAAATTAAAATAAAACTAAAAATAAATAAATTAAGCGTAAAATAAAATAAGATAAACCTAAAATAAAATAAAATAAAACTAAATAAAACTTAAACTTAAAAAATGAACCTAAAAATAAATAAAAAATAAAACATAAATCGTGAACTAAAAAAAACCTAAACCTAAAAAAATAAAATAAAATAAACCTAAACTAAAATAAACTAAACAAAAATAAATAAAACCTAAACCTAAAGCTAAAATAAATGAAAACTGAACCCTAAACTAAATAAAATAAAATAAACTAAAAATTGACCTAAACTAAACCTAAAAATAAAAAATAAAATCTAAACATAAAATAAAATAAAATAAAACTAATAAAACATAAAAACTAAACTAAACTTAAACTAAATAAATAATCTAAATAAATAAACTAAATAAAATTAATTAACATAAAAATGAAAAATAAAATAAATATAAATAAATAAAAAATAAACTAAATAAACTAAACTAATGGTTTGCTTATTTTAAAAAAACTAAAACCACTAAACGGGACTAACCCTGAGGCTCCACTAAACCCTGAGCCACTACTCACAGGCCCTAAACCCTGATCACTAATCCACACTAAACCACTACTGGGCCACACCAAATAGCCACACCCTGACCACATAACCATAAACACAAACCCAAAACCACTAAGTGACCCACCAGATCACCCAACTTATGCCCAGAAGCTGAGCCACTAAGCTGACCTAAAACCTAAATCGTGTTGAAACACTAAACCCTATGTAAACCCTAAATCCCTAACACAAGACCAACAGGGTTTAAACCCTATATCCACAAATCTGACCGTGAACACTAACCTAAACCTAAACTAAATAAAACCTAAAAATAAATAATTAAAAAAATCTAAACCATAAATGCTAAAAACCAAAAAACCTAAATCTAATCTAAATAAAACCTAAAAATAAAATAAATAATTAAAATTAAACCTAAATAGCATAATAAATAAAATAAAATAAAAAAATTTAAATTAAAAAAAAAAAAAAAAACCTAAATTAAACTAAACTAAAATAAACCTCAAAATAGAAAACCTAAATAAAATAAAAATGAATGTAAAATAAAAAAATAAAACTAAAATAAAATAAAATAAAATAAAAACTAAATAAAAACCTAAACCTAAAAATAAACCTAAAAATTAAGCTAAAAATAAATAAAAAATAAAACCTAAACAATGAACTAGAAAAAAAACCTAACCTTAAAAATAAATAAAATAAACCTAAACCTAAAGTAAAATAAATTAAACAAAAATAAATAAAACCAAAACCTAAACTTAAAATAAACTAAACCTAAACCTAGCTAAATAAAACAAAATATACTAAAATAAACCTAAACCTAAACTAAAAATAAAACCTAAAATAATCCTAAAATAAAAAAAAAAGCTAAAAAATATATAAAATAAAACCTAAAACTAATCCTAAAATAAAAATAAAACTTAAACATAAAAAAATAAAATAAACTAAATAAAAATAAACATAAACCAAAACCTACACCTAAAAAATAAACTAAAATAAATAAACACAAAATAAATAAACTAGTATATAAAAATTAACTAAATAAAATAAAAATAAAATAAACTAAAATAAATAAAAAATAAACAAAATAAACTTAAACCTAATGGTTTCTTGATTAAAAAAAAATTAAAATCTAAACCCTAAACCACTAAACCCTAAACCCTCAGATCCACAAACCCTAAATGTTAAAACCCTAAACATAAATTAACACTAGGCCTCTTAAACCTAAACCTACCCACCCAACTAGCCCAGGCCCATCATACATGCCCCTCCAGAGACCATCCACTGAGCTGAGTAAACTAAACCCCAGGCCAGGCCACAATCATGGCCCACCACTCTAGGCCAGAGGCCATAACCCTTGAGCCCAAACTTAAACCCCAGATTGGACTAATCACTGAGCCAGCAAGGCACATGAGCCCAGCTGACAGGCCAGCATTGGTGAGCCCCAGGCACTGAAACTAAACTACCCACTAAACCCCAAACCCTAAAGCCCTAGCCCTAACCCAGTATCCACAGGCCAGGCCACAGGCACTGACCCTCTAAAAATAAACCTAAAATAAAATAATTAAAACATAAAACCCTAAACCTGACTAAACTAAAATAAAACCAAAAATCAATAATTAGAAAACTTAAAAATAAAAAAAAACCTATTAAAACCTAAAACTACCTAAAATAAAATAAAATAAAATAAGTAAAATAAATTAGTAAAATAAACTAAAATAAATTATTAATAACCTAACTAAATGAAAAAATAAAATAAACCTAAGAAAAAAACCAATATAAAATAAAAACTAAACGTAAGAATAAAATAAAATAATATTAAAATAAACCTAAAATAAACCTAAAATAAAAAAAATAAAAACTAAATAAAAACCTAAACCTAAAAATAAACCTAAAAATAAAACATAAAAAAGAAATACAAAATAAAACATTAACCAAAAACTAAAAAAAAAAAGCCTAAACTTAAAATAAAAAATAATAAACTAAATAAAATAAACTAAACCTAAACTAAAATAAACTAAATTAAAAAGAATAAAACCAAAACCTAAACCTTAACCTAAACTAAATAAAATAAAATAAACTAAAAATAAACCAAAGTCTAAACAAAATAATAAAACCTAAAAATAAACCTAAAATAAAATCATAAAACGGACCTAAAAAACAAAATAAAAACATAAACCTAAACTTAAAATAAAAATTAAACAAATAAACCTAAAAAAACCTAAAAAGATAAAAATAAATCTCAATGAAAAAAATAAACTAAGCCTGAAATAAACTAAAATAAAATACCAAAACTAAAAATAAACATAGATAAATAAACCAAACTAATAATAAAATTAAACATAAATAATAATAAAAATAAAATAAACTAAAATAAATAAAATATACTAAATAAACCAAAACCTACCGGGTTTTCTTATTTTAATTAAAATTCAAACCCTAAACCTAAACCCTAAACCCTAAAGCCTAAATCTTTAAACCCACCCACTAACCCCCAAAAAACCCACAAACCCTAAACCCTAGAAAAAACTTAAACCAAAACTAAATAAAATGCAAAAAAAACCTAAACATAAATAAAAAAAATTAAATAAAAACCTAAACTAAAACATAAACCTAAATCAAAATGTAAAAAGAAAATAAAATAACTAATAAAAATAAACAACAATAAAATAAATACAAAAGATAAACTAAACTAAAAAATAAAATAAAACTTAGAATAAAAAACCTAAATAAAATAAAAAAAAAAAAAATTAAAATAAACTTAAAAAAATGAAAATGAAAACCTAAAAATAAAAACAAAATAAAACTTAAACTCTCAACTAAAGAAAAAACCTAAACTTAAAATAAAATTAAATTAACAAAATAAAATTCACCTAAACCTAAAATAAAATATACTAGACTAAATACATAAAACTAAACCTAAACTAAACTAAAATAAAATAAACTAAAATAAACCTAAACAAAAAAATAAAATTGAAAGAGTAAACTGGTAAACCTATAAAATAAAATAAATGCAAAAACCTAAACCTAAACCTAAAAATAAACTAAATAAAAACTAAATTAAAATATAAACCTAAAATAAATAAACTAACTAAATGAAAATAAAATAAAATAAACAAATAAATATAAATGACTAAATAAACTAAATAAACCTAAACCCTACAATTTAAAAAAAACCATAAATCTAAATCTTAAACCCTAAACCTCCTACTGACCCTGATCACTGAGCCCTGGGCCTGGACCCTGGACCCAGGCCCTGACCTAGGCCTGACCTGGGCCAGGCCCTGACCCCAGACCCTGAGCTCAGAGGCAGGCCACTAAACCACAGGCACAAGACCCACTGGGCCACAGGCCACTAGTCCTACAGGCCCTGGGCTGGGCCTGATCCCGTGCCCGGGCCAGGCCCTAAGCGCATGGCCAGCCAGGCCACTGCCTGAGCCACAGGCCCAAGTGTTGAATGGGTCAGGCCACAGATCCACAGGCCTTGAGCCTGAGCCACTGGGCCACAGATCTGAGCCACTGGGCCACTGACTCTGGGCCCTGACTGAGCCCAAACCCTGGGCAGGTGAGCCCTCATAAACTGCTAAAACATGAGCTACACTGGGCCACAAACTCACAAAAACTAAACCACAAACACTAAACACAAAACTGACTAAACCATTAACCTTAAACCTTAAAACCTAAAGCCTAAACTCTAAAGCACAAACACTAAAGCTAAACCCACCTTAAACCCTAAATCCACAAAAGCATAAAACCTAAAACCACAAACCCTAAACCTAAACCAAACCTAAATTATAACCATAAACTTTAAAACCTAAACCCCAAACCTAAACCTAAAGTAACAAAATAAATTAAAAATATACCATAAAACCAAAAATAAATAAACTTAAACCTAAACCCTAGAATGGGTGAGAACCGGCCGGGAACATCACGTCCAGGGCTTAGTCGTTCTTACGTGGAGGTGAAGGCGGGTGGTGGTTATCACGGGTGGTGGCGGGGATCTAATGATCTTTGGTGGATATGGAGGTGGTAGTCGGAGCAGTAGTGGTTATGGAAGCGAAAACCATGGTTGTGGTGGAGGGAGAGATCGGGGATATGATGGTGGATCCAGCTACTCGAGAGGCTGGGGTGGTTCTAATGGGAATTGGAGAAACTGAAGAACAACCAATCTCGTTTGCTGCTTATCAAACTACATCTTTACAATAAACAAGATTCTAGTTATCTAGGGTTTTTGATTTACTCAATATGTGCTCATTTTTTAACTATATCATCGCTTATGTCTTAGAAAACTTGGTGTGCTATTTGGTTGATGAAATTTAAAAGCATAAATGTTGAATCTGAATTAGTTCTCTGTTAAGAAAAAAAACCAAAAACCTTAAACTCTAAACTATAACCTGAACGCTCAACCTAAAACCAAAAAGTCTAAAACCTTAAACCCTAAAAACCCTAAACCCAAAACCCTAAAGCCTAAAACCTAAACCCTAAACCCTAAATCGTAAACCCTAAACCCTAAACCTAAACCACTCTAAACCCTAAACTACTAAACAACCATATAAAACCTAAACCTAAACTAAATAAACCCAAAAATAAAATAAATAAAAAACCTAAACCAAAATAAAGTAAAATAAAATTAAAACCTAAACCTAAAAATAAATAAAATAAATAAAATAAGTAAAACCTAAACAACTAAAATAAAAACCTAAATATAATAAAAACTAAACCTAAAATAAAAATAAAATAAACCTAAAATAAAATAAAATAAAATAAAAATAAAATGAAAACCTAAGCCTAAAAAATAAACCTTAAAATAAATAATAAATAAAACCTAAACCCTAAATTAAAAAAGAAACCAAACTTAAAGCTAAACTAAAATACATTGAACTAAACTAATTTAAACCAAAACCAAAACCTAAAATAAACTAAACCTAAACTAAACAAAATAAAATAAACTAAAAATAAACATAAACCTAAACTAAAAAATAAAAACTAAAAACAAACTTAAAATAAAAACATAAAACCTAAAACTAAAATAATAAAATAAACACCTAAACATAAACCTAAAAAAATAAAATAAAAATAAAACTAACCAAAAAATAAAATAAAATAAATAACCTAAACTAAAATAAATAACCTAAATTAAATAAAAATAAAAATAAATCTACATAAAAATATAAAATAAAATAAACTAAAATAAATAAAAAATGAACTAAATAAACCTAAACTTATAAGTTTGCTTAAATTAAAAATAATAAAAATAATAATAATAAAATAATAAAAAATAAGAATAAAATAAAATAAACCCTAATCCTAAACCATAAACCCCAAACCCTAAACCTACACTGAGCCCTAAATCCCTAAACCTAAAACCCTAAGCGCACACCCAAACCCTGAAACCTGATCCTGAAAACTTTGGACCAAACCACTGAGCCTAAACCCTAAACCACAAACCACCCAAACCCCTGGCCCAACTGAGCACCTGACCCTGACCACTACCTAAACCCTGAGCCCACCTAGGCCCTAAACCCTTACCATCTAACTGAGCTGCAAATAAACTAAGTAGATCATAAATAAAGATAAAATAAAACTGATGTACTGAGCACAAATAAGATCTACTAAAATAAATAAACCACTAAACTAAAATAAATACTTAAAAAATAAAAATAACATAAAACCTAAAATAAAATAAAATAAACTAAAAATGTGACACGAAAATAAATAAATAATAAAATCTAAACCACTAACAAAAACCAAACCTAAAATAAACAAATAAATAACATAAACTAAACTAAAAATAAATAAAAAATATAATAAAAATAAACTAAACTAAACCCTAACAAAATAAAATAAAAAAATAAACAAAATAAAATAAATAACATAAACACTAAAAATAAAATAAAATAAACAAAATAAAATGTAAACTAAACCTAAACCTAAAATAAACTAAATAAAATAACTAAACTAAAATAAATAAAACTAAAATAAATAAACTAAACTAAATTAAATAATTAAATAAATGTAAATAAAATATAATTATCAAAATATATAGCTACCTAAACTACTGGGTTTGTAATTGAAAAAACCAAAATCTAAACCCCTCTTAAACTGACCCTAAATCGGCCAATAAACCATACACAACCAGCAACCCTAGGCTTAAAGGCAAACCTACTGATACAGAAACTAAGATAAATAAAGATATAATAAATGATAAACTACTTCTTGGTTTGCTAATTTTAAAAAAAAAACCACCAAGATCACCAGGCCTAAAGACGTAGGCCCAGGCTACCCAGGCCACTGGGTGAGGCATGGAATCCTAAGCTGAAAAAGGCTGGGCCCTGGGCTGAGCATGCCACACTGAAAGCACAAACCCTAAGACCACTGAGCTCAAGGCCATGGACTGGCTCTTACCCAAAGTAAAAGATCTTGGGTGGTGGGCCACAGGCCACAGGCCCTGGACCACTGGGATGTGCACTGAGATCACAGGCCCTGACAGGCCACAGGCCACAGATACAGGCTCTGTGGTGGACAGAGGCCACAAAACTGGGCCACAAGGCCCTACTGAGGCTGAGCCCTGGGTGGAGCCCTAGCCATGGGCGTGGGAGCCTGAGACTGGAGTGAGTCCTGGGCCCTGGGCCCTACTGAGCCACTGGGCCCAAGATCCTGAGCCACAGGTAATAGGCTGATCCTGGAATACAGCCACTGAGCCTTTGACCACTGGGGCTTGGGCCCTGGGCTTAGATCACAGTCAGGCCATGAGAATGGTTAAAGATAAAGATGAAGACTAATGATGCTAGGCTCACTTGGTTTGCTGATTTCGAGAAAGAATGACAGGCTTTATCTTGGGCCACTGAGCCTGGGTGGGGCCCCAGACGGCTCTGGGCCCTGGGCCCAGGCCACAAGGCTTGGGCAGCCAGTCACTGGCCCTGACCTGGGCCCCAGAGGCATGAGGCGTAGATCTTAAAGCCCTGGGCCCTGAGGCCCTACAACCCTAGGCATGGGCTGGCTGACAACCTAAACCTAAAACCCCTTAACAGCTCTAACTCTGAGTGCTAAATCTTAGTTGACCCTAGGCCCACTTTGGGCCACCTAAACCCACATGACCCTCTAAACCCTCACAAACCTAAACTCTCTATGGTAGGCACTTTAAACCCATAAAACCCTAAACCTACAAAAGCCTAAACATGAAAGCTTGCCACACTAAACCCACAAAGCATAAAACCTAATAAACTGGCTAAACCTAAACTTCAAACCCTAGAATGGGCAAAACTTTGATGGCAAAAACATCATAACCTAAACCTAAACTAAATAAAATCTAAAAATAAAATAAATTAAAAAATTGAAACCTAAATAAAATAAAATTAAAATGAAATAAACTAAAAACCTAAACGTAAACCTAAACATAAAATAAAATAAACTAATTTAAGAAAATAAAATAAAATAAACAAAAATTTGAACCAAACTAAAAAATAAAATAAACCTAAGAATAAAAAATCTAAATAAAATAAAAATAAAACAAACCTATAGTAAAATAAAATAAAGACTAAATAAAAACCTAAACTTAAAAAATAAACCTTAAAATAAAACAAAAAAATAAAAAAAATTAAACCTAAACCCAAAATAAAAAAAAAACCTATACTAAAATAAAAGTAAACTAAACTAAAATAAATAAAACCAAAACTTAAGAATAAACTTAGATTAAATAAAACTAAAATAAACAAAAAATAAACCTAAAAGAAAATAATTAAAACCTAAACCTAAAATAATCAAATAAAAATCTAAACGTGAACTTAAAAATAAAAACTAAACCTTAAAACCTATAAAATAAAATAAGAATAAAACTCAACTAAAGAATAAACCTAAACCTCAACCTAAACCTAAAAAATAAACTAAAATAAAACACATAAACTAAAATAAATAAACCTAAAATAAATAAACAAAATTAAATAAAAATTAAAAATAAACCTAAATAAAAATCAAAAATAAAATAATCTAAAATAAATAAAAATAAACTAAATAAACCTAAACCTATCAGTTTACTTATTTTAAAAAATCTATATGAATTATAAATCCTAAACCCTAAACCTACAATCCTTATCCCTAAACACTAAACCCTAAACCCTAACCCTAAACCCTAAACTCAAACCCCAAAATCTAAACCTAAACTTAAAGTAACTAAATAAATTAAAACATAAACCTAAACCCTAAAATTTAATAAACATAAACCTAAACCTAAACCTAAACCTTAAGAATGGGTAGAACCATGATGGAATGAACATTTCCATCAACCTGGCTCAGTCAAGATATGGCGGTGGAGTTGAAGGTGGATGCGCCAGTTATCACAGTGGTAGTGGGGGATCTGGAGGTGCTGGTGGTATGGAGGTGGTGGTCATAGTAGTGGCAGTTATGGAGGTGAGAGGAGGGACAAAGGTTATAGCTGTGGTGGTGGCAGAGGGAGAGATCTACGATATGATGGGGGATCCCACTACTCTAGAGGCTGGAGTGGTTCTGATGGGAACTAGAGAAATTAAAGAATGATCGATCTGATCTACTGCTTATAGAATTGCGTCTTTACAGATGAGATATTTCTAGTTATCTTGGGTTTCTGATTTGCCCTATGCTTCCTCATTTTTTATTTATGTCATCACTTGTCTCTTAGAAACTTGGTGTGTTACTTTATTGATGGAATCAAAAAGAAGAAATGTTAAATTTAAATTTATTCTCCATTAAAAAAACAAAAAACCGTATACCCTAAAGTAAAACTTGAACCTAAACCACAAAGCCTAAACCACAGACCTAAACCCCACAAACCCAAAACCCCAAACCAAGCCACAAGCCTAAACCTTAAGCCCAAATCTTTAAACCACAAACCACAAGCCTAGCCCCAATCACAAACCCAAACTTTAAACCCTAAATCATAAACCCTAAACCCAAAACCCTAAACACTAAAAACCTAAAATCCTAAACCTAAACTAAATAAAACCTAAAAATAAAATAAGTAAAGAATCTTAAACCTAAATAAAATAAAATAAAATAAAAACCTAAACTAAAACTTAAACCTAAATCTAAACATAAAAATAAACCTAAATAAAATATTAAAATAAAATAAGAAATAAAAACTAAACTAAAATAAAATAAATAAAAATAAAAACTAAACTAAAAAATCAACACAAAAATAAAAAACCTAATTGTAAAATAAAAATAAAATAAACCTAAAATTAAAATAAATAAAAAACTAAATAAAAACCCGAACTTAAACAATAAACCTAAAAATAAATAAAAATATAAAATCTAAACCTTAAACTAAAAAATAAACATAAACCTAAAATTAAATTAAATTAAACCTAAACCTAAACAAAAACAAATTAAATTAAAATAAATAAAATGTAAACATAAACCTAAAATAAACTAAACCCAAACCTAAACCTAAACTGAATAAAATAAAATAAACTAAAATAAACCAAATAATAAACTAAAAAATAAAACCTAAAAATAAACCTAAATAAAAACCTAAAACCAACACCTAAAAAATAAAATGAAAACCTAAACCTAAATCTAAAAATAGAAATAAAACCTAAACCTAAAAAATGAAAAAAAAAACAACTAAAAAATAAACCTAAACCTAAACCTTAACCTAAAAAATAAACTAAAATTAAAAACCTAAACTACAATAAATAAACATAAAAAATAATTTAAACTAAATAAAAATTAAAAATAAACCTAATTAAAAATATAAAATAAACTAAATAAACCAAAACCTACCAATTTACTTAATTTAAAAAAAACCTAAACCCTAAACCGTAAACCCTAAACACAAAATTTTAAATAAAAATAAAATAAACTTAAAATAAAATAAAATAAAAACCAAAATAAAAATAAAAATAAAATAAACATAAATAAAATATAAAATAAAATAAACTAAAATAAATAAAAAAATAAACCTAAACTTGCTATTTTACTTAATTTAAAAAATAAAAAAAATAAAAAACCCTAACCATAAACCTAAAATTGTAAAACTAGCCCTAAAACCTAAACCGTAAACCCTAAACGTACAACCCTAAACCCTAAAACCTAAATCCTAAAACCCTAAACCCTAAATCCTAAAACCATAAAACAAACCTAAGACCCTAAACCCTAAACCCTAAACCTTGAACCCTAAACCCTAAATCCAAAATCCTACAACATTAAACCCTATACCCTAAACCCCAAACCCTAAACCTTAAGCCCTAAAACCTAAAACATAATTCTAAACTAAATAAAACCTAAAAAAATAAATAAAATAACCTAAACAAAATAAAACATAAAAATAAAATAAAAATAAAAACCTAAACTAAAACCTAAACCTAAACCTGAAATTAAAATAATATAAAAAATAAAAACTAAACTAAAATAAATTAAATAAAAACCCAAACTAAGCTAAAAATAAAATAAACCTAAAAATAAAAAACATAAATAAAATAAAAACTAAACGTAAAATAAAAATAAAAGAAACTTAAATAAATAAATTAAAAACTAAATAAAAACCTAAACCTAAAAATAAACCTAAAAATAAAACCTAAAAATAAATAATAAATAAAACCTAAACCTTAAACTAAAAAAAATCCTATCCCTAAAATAAACAAAATAAAATAAACATAAACCAAAACAAAAGTAAACTAAACTAAACAAAAAAATAAAACTTAAACCTAAACCCTAAACCCTAAACTAAATAAATCTAAACCTACCAATTTTCTTAATTAAAAAGAAAACCCTAAACCCTAAACCCTAAACCCTAAACCTACAGCCCTAAATCTACAACCCTAAACCCTAAACCCTAAACCCAAATTAACCTAAAGGTTCATGTTGGCCTAAATCAAAACCAAATCCAAATTAATTGAAACCAAAGCCTACAATCATCTTCAATTGGTAACTAAACCAAACCAACACCCAACCCAAGCCAATTTGCCCAATTTAGTCATATTGGTCAACTTAACCCACTTGACTAAAATGAATTTAAATGAGACAAAATCAAATGTAAGGCAAACTAAACCAAACCAATTGAACCAAAACATCTCAAATGATCATATGAACTTGACCCAAACCTTGGTTTGACCCAATTTGACCAATTGGTCAACTTGACTCAACCAACCCAATTTGACTTAAATGAGTCAAATTGAGACAAACCTAACCAAATAAACTCCAATTGATTTGGAATTTAGGTTAACCCACTTTTGGCTCATTTCAAATTTTCCCAAATCAAATCTAATGCCAAATGATCATTCTACCCTTGGGTCGAAAGCATCACATGAAACAAATCACCCATGTAAGTGGTCATTTCTATTCCTTGGCCACTTGGTAATCTCCTAATGGTCCACCTAAGCACCTAGGACACTACTCAACCTAACCCAAGGGGTGGTTGGGTCAGCCTTGACCCATAGGAGGTGAAATCACCTCCCCTCCCCATTGGAGCATTTGAAATCCATAAGACACCCATGATTCCTCCTTAGCAGCTGCCTCCACACCTTCAACCAACCAAGCCGTGCCAACTTACCTCCACCCTTCCACCCATGACTCCCCGAGATGGCTGGACAGCTACTAGAAGCCAAACCTAATCCCACAGTCTGATCAAGATGAAGGGGGGCCAGGGGGGTATACACCACCTTGTTTCCACTCAAACACACACAAAAATCATTCCATAAAGCCTTGGCTACCTAAGATGACCTGTTAGAGCCAATCCTTAAGCTCCCAAGCTCATTCCTCAATCAAAAAATGCCATTCCTGTCCATCCCGAAATAAAACACTCCCATTTTTGACCTAACTTCTTCATTTCTCCAACAAACTCAAATTAACTTTGCATGCACCTTTCTTAGGCCTCATCGAGCAAGAATGAATCATCTCCCAAGCTTCTCAAGCACCGGAGGTGGGATTCGATCAAAGTTGAGCTCCAAATCATCAGTTCATGGCCTTCCAAGGGAACATCAAGGAATTGATTCAATTGCTACTCAGCAGGGCTTCATCGTCACTAGATGAACCTTCCTTAACTATTTGAGCTACTGGTCTTGAGCTCCGATGAGGTATGCTTCCAAAATTGATCCTTAGCCAAAAATGAGTTGGAGATATTTGAAAAAACTTGCATCTCATGTGATCTTGACCATTGGATCCCCTCAGATTGATGTCTTGAAGGTGTGGGATCTTTTTGGAGTTAATCCAAGCTCGGGTAAGCTCGGATCATGTGAGCAATGGCAGACGAGCTCCATTCTCCTCACCCACGTGATGTTAGGTCGCACCATCCCATTCGTGATGATCGTGGAATGATCGCGATTAGATCTACTAGATCATTCCGATTTAATCCTATTAAGTTATGGAACTAATCATAGCTGTCTGATCTTAGGTCGGATGACAGATGAGAAAGCGTATCCACCACCACCACATAGGCACTAAGTTAGATAAGTTTTAAGTAGCCAATCCCATGGAGCCATGTGGAATTTGTGCCACATCAGTGCGCCACATGGTGTCAATAAGATTAGGCTTTAATTAGGATTAATTAATCATTTTTAATGGCTGAAACTTCTAAAAATAATAAAAAATCATAAAGAAATCAAAAAATGAAAATAAATACTCATTTTAAAGGTATCTGAGAGAGAATTAATTAAAAATGACCTTACCTAATTTTGAATAGTAATTAAAATTTATTTATAAATTAATTAGCTTAATTACTCTTTAATTACTTGAGAAATTAATCACAAATTTTATTGGGTTAATTTAATGGGATGACCTCTACCTCCCATGATTTTCTTGGGATTTATTGCTCACTTAATTTGGAAAATTCACTAATTAAACCTTAACTACTTCTTTAAGTTAATTAATGATTAATTAATCCCATGAATAGTAATAAATTGGTTAGTTAAGTTTATTAATCATTATTCAATAGTAAGTGAACTAAGAATAGGGTTGGGACCCCATTCCCTAAGTTCATTTCACCATTTCTTTAAAATGAAATTAATTTAGGTTTAACTAATTAATTAAATCACTTAATCAAATTGAAATCATAATCACATCAGACCTTAATTAATTAAATCATGAGGTAGATTTTTAGGTGTTTAATAACCTAAAGGAGTTTAATGAAATTATGGTTAGTCTACATGTGTGGGAAAACCATAAGAGTAATTAATTAAGTCCTTTAATCTAATTAACTATTAATCATGAACAAATTGCATTAGGCCCCTTTTATTTCTTAGGATCATTACAAGTTTATTTTCCATGCATATCATGTTGGCTCATAATTATTTAGTTAATTACTTTAAGGTGACTTAAGTAAGGGTAATTAATTCATCTAATTAATGGTTCAACTTAAATAGCCCATAAAATCAACTTAATTACATATCCTCAAATTAAATTAAATCATTAATGTTGGAATGTGTTTAAAATAATAAGTGATGATTTCTCTTCGTCTCTTTAAATCAAATCCAATCCATAACTTAATTAAAAAAGAAGCTTTGGTTTGCTTTAAATAATCTTATTTAATTTGATTATCCTTGAGAACTTGTTTAGTTGAATGAATCACATGCTTATATTTGATTGTCCTCTTTCCAATCATGTTAAATTTGGTATGTCATTTGATTATCCATCTTTTCATAATCAAGTAAAATAAAATTGATTTCTTTTATGTAAGCATGCATGTGATGATTTAATTTAATATATGTGTGATTATTATCACTATTAAATCCAAATGTATTTTTCAAAAGCTTATAAATGAATAATAATATGTCTTATGATGCTAGTTATAAATAAATAAGAAATGCATGTGCTTATAACTTAAGTGTATGAATGTTGAGTTCTCTTTCCTCTATTCATGTGTTGATTTATATAAGATTGAATGGTAATGGTATATAGTCTGCACATCCGGGGAACACAAGGCTTTAGCTATCCTAGAGGTCATTTCATTACCTCACTTCCCTGGTTTGTTACTTAGATGATGAAATCAAAAGAAGAAGTGTTGAATCTGAATTTGTTCTTTATTTTAAAAAAAAAACCAAAAATCATAAAGCCTAAACTAAAACTTGAATCCTATATCCTAAACCCTAAAACCTACAACCCTAAACCCTAAACCCAAAATGCCAAACCCTAAATCCTAAACCTTAAAACCTAAACACTAAACCCTAAACCCCCTAAACCCTAAACACCTAAAACCTAAAACCTAAACCTAAACTAAATAAAACCAAAAAATAATATAAATAAAAAACCTAAACCTAAATAAAATAAAATAAATAATATAAAATGATAACCTAAACTAAAACCTAAACCTAAACCTAAAATAAAAAAAATAAAAAAACTAAAATAAAATAAAATAAATAAAAACCTAAACTAAACAATGAATTAAAATAAACCTAAGAATATAAAACATCCATAAACCCTAAACTAAACGTAAAATAAAAAACAATAAACCTAAAATAAAATAAAATAAAATAAAAACCTAAACCTAAAATATAAACAAAAAAATAAATAAATAACAAAACCTAAACTCTAAACTAAAAAATACCTAAACCTAAAATATAGACAAAATAAACAAAATAAATAAACCGAAACCTAAACTAAAATAAATAAAACCTAAACCAAAACCTAAAATAAACAAAACCTAAACCTAAACCTAAACTAAATAAAATAAAATAAACTAAAAATAAACCTAAACCTAAACTAAAAATTATAACCTAAAAATAAACCTAAAATAAAAACATAAAACCTGAACCTAAAAAAAAATAAAACTCTAAACTTAAACCTAAAAAAAAACCTAAACCTAAAAAATAAAACAAAAATAAAGCTCAACTAAAAAATAAACCTAAACCTAAAAAAATAAACTAAAATAAAAAAACCTAAGCTAAAATAAATAAACCTAAAATAAATAAACTAAACTAAATAAAAATAAAAGATAAACATAAATAAAAAAAATAAAGTAATCTAAAATAAATAAAAAATAAACTAAATATACTAAATAAACTTAAACCTATAAGTTTACTTAATTTAAATAAAATGAACATTAAACCCTAAATCTAAACCCTAAACCCTAAACCCTAAACTCTAAACCTACAACCCTAAACCCAAAACCCAAAACCCTAAAAAACCCTAAATCTTAAACCCTAACCATAAACCATAAACCCTAAAAGCATAATCCCTAAAACCCTAAACCCTAAACCCTAAACCCTAAAGCATTACCCTAAACCCTAAACCTTAAACCCCAACTAATAAATCTAAGCCAAAAGTAACTAAATAGATTAATAAATAAACCAAAACCTAAAAAACCTAAAAACCTAAAAACCTAAACCTAAACTAAATAAAACCTAAAATTTAAATAAATTAAAAAAAGGAAAACCTAAATAAAATAAAATAAAATAAAAATTTAAACCTAAACCTAAATATAAAATAAAATAAACTAATAAAAATAAACTAAAATAAAATAAATAAAAATTTAAACTAAACTAAAAAATAAAATAAACCTAAGAATAAAAAACCTTAAATAAAATGAAACCTAAATGCAAAATTAAAATAAAATAAACCTTAAATAAAATAAAAAAAAACTAAATAAAAATCTTAACCAAAAAAATAAACCTTAAAATAAAACCTAAACCCGAAACTAAAAAAACCTAAACCTAAAATAAAAATAAAATGAACAAAATAAAATAAACCTAAACTTAAACTAAAATAAACTAAACTAAATTAAATAACACCAAAACCTAAACCTAAACTTAAATTAAATAAAAAAAAAGCTACAAATAAACCTAAACCTAAACTAAAAAATAAAACCTAAAAAAAAACCTAAAACCTAAATCTAAAAAAATAAAATAAGAACCTAAACCTGAACTTAAAACTTAAAAATAAAACCTAAACCTAAAAAAAAAAAATAAGAATAAAGCTCAACTAAAAAATAAACCTAAACCTAAACCTAAACCAACAAAAATAATATAAAACACCTAAACTAAAATAAATAAACGAAATAAAATAAAAAATAAAAAATAAACCAAAATAAAAATTTATAATATAATAAACTAAAATAAATAAAAAATAAAGTAAATGATCTAAATCAACCTAAACTTATCGGTTTAGTTAATTTAAAAAGAAAACCATAAATCATAAATAATAAACCCTAAACCTTAAACCTATAATGCTTAACCCTAAACCCTAACCCTAAAGCCTATACCCTAATTGCATAAATTCTAAACCCTAAATCCTAAAGCCTAAACCCTTACCCTAAATCCTAAACCCTAAACCCTAAACCCTAAACCCCAAACCCCAAACCCTAAATCTAAACCTAAAGTAACTAAATAAATTTAAGAAAAACCTAAACCCTAAAACCTAATAAACCTAAACCTAAACTTAAACCATAAGAATGGGTAGAACCTTGATAGCATGAACATCTTCATAAACCGCTCGCCTAGACTGTGGTGGAGTCATGATGCAAACATTATCAAAGGGTGGTGGGGATCTAGAGGTGCTGGTGGTCATAGTAGATGTCATGGAGGTGGGAGGAGGGACAGAGGTTATAGCCATGGTGGTGGTGGAGAGTGAAATCGAGGATTTGATGGGGGACTCGAGAGGCTGGGGTGGTTTTGATGGGAACTAGAGAAACTGAAGAACGACAGATATGATCTACATCTTATAGAATTGTGTCTTTATAGTAGAGACGTTTCTAGTTATCATAGGTTTTAGATTTTCTCTATGCATGTTCATTTTTTATCTATGTCGTCGCTTATCTCTTAGAAAACTTAGCGTGTTACTTCGTTGATCAAATCAAAAAAACAAATTTTGAATTTGAATTTGGTCTCTCTTAAAAAAAACCATAGACCATAAACCTAAAGTAAAACTTGAACCCTAAACCTAAACCCTAAACCCTAAACCCTAAACCATAAACCCTAAACTAACGCTAAGCCTTAAACCCTAAACCTAAACCCTAAACCCTAAACCCTAAGCCCTAAACCCTAAACCCTAAACCCTAAAAACCTAAACCAAAGTTAAATAAAACTAAAAATAAACCTAAACATAAATAAAAAAATAAAATAAAATAAAATAAAATAAAAACCTAAACTAAAACCAAAACCTAAACCTAAACATAAACCTAAACCAAAATGTAAAAATAAAATAAAATAAAAAAATAAAAATTAAACTAAAATAAAATAAATAAACAAAACTAAACTAAAAAATAAAATAAACATAAAAATAAAAAACATAGATGTATAATAAAAATAAAATAAACCTAAAATGAAATAAAGAAAAAACTAAATAAAAACCTAAACTTAAACAATAAACCTAAAAATAAAACCTAAAAATAAATAAAAAATAAACTTAAACCCTAAACTAAAAATAAACTAAACCTAAAATAAAATTAATTTAAACCTAAACTAAAAATTAAATAGACTAACTTAGAATAAATAAAATGTAAACATAAACCTAAAATAAATTAAACCTAAATCAAAACCTAACTAAATAATATAAAACTAACTAAAAAGAAACCTAAAACTAAACTAAAATATAAAACCAAAAATTAAATTAAAATAAAGACATAAAAGCTACAACTAAAAAATAATAATAAACTAAATCTAAACCTAAAAAAAAAAAACTAAACCTAAAAAATAAAATAAAAATAAAACTAAACTAAGAAATAAACATAAACTAAAACCTAAACTTAAAAAAATAAAGTAAAATGAAAAACCTAAACCAAAATAAATAAACATAAAATAATTAAACTAAATAAAATAAAAATATAAATAAACCTAAATAAAAATCATAAAATAAACTAAATAAACCATAACCTACAAATTTACTTAATTAAAAAATAACCTAAAATCTAAACCCTAAACCCTAAACTCTAAATCCTAAACCCTAAAACTAACCCTTAACCTACAACTCTAAAGCCTAAACCCTAAAAAACCATAAAGTAACCCTAAACCCCAAACCCTCAAAACCTTAAACTTTAAACCCTAATTTCTAAACCCTAATCCTTAAACCCTGAACACTAAACTCTAAAACTAACCCTAAACCATAAACCTACAACCCTAAACCCTAAACACTAAACTAACCCAAAACCTAAACTCTAAAAAGCTAAAAACCTAAACCTAAACTAAATAAAACCTAAAAATAAAATAAATATAAAACTTAAACTAGAATAAAATAAAAGAATAAAATAAAATAAAAACATAAACTAAAACCTAAACTTAGAGCTAAACCTAAACCTAAACCTAAAAACAAAATAAAATAAAAAATTAAAACTAAAGTAAAATAAAATAAATAAAAACAAAAACTAAACTAAAAAATAAAATACCTAAATAAAATACAAATAAAATAAAAAATTATAATAAAATAAAATAAAAACTAAATAAAAATCTAAATAAAAATAAATTAAAATAAATAAAAATAAACTAAATAAACCTAAACCTACCAATTTACTTAAATTTAAAAAAAAAAAAACCCTAACCATAAACCATCAACCGTAATACTGACCTTAAACCCTAGACCCTAAACCCTAAATGTACAACCCTAAACCCTAAAACCATAAAGCCTAAACCCTAAAACCCTAAACCAAAACCCTAAAACCCTAAACCCTAAACCCTAAACCCTAAATCCTACAACACTAAACCTTAATCCCTAAACCCCAAACCCTAAACCCTAAACCCTAAAACCTTAAAAACGTAAACCTAAACTAAATCAGACCTAAAAAAAAATAAATAAAAAAATTGAATGCTAAATAAAATAAAATAAAAACCTAAATAAAAACCTAAACCTAAACCTAAACCTAAACCTAAACCTAAAAATAAAATAATATAAAAATAAAAACTAGAATAAAATAAAATAAATAAAAACCTAAACTAATCTAAAAAATAAAATAAACCTAAAAATTAAAAAACCTAAATAAAATAAAAACTAAATGTAAAATAAAAATAAAAGAAACCTAAAATAAAATAAAATAATAACTAAATAAAAACCTAAACCTAGAAATAAACCTAAAAAAGAAATAGAAAATAAAACCTAAACCATAAACTAAAATAAAACCTAAACCTAAAATAAACAAAAATAAAGATAAAGATAAACCTAAACTAAATAAACTAAACTAAAATAAACAAAACCTAAACCTAAACCTAAACCCTAATCTAAATAAACCTAAACCTATGGGCTTTCTAATTTTTTTTTAAAAAAGCTATACCCTAAACCCTAAATCCTGAATCCTAAACCCTAAAACTAATCCTAAACCTTAAACCTAAACTTACAATCCTAAACCCTAAACTAACCCTAAACCTAGACCCTAAATAAAAAATAAATAAAATAAAACCCTAAACCATAAAAATAACCCTAAACCCTAAATCTTCAAACATAAAGCCTAAAACCATAAATCCTAAACTTTAAACCCTAAGCCCTAAACCTTAAACCTACAACCCTAAACCATAAACCCCAAACACTAAAAAACCCTAAATCATGAACCCTAATCATAAACTCTAAACCCTAAAAGCATAATCCCTAAAACCCTAAACCTTAAACCCTAAACCCTAAAGCCTTACCCTAAACCCTAAACCTTAAACTCTAAACCTAAACCTAAGCCCAAAGTATCTAAAAAAATTAAAAAATAAACCGAAATACTAAAACCTAATAAACCTAAACCAAAACCCTAAGAATGGGCAGAACATTGATGGCAGGAACATCACCGTCAATTAGGCTCAGTCTAGATCTGGCAGGTGGATATGGATGTGGTGGTCAGAGTAGTGTTGGTTATGGAGGCGGGAGGGGCGATGGAGGTTACATCCATGGTGGTGGCTGAGGGAGAGAGCAGAGATATGATGGTGGATGGTGGTTCTGATGGGAACTGAAGAAACTGAAGAACAATCAATCTGATCTACTATTTATGGAACTGTGTATTTATAGAAGAAATAGTTCTTATTATCTAAGGTTTTTGATTTTCTCTATGCGTACTCATTTCTTATCTATGTTGCAATTTATGCCTAAGAAAACTTGGTGTGTTACTTGGCTGATGAAATCAAAAATAAGATATGTTGAATCTAGATTTATTCTTTGTTAAAATAAATAAATAAATAAACCAAAAACTAAATACTCTAAATCCTAAACTAAAACCTGAACCCTAAACCTAAACCATAAACCCTAAACCCTAAAACCTCTAAATCCTAAACCCTAAACCCTAAACCCTATACTAACCCTCAAGCCTAAACCTCAAACCTTAAACCCTAAACCCTAAACCCTAAACAGCTAAAAACCTAAACCTAAACTAAAGAAAATATAAAAATAAAATAAATTAAAAAAGATACACCAAAATAAAAAAAAATAAAATATAAACATAAATAAAAAACTTAAACCTAAATGTAAACCTAAAAGAAAATAAAATAAAAAATGAAAACTAAGCAAAAATAAAATAAATAAAAACCTAAACTAAACTAGAAAATAAAAAACCTAAATAAATTAAAAACTAAACCTAAAAAAAACCTAAAATAAAAAAAAAATTAAATAAAAACCTTAATCCTAAATTAAAAAAATCTAAACCTTAAACTATAAATAAAATAAACATAAACCTAAACAAAATAAACTAAACTAAAATAAATAAAACCTAAACATAAACCTAAAATAAACTAAACCTAAACCTTAACCTAAACTAAATAAAATAAAATGAACTAAAAATAAACCTAAACCTAAATTAAAACCTAAACCTAAATTAAAAAATAAAACCTAAAAATAAACCTAAAATAAAAACCTAAAACCAAAACCTTAAAAAAAATATAAACCTAAACCTAAAAATAAAATAAAAATAAAACTAAACTAAACCCTAAACCTAAACCTAAAAGATAAACTAAAATAAAAAGCCGAACTTGAAAGAAACTAGCATAAATATATTAAATTAAACAAAATAAAAATAAAAAAACCTTAATAAAAATAAAAAATAAAATAAAATAAAATAAGAGAAACTAAATAATCTAAATAAACCTAAACCTACCAGTTTAGTTAATTTTTTAAAAAAACCCTAACCCTAAACCTTAAACCCTAAACCCTAAAACTAACCCTAAACCCCTAAAACCTTAAACGGTAAACCCTAAACCCTAAAAGCCTACAACCTAAACCGGAAACTGGAAACCCTAAACACTAAACTCTAAACCCTAAAACCTACAAGCCTAAATGCAATACCCTAAACCCCAAACCCTAAACCCTAAACCCTAAACCCTAAACCCTAAAGTCTAAACCCTAAACCCTAAAAACCTAAAAACTTAAACCTAAATTAAATAAAACCTAAAAATAAATAAATAAAAATACCTAAACCTAAATGACAAACCTAAAAATAAAACCTAAAAATAAATGAAAACATCAAAAATTTACAAAATAAAATAAACTTAAACCTAAACTAAAATAAACTAAACTGAAATAAATAAAACCTAAAACTAAACCTAAACCTAAACTAAAAAATAAAACATAAAAATAAACCTAAAATGAAAACCTAAAACCTAAACCTAAAATATAAAATAAAAACCTAAACCTAAACCTAAAAATAAAAAATAAAATAAAAATAAAACTAAACTAAAAAATAAACATAAACATACCTAAACCTAAACCTAAAAAATAAACTAAAATAAATAATCATACTAAAATAAATAAACCTAAAATAAATAAACTAAGCTAAATAAAAAAATCTAAATAAAATAATAAAATTAAATAAACTAAAATAAATAAAAAATAAATTAGTTAAACCCAAACCTAGTTGTTTACTTAATTTAAAAAAAAACTCTAAACCCTAAACCCTAAAACTTAAATACTATACCTTAAACCCTAAACCATAAAACTAACCTAAACCCTAAACCTATAACCCCAAACCTACAACCCTAAACCCTAAAAAATTGTAAACCCTAAACCCTTTACCTTAAACCCAAATCTCTAATCTCCAAAACCCAAACCCCTAAGAATCTAAAAACCTAAACATAAACTAAATAAATCCTAAAAAATAAATAAATAAAAAAAATCTAAACATAAATATATAAAAAATAAAAAAAATAAAAACCCAAACTAAAACTTAAGCCTAAACCTAAAACTAAACCAAAAAATAAAATAAAATAAAAGATAAAAACTAAACTATAATAAAATAAATAAAAACCTAAACTAAAATAAAAAATTAAATAAACCTAAAAATAAAAAATCTAAATAAAATAAAACCCAAAATAAACCTACAATGAAATATAATTAAAACTAAATAAACACCTAAACCTAAAAAGTAAACTGAAAAAAAAACCTAAACCCTAAAATAAAAAATAAAAACATAAACCAAAAATAAACAAAATAAATTAAACTTAAACCTAAACTAAAACAAATAAAACCTAAACTTAAACCTAAAATAAACTAAACCTAAACAATAAACTAAATAAAATAAAATAAACAAAAAATAAACCTAAACCTAAACTAAAAAAAATTTAGAAATAAACCTAAAATAAAAACCTAGACCTAAACCTAAACATAAAAAATAAAACTTAAACCCAAAAAATAAATAAAATAAAACCAAACATATAAGCCTAAACCTATACCTATACCTAAAAAAATAAGCTAAAATAGAAACCTTAAACTAAAATAAATAAACTAAACTAAATAAAAAAGGAAATAAACCTAAATAAAAATAAAAAATAAAATAAATTAAAAAAATAAAAACAAACTAAATAAACTAAATAAACCTAAACCTACCGGATTAATTATTACTTTTTAAAAAAAAAAAACCCTAAGCCCTAAACCCTACACCCTAAACCCTAAATATTAAACCCCAAACTGTAAACCCTAAAACTAACCCTAAACCATAAAATTTAAGCATACAACCCCAAACTTACAATCCTAAACCATAAATCCTAAAACCCTAAATCCTAAACTCTAAACTAACCCTAGACCCTAAACCCTAAATCATAAAAACCCTAAATTATAAACCCTAAACTAACCTTAAACCCTAAGTTAAACCTAAAACCTAAACCCTAAACCCTAAACCTTAAACCCTAAACCATAAAAACCCTGCACCTTAAAGCCTAAACACTAAACCCTAAACCTAAAATACTCTAAATTAATCCTAAACCCTAAACCATAAACCTTAAAAACCTTAAACTATAAATCTTAAACCATAAACCCAACCATAAACTAACCCTAAAACCCTAAATCCTAAGGCCTAAACACTAAACCCTAAACTTAAACCCTAAACCCTAACCCTAAAACATAAACCTTGAAGCCTAAACCTTAAAACCCTAAACCCTAAACCCTAAAACCTAAAAAACTAAACCTAGAATAAATATAACCTAAAAATAAAATAAATAAAAATACATCTACCTAAATAAAATAAAATAAATAAAATAAAATAAAAATTAAAACTAAAACTTAAAACTAAACTTAAAAATAAAATAAAATATAATGACAAAATTAAAATAAAATAAATCAAATAAAAACCAAAACTAAACTAAAAAATAAGATAAACCTAAGAAAAAAGCCTAAATAAAATAAAAACTAAACTTAAAATAAAAATAAATAAACGTACAATAAAATAAAAAAAAATAAATAAAAACCTAAACCTAAAAGATAAACTTAAAAGTAAAACCTAAAAGAAATAAAAAATAAAACATAAACCCTAAACTAAAAAAAAACTAAACCTACAATAAAAATAAAATAAACAAAATAAAATAAACTTAGAATCCTAAACTAAAATAAAATAAACTAAAATATGTAATATCTAAACCTAAACCTAAAATAAACTAAACCTAAGGCTAAACCTAAACCTAAACTAAAAAATAAAACCTAAAGATAATCATAAAATAAAAACCTAAAGATAAACCTAAAAATAATAAAAACCTAGACCTTTAACCTAAAAATAAAAAATAAAACCTAAACCTAAAAAGTAAAATAAAAATTGTACTCAATTAAAATATAAACTAAAATAAAATACCTAAACTAAAATAAATAAACTAAACTAAATAAAAAAATAAAGTAAACTAAAATAAATCAAAAATAAACCTAAACCTACTCGTTTACTTAATTTAAAATTAAAACCTTCAACTCTAAATCCTAATCTAAACCCTAAACTCTAAACCTTAAACCCTAAATACTAAACCCTACACCCTAAAAAACCCTAAACCCTAAACCCTATACCTTGAAAGCATAAACCCTAAAATCCTAAACACTAAACCCTAAACCCTAAACCCTAAACCTAAGCCTAAAGTAGCTAAATAAATTAAAAAGATAAACTTAAACCATAAATCTTAATAAACCTAAACCTAAACCTAAACCCTAAGAATGGGCAGAACCTTGACGCAGGAACATCACCATCAACCAGGCTAAGTCTAAATCTGGCGGTGGTGGCGAAGGCAGAGGAAGCTGTTATCGCAGTGGTGGTGGGTAAGCAAGAGGTGCTGGTGGATATGGAGGTGGTGGTCGGAGTAGTGGTGGTTATGGAGGCAGGAGGAGCGATGGAGGTTACAATCATGGTGGTGGTGGAGCAAGAGAGTGGGGATATGATGGTGGATCCAGCTACTCGAGAGGCCGGTGTGGTCTAATGGGTAATGGAGAAACTAAGAATGACCAATCCAATCTAATACTTATGGAACTATGTCTTTATAGTAGAGTTGGATCTAGTTATCTAGGGTTTTTGATTTGCTCTATGCATCCTCATTTTTATCTATGTTGTCACTTGTGTCTTAGAAAGCTTGGAGTGTTTCTTGTTAAAAAAAACCCAAAATCTCTAAACCCTAAACTGAATCCTGAACCCTAAACCTAAAACCTAAACCCTAAGCCCTAAATCCTAAACATTAAAGACCATAAACCCTTAATCTTAAACCTTAAACCATAAACTCTTAAAAACTCTAAACCCTAAACCCTAAACCTAACCTTAAAACCTTAAACCCTAAATCCTAAACCCTAAACCCTAAACCCTAAGCCCTCAACTCTAAACTACAAACCCTAAACCCCAAAGTAAACCTAAACCTTAAACCCTAAATGGCTAAATGCCAACACCTAAATTAAATAAAACCTAAAAATAAAATAAATAAAAGAACATAAACTAAAATAAAATAAAAAATAAAATAAAACCAAAAAATAAACTAAAACCTAAACCTTAACCTAAACCTAAACCTAAACCCAAAACTAAAAAGAAAATAAAATAAAAATAATAACTAAACTAAATTAAAATAAATAAAAACCAAAACTAAACTAAAAAATTACAAACCTAAATAAAATAAAAACTAACCCTAAAATAAAAATAAATTAACTTAAAATAAAAAATAAAAATTAAATAAAAACCTAAACCTAAAAAATAAACCAAAAAATAAAACTTAAACTTAAACTAAGAAAAACTAAAACTAAAATAAAAATGAAATAATCCTAAACCTAAACTAAAATAAATTAAACTAAAATAAATAAAACCTAAACCTAAACCTAAAATAAAGTAAACTTAAACCTAAACTTAAACTAAATAAATTAAAATAAACTAAAAATAAACCTAAACCTAAACTAAAAAAATAAAACCTAAACATAAACCAAAAATAAAAACCTAAAACTTAAGCGAAAAAGAATAAAATAAAAACCTAAACTTAAACCTAAAAATAAAAAATAAAACCTAAACCTAAACCTAAACCTAAGAAAACCTAAAATAAAAAACCTAAACTAAAATAAATTAACCTAAAATAAATAAACTAAACTAAATAAAAATAAAAATAAGCCTAAATAAAGATAAAAAAATCAAGTAAATTATAATAAATAATAAATAAACTAAATAAACCTAAACCTACCAGTTTACTTAATTTTAAAAAACTAAAAAACTAAAAAAACCCTAAACCCTAAACCCTAATCCTTAAACCCTAAAACCTTAAACCCTAAACCCTAAGCCCTAAACCTAAACATTAACCCTAAAACCCTAAAACCTAAACCCTAAACCATAAACCGTAAACCCTAAAAACCTAAACCTAAACTAAATAAAACCTAAAAATAAACTAAATAAAAAAACCTAAACCTAAATAAAATAAAAAAATAAAATAAAATAAAAACCTAAACTAAAACCTAAACTTAAACCTAAACCTATGGATAAAATTAAATTAAAAAATAATTAAACTAAAATAAAATAAATTAAAACCTACAATAAAATAAAAAAAGAAAATAAACCTATAAAAACCAAAGTAAAATAAAACTAAATGTAAAATAAAAATAAAATAAATCTAAAATAAAATAAAATAAAAACCTAAACCTAAAAAATAAACCTACAAATAAAACCTAAAAATAAATAAATAAATAAATAATAAATCCTAAACCCTAAACAAAAAAAAAACTATAAACCTAAAATAAACAAAATAAAATAAACCAAAACCTAAAATAAACTAAACTAAAATAAATAAAACCTAAACCTAAAGCTAAAATAAACTAAATAAACCCTAAACTAAATAAAGTAAATTAAAGTAAACCTAAACTTAAACTAAAATATAAAACCAAAAAATAAATCTAAAATAAAAACCTAAAGTAAAATAAATAATCCTAAAATAAATAAATTAAACTAAATTAAAATAAAAAAATAATCAAAATAAAAATAAAAAATAAAATAACCAAAAATGAATAAAAGATCAATAAAATATACTTAAACCTATGAGCTTACTTAATTTAAATAAAACCCCTAAACCTTAAACCGTAAACCCTAAACCCAAAAACTAACCCTAAGCCCTAAACCCTAAACATGCAACCCTAAACCCTAATCCTTAGACACAGAAAACCCTAAATAAAAAAAACCCTAAACCCTAAAACTAAATTGTAAACCCTAAACCCCTAAACCTATAACCCCCCCAAATCAAACCCACAAACCTAAACCCTAAAACACACTAAAATGTACAACCCTAAAACTCCCCAATCCCCAAACCACAAACCATAAACCCTAAACCCTAAACCCAAAACTAACCCTAAACTAACTCTAAACCCTAAGAATGGGTAGAACCTTGATGGCAGAAACATCATCGTCAACTAGGCTCAATCTAGATCTAATGATGAAGTCAAATGCATAGGCAGTGATTATCGTGGTGGTGGTGGGGGATCAGGTGGTCCTGGTGGATATAGAGGTGGTGGCCAGAGTAGTGGTGGCTATGGAGGCGGGAGGAGCGATGGAGGTTACAGCCACACTGGTGGTGGAGGAAGAGATCATGTATATGATGGTGGATCCTGCTATTCGAGAGGTGGTTCTGATGGGAATGAGGGAAATTGGAAAAAAAGGCCGATCTGATCTGCTGCTTATGGAATTATGTCTTTACAATAAAGATGATTCTACTTATCTAAGGTTTTTGATTTGCTCTATAGGTGCACATTTTTTATCTATGTCATCGCTTATGTCTTAGAAAACTTGGGGTGCTACTTGGTTGATGAAATTGAAAAGAAGAAATGTTGAATCTAAATTTATTTTTGTTAAAAAAAACTTTAAACCCTAAACCCTAAATTAAAACTTAAACCTGAAACCTAAAACCTAAACACTAAACCCTAAACCTTAAACCCTAAACCCCAAACCTAAAACCCTAAGCCCTAAACTAAGGCTACACCCTAAAAGCAAAAAACCTAAATCTAAACTAAATCAAACCTAAAAATAAAAAATATAAAAAACCTAAACTAAAATAAACTTAGAAAATAAAATAAAATAAAAACATAAACTTAAAGTTAAACCTAAACCTAAACCTAAAATAGAAAATGAAATAGAAAAGAAAAACTAAACTAAAATAAAATAAATAAAAACCTAAACTAAACAAAAAAACTTAAATAAAATAAAAACTAAACCAAAAATAAAAATATAATAAACCTAAAATATAATAAAATAAATACTAAATAAATACCTAAAGCTAAGAAAGAAACTTAAAAATAAATAAAAGAAAGCCTAAATCCTAAGGTAAAAAAAAACATAAACCTAAAAGAAAAATCAAATAAATAAAATAAAATAAACCTAATCCTAAACTAAAATAAACTAAATTAAAATAAATAAAACCAAAACCTAAATCTAAAATAAGCTAAACCTAAACTGAATAAAATAAAATAAACAGAAAATAAACCTAAATTTAAACTGAAAAATAAAACCTAAAAGTAAACCTAAAATAAAAACCTAAAAGATAAACCTAAAAATAAAAAATAAAACCTAAACTAAAAAAACAAACCTAATCCTAAAAAATAAATTAAAATAAAAGACCTAAACTAAAATAAATAAACTAAACTAAATAAAAATATAAAATATAACTAAATGAAAATAAAAAATAAAATAAACTCAAAGAAATAAAAAAATAAACCAAATAAATCTAGCGATTGGTTGGGGCCGCATGATTGGTTGTCATGACGCTGACCTGGCAAAAGAGCGAGAACGCGTGATTCCACACGGGATCAAATCGAATTGTCTGATCACGGATCGGACGGTCCAGATCGACTCGGGTGGACCGAGACTACATGAAATTTAATGCTAATCGCAGCCATCCAGTTCTCAGAATGGGAGATCCGATGGTGGCGAGATTTTCTTCCTTGTAGGCGACAAAAATGACGAGAAGAATAGTGTTTTCACTGGATTTTTGTAAAACCAAGCATAATTTTGTTTGAACGGGCTCAATTTCACATAGCTTCTCACTAAAAAACTTCTATTCTTGCATTAGGATCATGTAAATGAAATATGCAAGGTATATCTAAGGGAAAATTCTTAAAATTCGAGCAAACATTCTCACAAACAAGCAAACGGCAGGCAATGAGATTTGAAAATTACCTCACCGAGAGTGATTTCCTAAACACTAAATCCTAAAACCCTAAACCCTAAACACTAAACCCTAAACCCTAAACCTTAAACCCTAATCCCAAACCCTAAATCCTAAACCATAAAACCCTAAACCTAAAACCCTAAACTCTAAACCCTAAACCCTAACCCTAAACCCTAAACCCTAAACATGAAACCCTTAAACCCTAAACCCAAACCCTAAATCCTAAACCATAAAACCCTAAACCCTAAAACCCTAAACTCTAAACCCTAAACCCTAACCCTAAACCCTAAACCCTAAACCCGAAACCTTAAACTTAAACCTAAAGTAACTAAAAAAAAAAACCCAAACCCTAAAACCTAATAAACCTAAACCCTAAGAATTGGCAGAACCTTGACCGCAGGAACATCACTGTCAACCAGGCTCAATCTATATTTGGTGATGAAGGTAAAGGCAGAGGTGGTGGTTATCATAGTGGTGATGAGGGATCTGCAGGTATAGGTGGATATGGAGGTGGTGGTTAGAACAGTGGTGGTTATGGAGGTGACAGGAGCAACATAGGTTGTAGCTATGGTGGTGGACGAGGGAGAGATCGGGGATATGATGGAGGATCCGACTCCTCGAGAGGCAAGGGTGGTTCTGATATGAATTGGAGAAACTGAATAATCCCTGATCCAATCTGCTGGTAATGGAAATGTGTCTTTACAGTAGAGATAGTTCTAGTTATCTAGAGTTTTTTATTAGCTCTATGTGTTCTTGTTTTTGATCTATGTTGTTGCTTGTGTCTTAGAAAACTTCGTGTGTTGCATGGTTGATGAAATCAAAAGAAGAAATGTTGAATATTAATTTATTTTTTGTTTAAAATAAACCATAAAGCCTAAACCTTAAACACTAAACTAAAACTTAAACCCTAAACCTAAAACATTAAACCTAAACACTAAACCATAAAAGCCATAAACCATAAACACTAAACCCTAAACCCTAAACCCTAAACCCTAAACCATAAACCCTAAACCCTAAACCTTAAAATCGTAAACCCTAAACCCTAAACCCTAAACCCTAAACCTTAAAACCTAAATAAAATAAAATATAAAATAAAATAAAAACCTAAACTAAAACCTAAACCTAAACCTAAAAATAAAATAATAAAAAAAACTAAAATAAAATAAAATAAATAAAAACCTAAACTAAACTAAAAAATTAAATAAACCTAAAAATAAAAAAACCAAAATAAAATAAAAACTAAATGTGGAATAAAAATAAAATAAACCTAACATAAACTAAAATAAAAACTAAATATAAACCTAAACCTAAAATAAAAATAAAATAAACAAAATAAAATAAACCTAACCCTGAACTAAAATAAACTAAACTAAGATAACCCAAACCGTAAACTAACTCTAAGCCCTAAACTCTAAAAACCTAAAAACATAAACCTAAACTAAATAAAACCTAAATAAATAAATAAATATTCCTAAACCTAAATAAAATATAAAATTAAGATAAAATAAAAACTAAATAAAAACATAAACCTAAAATATAAACCTAAAAGAAATTTAAAATTAATTAAAGAAAAAACCTAAACCTTAAACTAAAAAAAAACCTAAAATAAAAATAAAATAAACTTGAAACTTAAACTAAAATAAATAAACCTAAACCATAAACCCTAACAACTTAAAAACCAAAACCTAAACTAAATAAACTTAAAATAAACTAAAAAAAAACATAAACATAAATTAAAAAGAAAACACGACTAAAACTAAAATAAATAAACTAAGATAAACTAATAATCTAAAAAATAAAATAAACCTAAAAAGATTAAAATAAAATAAACTATAAATTAACTAAATAAACTAAATAAACCTACCTGGGTTTGCTTGATTTAAAATTAATTTTTTTTAAACTCTAACCCTACCCTTACCCTACCCTACAGGCCCTAAATCCTGACCCTAAATCTACCAACTAACTACCCTCAGATCCAAAAAAAATAAAATAAATGAGATAAAATAAACCTAAATAAAATATAAAATGAAATAACCTAAAACCTAAAAACACAAGATAAACCTCATAAATAAAACCTAAATATAATAAATAAATAAACCTAAACATGGATAAAATAAAATAAAAGATAAAATAAAAACACAAACCTAAAATGTAAAATTAAACTGGATTTAAAATAAATTAAAAAAAACTAAACTAAAAATAAATACATAAAAACGTAAACCCTAAACCACAGAGACCTAAAATAAAATAAACAAAATGATAAATAAACTAAACTAAAATAAACTAAATTAAAATAATAAACCCTACTCTAACCCTAATTAACCACAAACCACAAACTCTAAAAGCTTAAACTAAAATCTTGGCCAAATAAAATCAGAATATAAAATAAAATAAACAAACTTAAACTAAATAAAAAAGATGCAATAAAAAACTAAACTAGACCTCGAAATAAAAAAAAATAAAAATAAAAACTAAATTAAATAAATGAAACCTAAACTAAAACTAAAAATAAAAAAATATATAAATAAAACCTAAAATAAAATTAAACTAAATAAAATAAATAAACTTAAAATAAAATAAAATAACACTAAATAAAAACATAAAAATAAAAAATAAACCTAAAAATAAATATAAAATAAAACCTAAACCCTAAACTAAAATAAAAACCTAAACCTAAATTAAAAACCTAAAAACCTAAAAATAAAAAATAATAAAAAATAAAAGCAAAACTAAAATAAAATAAATAAAATGAGACCCTACTAAAAGCCAGGCCCTACCCTAAACACTAAACCTAAACTAAACTGACCATATAACCACTACAACCAAAACCAACCTCTAAAAAGCAAAATAAATAAATATTACTTAAACTAAATAAAATAAAATAAGATAAATAAAAACACCTAAATAACCTAAAATGAAATAATAAAATAAAAAAACTAAAATAAAATAAAAACCTAAACAAATAGAAATGGATAAAAGTAAAAATAAAACTTAATTAAAGATAAAATTAAATAAAACATAAAACAAAATAAATAAACTAAATAAAACCTAAACTTAAAAAAAACCTAAAAAACCTAAAAATAAATAAAATGGAGACTACCACTAAACTAAAACCTAAACTAAAATAAAAATAAATCCAAAAACTAAAATAAACTAAACTAAGATTAATAAACTAGCTAAACTTAAGATAAATTTGAACACCTAAACTAAATAAAATAAAATGGACTAAAATAAACCTAAACTTTGAATAAAACCTAAAAATCCTAATAAATGCCAAAACCTAAACCACCTAAAATAAAATAAAACCTAAACTAAACTAAACCTGATAAACCTAAAAATAAAATAAAATAAAAAATAAAACTAAGAAAATAAATAAAGAAACACAAAATAAAGCTAAAAAATAAAATAAAACCTAAAAAATAAAAAAACCTAAAATAAATAACTTAAAATAAAACAAATAGACCTAAAATAAAATAAAATAAAACTAAATAAAACCTAAAATAAATGAAAATAAAACTGAATAAAACTAAAAAATACCTAAACATAATAATAAAATAAAATAAAATCCTAAACTAAAATAAAGTGAGACTAAAATAAATAAAACTAAACTAAACTAATTAACTAATGAACTTAAAACAAACTAAAATAAATAAAATGGTAAAAACTAAAATTAAACTAAAATAAACAAATAAACTTAAAATAACCCTAAAACTAAACTAATAAAATAAAACTAAATCAAAAAAACTAAACTAAATAACCTAAAAAATAATAAAATAAAATAAAAATGACTCTAGCTAAACTAAGATGAGCTAAGATAAATAAACCTAATAAAAAAGATGGGATCTAAATAAAATGGATCTAAATTAAACTAAACCTCTGGTTTACTTGTTTATAAATAAAATAAAAAATAAAGCTGGCTGGGCTCCCTGAGCCCTAGGCTTCCTGTGATCCTGGGCCACTGGGCCACTAAGATAAGATCTGGGCCTGAACTGAGCACTAAACTGGGTCAAGGCTAATCCTGGCCCTAAGATGTGCAGAGCCCAGGCCACAGGCCCTGATCCCCCCAGACTCCAAACAGGCCTGACCATGATCCCTGATCACAAAACATAAATATAAATAAAGGCCCAAAAACCCAGGCTGGATAAGATAAAATAAAGATAAGACTAAACTTAAACCTAAACTAAATCTAAAAATAAAAGGACTAAAGAGATGGATTAAATAAATAAACTAAATAATAATGTTAAAGATTAAAATCTGATGTAAACCACTGGCTTCTCTAAAATAAATAAAGATAAATATATACTACTAAGATAAACTAAACTAAAATAACCCTACCACAACTAACTAAAACCCAAACCACAAAAAACTGACATACTAAATACTTTAATATAAAATAAATAAATAAACTAATAAAATAAAGATAAAATAAAAAAATAAACCTAAACTAAATAAAATAAATAAATAAAAATATTTAAATAAAATAAACTAAACTAGAAATAAATTAAACCTAAAATTAAAACCTCGATAAAATAAAACTAAACATATAAAAATAAAACCTAAAATAAAATATAAAACTAAAATAAAAAAGAATAAACCTAAAATAAAATAACCTACATTAAACTAAAATCCTAAATAAAACCTAAAAACAAAATAAAATAAATAAACTAAATAAAACAAAGTAAAATAAACCTACCACTAAAAAATAAAATTAACCCTAAATAAACCACAAAATAAAATAATAAAAAATAACATAAACCTAAACTAAAATAAACTAAAAACTAAACCATAGTAACTAAAAATAACTAAAAAAAAAACTAAACCTACTAAATAAACTAAATAAAATAAAATAAAATACAACCTAAAAGATTTAAAATAAAATAAAATAAAATACTAAACCTAAACCTAAACCTAAATAAATAAAATAATAAAATAAAAAACTTACTAAAATACTAAAAATAAATACAAACCGTTATTAAAAAAAATAAAAAAAATAAAAAATGTTAGCGTTAAATTATAACCCTACTCTACCATAAAACTACCTAAATAAATAAAAGCTAAACTAAAACCTAAAAAATAAAATAAAACCTAAAATACCAAAATATAATAAAAAAATAAACATAAATAAAATAAAACTAAAACTAAATAACAATAAAATAAACATAAATCTAAACTTCAAATAAAACCTAAAAGATAAAATAAAATCAAAACTAAAAAACCTACCTGATAAAATAAAATACCTAAACCTATGAAATAAACTATTAAATAAAATAAATTTAATCTACTAAACCTAAACTAAACTAAATAAAATAAAATAAAATAAAAAACTAAAACAAAAAAATAAAATAAAATAAAATAAAAATAATAAAAATAAAATAAACATAAACCTAAAAGATAAAGTAATGCTTAAACTTAAAATAAAATAAATAAAACTAAACTTAAAAAAATAAAGCTAAACCTATACAAATGTTAAAATAAAAAATAAACTAAATTAAAATAAAATAAAAAAATAAAATAACTAAAACTAAGTAAAATAATTATAAAATAAACTTAAAATAAAATAAAAAAAATAAAATAAACTAAATAATTCAATAATAAAACCAACTAATAATACCTAAACCTTTGTTTGCTTGGTGAAAATAAAATAATTTTCATAAAATAAACCACTAGGCCACAGGCCCTGGGACAAACTAATACAGATGAAAAAGACCTAGCCCTGGGCTACCACTGAGCCCTGGCCTAGCCACACACTGACCCTGGGCACTGAGCCCAAGACTACATGGGCCAAATCTTAAACTGAGCCACTGAGCCATAAACTAGTAAAGCTGGCCCTAAAGGCCCTAAACTAATAAGCTGGGCCACTGACCCTGATCACTGACCCCAAAAATAGGCTAACTAGATAACTGAGTATATAGATAAACTGACTGGAGTTTAAAATAGATAAAGATAAGATAATATGACCTACTACTAAACTGAAAAGATAAAATAAAGATAAAATAAAAAAAAATAAACTAAGGTGGATAAATAGCTAAATAAACCTAAACTGATTGTTTACTTGATTTAAAATTAATATAAAATAAAACCCTACCACTACCCTACCATAAATGAATAAACTAAATCCACAAAAGATCCAGGCCTGAACACATGGGTAAATAAAACCTACTAACAAAATAACCATAAATAAAAAACCTAAATAAAATAAAACTAGGCTTAAAATAAATAAAAGAATACTAATAAAATAAATAAATAAAGAAATAAGCTTAAAAATAATACTAAAATAAATATAAACCAAGAAAAAGCTAAAAAGACTGACCTAAAATAAAAAATAAAATAATCTAAACTAACTAAACTAAACTAAACTAAAATAAATAAACAAAACCTAAAGCTAAAATAAATCTAAACTGAGCTAAAATAAATAAAATAAAATAACTAAAAATAATGTATAAAACTAAAAATCTAAAATAAACCTAAAATAAAAAAAACATAAACATAAGCTTAGGCTTAAATAATAAATAAAACCAAAATTTAAAATAAAATAAAACAAACTAAATTAAATACTTAAAAATAAAAATAATAATTAATTAAACTATAATAAATATATGAAATAAATAAACTAAACTAAAATAAAAAAATAAAATGTTCTAAATAAATACAATTAAATATTAAAATAAATGAAAATAAACTAAATACCTACTTGGTTTGCTTATTAAAATTAAACCTCCAAAGCCACTAAATCACTGAGCCAACCACCCTGAGCCCTAACCACTTAACCATGGGCCTGGGCCCCAGGCCCGAACCTGGGCCACTGAGCCACTAGGCCCAAGATCCTGGGCCTGAGCCTGGCCAGCCACCACTGGGCCATGGCGGACCTGGGCCCTAAGCCAGGCCTGGGCCCTGATCCACAGGCCCTGAGCCTGGGCCTGATCACATTAGGCCTCAATGACCTGGAGTAAAACTGACAGAATGGATAATGAGCTGAGCTAGATGGGTTGCTTTAAGCCATGACCAGGCCCTAGCCACTGACCCATGAGGCCACAGGCCCTGGGTTATCTGATCTAGGCCCTGAGTGCTGACCCTGACCCTGGGCCCTGGGCCCTGTCTGGGCCATGGGCCCCAGGAACTGAGCCTGAGCTATCACTAGGCTCAGAGATGTGGGCTTGGGCCACTGAGCCATAATCTGGGCTGGCTTTGACTGGCACTGATCCTGGGCCCTGGGCCCTGGGCGCTGGCCTGACAGCCAGGCCCTGGGCCCTGGGCCCTGACTGATTCTGGGCTCCCAGCCACAAGGTGACTAAACTGAGGTGACTCTACTAATGACTTTATACTGGAGGCCTTAGTGCTAGGCTAAAGATAATAAAACCTGGCTAGATAAGATGACTAAACTGGATAGATAATCTAAAGTAACCTACTCTAGATAAACAAAATGGGCCTAAGATACTGACTCAAAAATAGATAACTGAGCTAAATTTAAAAGACCTAGCTAAATGATAAAACTCACTAAAGATAATCAACAATAAAATAAGATAAACTAGGCTAAGATAAATAATAAAATAAGATAAAAGAAAATCTAACATAAAATAAAATTGATAATACTTAGGCTGGGTTTATTTAAAGGGAAAACTCTGACCCTAGGCCCTACTATCATGGCTTAGGCCACAAGGCTCTAAACCCTGATCCCTGGGCCCTTTGCCAAGACCAGGTTGGGCCAAAAATACCCAGGCCAAAACCCTGATCATACCACTAATTGACCCTGAGCACTACCTAGGCTAAAGGCCCTGGAGTCATAGACCTGACCCTGAGCTGGGCCCTGGGCCACTGATCCTGGGCCCTAAAACAGACCTGGGCTTCTAGATCCTGATATAATAAATAAACTGATTTATAAAGATAAATAAATAAAACCTACATCATAAACCTATAAAATAAAATAAATAAAAACCAAAATAAATAAATAAAACCTAAACTAAACTAAAATTAAGACTAAAATAAAATCTAAACATTATAAATAAAATCCTAAAATAAAATAAAATAAAAACTATTACCTAAAATAAAATCTAAAATAAATAAACTAGACTAAAGACATAAACATAAATATAAAATAAAATAAACACTCTAAAATAAATAAACCTAAATAAAAATAAACTACATAAACTAAACCTAAACTAAATAAAATAAAATAAAACTAAAATAAGCCTAAACCTAAACTAAAAGATAAAACCTAAAATAAACCTAAAATAAAATTGAAACCTAAACTAAATTAAAATAAAACTTAAAAATAAAAATAAAACCTAACAAAATAAAAGAAAAATAAACTAGACTGGAAAATAAACTAAACCTAAATCTAAATAAACTAGATAAACATAAACTAAGATAAATAAACCTAAGATAAAATAAAGCAAATAAAATAAAAATAAAAGATTAAAATATAAAAAATAAACTAAAATAAACTGGTGGGTTTGCTTGATTTTAAATATGACCCTAGGCCACTACCCTAGGCTATGACCTGCTGACCTAGGCCTAAGGCTCTTCTGATCACAAGATCTTATGGGTGCAACTCCACCCTGGGACCTGCCCTTACTACAAAACTACACAAAGATAAAACAAACAGTACAATACAAAAGCTAAATGTCAAAATGAAAGTACAAACTAGGCTATAAAGCACTACTTACAAATGCCTACTGACCCTGGGACCTAGTGCAAAGAAAGGCTTTGCAAGATACAAATACAAAATGTAAAATGCATGACAAACAAAGTATGATATACAGATGAATAATGACTGCTTTACAGATGACAAAAAATGATAAAGACAAAATACACTGACCCTACTATCGTTAATATAAAAGATACAATACAATAAATACAATATATGACAGTACACAAAATGGGAATGACTGAAAGATTATGAGATGCATACAGATATGATGTGCAAACTGATACAGGTTACAAGGAAAGACAAGATATGACTACAAAACAAAATGCAAGTACTGATGAGACCACTGACCCTGCTGACCTAGTGCAAACCATGCAAGCTATGACTGCTGCAAGACTACCAGATGCACCTAGACTACAGCCTGCTGACCCTGCAATAAAGATGAAAAAAAAAGGCTAGACCCTAGATGCAACAATGCTACTTACAATAATCTACAAAAGGATCTAGAGCTAAAATGTAAAAATGATACAAAATAAGAATAAGTTGTAAAGATACAAATGCAGTATGATATGATAAGATATGCAGAAGACAACAAAAATGTATACTGATAATAAAAGATGGGCCACAGATGTATAAATGACTACAGTGAACTATAAATGCAAGACTACAGATAAGACAAAAAATAAGATGCAAGATGCAATGACTACTAAAGATAAATAAAACAAAAATGCTGCTACAAAATGCATAGACCTGCAGACCCTGCAAAGAAAAAATAAAAGATAAGGTGCAAATTACAATGAAACAAAAACACGTCCCAACCGGAAAGCTACTAGACTACAGATACAAATATGATACAACTACTGATACAAAAAATGCAAAATGCATAGATATAAGGTTGACAAAGATGATAACTTCTGATGAATACAAAGAATGATAAAGACTACGACCCTAAAGACTAAAGATGGAAATATATATGATACACCTAAAGATACAAAATATAAAGATGCTACTATAAACCCTACCAAGACCTGAAAGAAATGCACTGAAAATAAATTAGATGTATAATACAAAAATGCAAAAATGCAAAATGTAAACAAAACAAGATAAAATCAAGCTATACAATCTATGAAAATATACAATACAAAGATAATATTCTGATACGTTACTAAGATGGGCGCATACAAAAAAAATATATATAAAATGCATATGAACTACCCTATGACCCTATAAGACTACGTCATACAAATACAATAACTACAATAACAAGAAAAATACAAAAATACAACAACAAAATACAATTAACCCACAACCTAAATAATGAACAAAAATAAAAATGTTACAAACCTCGACCTAAACCAACCTCTCGTTCTCTGGTGATTTTTTCCCCTTTGGTGGTGCTTCCCCGTCTGGGTATTTCCTATTATTTTGCTTTGATTTCTTCTGATTTTAAAGGTTTGCATGGTATCTGGCTGCTTGCGTGATGTTTCGACATTGACCATGGCTACGGTGAGTTCTATTCCTTGGGCTCAACCTAAAAATATGGATATTTTGCCTAGGGCATTCAACCTTTTAGGGATTGGCGGCCATAATGCTACATCTTCTACTAAATCCTTCAGAGAGGCACTCTATGGTAAGACTTCTCCATCTACTGATTCAATTTCTTTTAGTTTTGATGTCTTTTTGGGGTTTTTCGGTTGTTATGTGCTCAGATGTGGATGTTGAAAAGTTGGTAAAACCCTTTGAATTTTCTCTTGTCGGTAAATTAGCTTTGCGTCACCCGAATTTGGACAAGATCTGGTCATTTTTTTATAATCTCATGCTTACGGGTGCTTTCTCAATTGGTCTAATTGACCCTCAGCATATCCTGATTCAACTTACTAATGATCTTGATTATTCATGTGTTTTTTCACATCGATCTTATTTTGTCTTTAATTGCAAATGCATTTGCTAAAGTGGTCACCCCTTTTTGACATTAAGGAAGAATCTTCTATTATCCTTATGTAGTTATCTCTTTTTAATATGCACATTCATTTTGTTACCCATCATGTGGTTTTTATTGTTGAGTCTTTATTTGGTTAGCCTTTGCAAATAGACCAAGATCCCTGAATGATCTCATCCTTCTGTGGCTCAAATCCTAATGGAATTAGATATAACTAAAAAATTCCTTAAGGAAGTCTAGATTGGATCTAAAAAATGCAAGTATTCCCAAAAGGTTGACTTGGAGAACCTTGCAATTTTTTGTTCCCATTATAAAATTCATAGTCATGATAAATTGGAATATTTTATTCTTCATCCCACTTAAAAAAAAAAGAAATCCTTTGAAAGAAACCCTAAACCCTATCCATAACCCGATTCCAACTTATATTCAAAAATCAGCCTTGGATCCTAAGGATGGTATGAAGGTCGTGTTGGGGTTAATCCTGTTGAAAATGCTTCGGCTCCTCTTATTGGTATAGATTCGGCTGATATTCAAAATGGGAAGGATGAGTTACCCCTAATTTCTTCTTTGAATTTGAATGTTCTAATTTGGAGAACAATAAATTTTCTCAGCTTTTGGAAGATGGTTTTTTTTTCGCTGATTCTTTTCCTACATCTTTGCCTTCTTTGATCGATGAAAATGAAGCTTTTAACGAGGATTTAAATGATGTCAAGCAAGCTGAAAAAATTTCTAATATAGATTTAACTACTTGTGCTTTGAATGGTTCTGAATCATCACCATCTCTCATTTCTAATCTAGATATTCATGCTAATCCTACTTTTCAACTCAATATAGATTTGGAAGAGGGTGAACTCCCCTCTAAACATTTGTAGACTTCTCCCAAATCTGTGACTAATGTTACTAAATCCTTTTTGGATGATGATTCTATGGGCAGAGACAATGGTTTCCAAACTTATCATGTTTAAAAGAAAAAAATGTTAAAAATTTCACTCCTAAATTGTCAAAAAACACTAGATCTATTGCGACCTCTTTCTCCTCTCTTAATTAACCTTTTCTTAACCCCTTTTTAATTTCCTTATGTTTAATTTTCTTGTTTGGAATGTTAGAGAGATTGATACCCTCTCTATTCATAACCATATTAGAAATCTTTATCATATTCATAATATTTCTTTACTTATTGTGCTAAAGCCTCTTATTCATACTAATAAAATCAACCATGTTACTATAATGATGGTTTTGATAAATTTTTCTCTAATATTAGTAATAAGATTTGGTTTTTTTGGAATGATTTTATTGAGGTTTCTATTCTTGATGATTTTCAACAAGTTTTCAATGCTCAAATCTCTTATGGTGACAATTGTGTTTTGGGCTCTTTTGTTTATGCATCTTGTAATAGATCTGGTAGAAATCTTCTTTGGGATCATTTGAGGAATTTTGCTACCTCTGTTAATAAATGTTTATTTGTTGGTGGTGATTTCAACACTATTTTAATCTCTTTTGAATGAAGTGGTGGTTGCTCTCCTAATATACATTCTATGGAAGATTTTTCCAATATGTTCCTTGATTGTAATTTGATTGATATTAGTTTTAAGGGTTCTAATTATACTTGGCAAAACTCTAGACTTTGGTAAAGGTTGGACCAGATTCTTTTTAATACTCATTGGATTACTCAATGGCCTATTACTTTTGTTGATCATTTAAGCGAGCAATACGATCATGCTCCTCTTCTAGTTTCTATTAAAGATAATTCTAATAGATTACAAAACTCCTCTCCTTTTAGATTTTAGAACATGTGGATTCAACATATTTACTTTTTTTATGTTGTGGCTAACAATTGGAAAGTGCCTTTACATCCTGATAATTCAATTATGGAGATGAATAGACTTTGGTTTAAGCATAAAAGAGTTAAATAAAATTTGGGTTTGTGGAACAAGCATTATTTTAAAAACCATTTTGCTAATATCAAAGACATGGAAAAATTGGTTTGTGATCTTGAAGTCTCTGTTATGTCTTATCCTTCTAAGATTAAGGACTTGATTGAGGTGAAAGATGAACTTGTTAAATTCCAAAATATGGAAGAGACTTATTATAGCCAAAATCTGCTAGTAAACATATTATGGATGGTGTCAAGAATACTATGTATTTCCATGCCTTAGTTAATAAAAAGAGAGCTTTAAATGACAATAAAAAAATTAAAGATGATAATGGAGAAGGATTATGGAGAATAATGATATTAAGGAATTGGCTATTAATTACTTTAGAAATATGCTTAATAAGAGTTTCTCTTATGAAGCTATTTCTAAATCGTACTTGATTCCTTCTATTATTACTGATGATGATAATGATTTCCATACCATTGTGCCTAATAAAGATATAATTTTTAAAGTTCTAAATAGCATGAACATAGATTCTGTTGCTAGTCCTGAGGGTTTCACTACTCAATTTTTTCAAAAATGTTAGTTTATTATTAAAAATGATTTCATTGAGGCTATGATTGAATTTTTTAATGGTAATCCTTTTCCTAGATACTTTTCTAGCACTTGTATTATTCTCATAGCTAAGATAGAAAATATAGACTATTGGAGTGATTTTAGAGCTATTAGTCTTTGCACCTTCTTCAATAAGCTAATTTCCAAAATTCTTGCCAACATGCTTAGTCCTTTACTTCATAGGATTATCTCTCTCAACCAAACTAGTATTGTTAGAGGTAGATCTATTCTTGATAATATTTTGCTTGCCCAGAAATTAATTCATGATTTTGATACCAAGACTAGAGGTGGAAACATTCCTTTCAAATTTGAAATTACCAAAGCCTTTAATAATATTTCTTAAGATTTCCTTTACCATATTCTGAATTTATTTGGGTTTTCTGATAAATTTATTTTTCTCATTAAAAATTGTATTAATAATGCATGGTTTTCCATTTTGCTTAATGGGGAAGCCTTGGGCTTCTTTCCCTCTTCCCATGGCTTAAGAGAAGGGGATCCTTTATCTCGTACTTTATTTATTATTGTTACTGAGTACCTATCTAGAAGTATCAATGATTTATTCTTAAATAATCTTAGTAAGTACTAGAGAACTCTTGATGGTCTTTTTATTTCTAATTTAAGCTTTTTAGATGATTTTATTATTTTTTGCAATGCTTCTATTCATCATATCAAGAATCTCAAGAGTTTTTTTTTAAATAAAACTGGTAGAGAAAGTGGCATTTCTATCAATGATCACAAAATCTATTTAATTACTTCCTTAGGTATCTCCAATAATAAAATCAACAAATCCTGCATATCACTAATTTTAAACATCAACACTTACCTTCTAAGTACTTGGGTGCATCACTATTTAAAGGCCCGAAATGATCCCATTTCTTTGATGAGTTAATTCAAAAAGTTTGAAATAAAATTTATGTTTGGAAATTCCATTTACTTTCCTTTGGTGGCTGGCTCACTATTCTTAAAAGCACTCTCAATTTAATGCCTTTTTATTTGATTTAAACTATTATTCTCACTAATGCTACTCTTGTTAGAATTGATTATTTGCTTAATAAATTTTCTTGGGGATCCAATAATTCTACTAGAAGAATGAATTAGACATCTTGGCATAAATGTTGTGGTCCTTTGGGTGAAGGTAGTCTTGGTTGCAAACCTACTCATGAAGCTATTACTACCTTCTCTCATAAGCTATATTGGCATTTTAGAAAGAATGATAGCATTTGGGCTAATTTTATGATGAAAAATTATTGCCAAGGTAAACACCCTCTTATTTATGCTTATAAAGTTGTTGACTCTCTGATTTGGAAAAGGCTTAGCTCCATTAAATGGTTTGTTGAACCTTTAATATCTTGGGGCATTCATTCGGGTTCTTCATTCTTTTGGCAAGGCAATTGGATTGGCAACGACTCTTTGACACCCTCTTATCTACACACTCTACTTCTGCTATCAAAGTTAACTCTTTTTGGCTTAATAATAATTGGAATGAAAATAAGCTTGAGAATTATATCCTTATTTCTCTTTTTGATAACTTTGGAAATATCCCTATTTTTTCTAATAAAATTGATCAAATTCTTTTGAAGCTTTCCTATAATGGTGATTTTATTCTTAAAGAGGTTTAAAATTTTATTAGAGATCAGCAGAACTCCTCTAATGTTTTCATTAAACTTTGGAACAATATCATTCCCATTTCTTATTCAATTTTAGTTTGGAGGATTTTGAATAACTTTATGCCTATGGGCTGTTTGCTCTGGAATAAAGGGTTTTATTTACCTTCAAAGTGCTATTATTGTTTACATATTGAAAATCTAAATCATGTTTTTGTAAATGGTGTTATTGCTTCTAAATTATGGTTTGGTATGATGATTTATTTAATACCAACTATTTTCATGGATCTCTTACTTTATATCAACTTCTTAAAGTCTGTTTCCAAAAATTGTGAAAGGTCATATCAAAGTTTTAATTGCTATTACCATTATCTGGTGCATCTAGATGGATAGAAATGATGCTAAATATTGTAGCATTCTGATGAACCATAAAAGGATTCTGGCTAGAACTAAAAAAAAATTCATGCTCTATTTAATGTCAATCTTATTAGCAACATTCATTTTAGAGGTTATAAATGTATGCTAAAAAATTTGGGTATCATTCTGCCTGATTTTGACTCTTATAAAGGTGATAAGATTATCCATTGGATCAAACCTAAAAGAAATTTGATTAAAGTGAATACTGATGGTTCTGTTGCTTCCAATAAATATAGCTATGGTGGTATTCTTAGGGATTCAAAAGGTACTGTCATTTGTGCTTTTGCCTATCATCTCAAATTCTTTTTTATTATCTTTGCCGAGCTTATGACTATCAATAAAGCTATTGAAATTTATTTGAATAAAGGTTTCCTCAACATCTGGATTGAAGTTGTTGATCTCTTTCTTCTTGACATGCTTAATTCCAATAAAAATATGAATGCTGATTTATTTTGTCTTCTTAATCATACTAAAAATATCCTTTCTCAAGTTTGTTTTAAAATTTTCCACATCCTTCCTGAAGGTAATGCTTGTGTTGATTTCTTGGCTAATTTAGGTGCCAACTTAACTGACTTCACTTTATTTGTACTAAACCTTTCCCAGACTATTAAGAGGTTTGGTTAATCTGGATAAAACTAGATTGCCTTATCTCAGATTATAAATTTATTGGCTTGGTTTTTTCTAATGGTTTTTGATGATCTTTTACTTTTGGTTACCCTTTGTTAAACCCCATTTGGCTTGTGGTTATCTGAGTTGGATCTATTGTGGTGGATGACTGGGTGGCTTTGTTGGATGGTTGGGTTGGTTGGCAGTATTGGCTGGTTGGGTTGGTTGGCTTAGTTGGCTATTTTTTCCTCTTTTGTTGGTAGCAGATCTAGGGGGCTATTGGTAGTTTATCTTTGGCTTGGTTTTGGCATGGTGGAGGTTATTTGTTGACTATTATTTTCTTTATTTTGTTATCTGGGGCTTGGTGGTCAGTTTTGTTAGTTTTTTTTTTTTGGTTATTTCAGTTGTGGCTTTGGCCATCCTCTTGTTTTGGCCTTCCACTCTTTGTTGCAGCTGCTTTTGAGTTGGTTATTGTTTTGGGTTGGCTGGTTGAAGGCTATTTTATGGCTGTTATTTTTTCTTGGGTGCTGGTTACTTGGTGTTTACTTTAGTTGTCGTTATGATGCTTTCTTTTTTTGGTATTTCTCCTCCCTTTTATTATTATCTTTGTTGGTGTCCTTATACTATTGTTGTTGTACCTTATGGATGGCTTGTAGTCTATCTTACTGGGATTTTTCATTTTTTATTTTAGCTGGTTATTCTCCTTACATGGATCAAATTTTTCTACTACTTTGGTTGGGTTTGGTGGATGCTGATGTTTGCTTCTACCCTTTTCCTAGCTGTCCTGGGTGGTTTTGGCTTGATGTCTACTATTGGTCTTTACACTGATTTGGATCTTCTACTACTGTGGTGGTTGGCTCAGAGGCTATGTTGGCTGGCTAGGTTGGTTGGATGTATTGGCTGGCTGAGTTGGTTAGATGGGTGGCTATGTTGGAAAATTTTTCCTGCTCCATTGGTTACTAACCTAGGGATTTGCTGGTGTTCCTTCTCTGGTCTATTTTTTGGCATCCTCCTGCTTTGTTTTTCCTCTCTTAGCTGCAACTGCTCCCCTTTTTATTGTTTATGTGGCAGGCTTACTGCCCATCCTTTTTGCTATTTGGTTGGGTGTTTTTACTAGCTCTTTCTTTTTTAGCTTTATTGGTGGAGGATATGAGCACTTGTGTTTTTCTATTTTGGACTTGGTTGTTTCTGGTTTGTGTTGTTACCCCTATCATGTTACTTGCTCCTTTGGATGTTGCTATTCCTTTTTGATGATGGCTTTGGTGGTTTTCCTACTATATTGTTGTTGTCCAGTGATTGGTTTATTATTTGTGTTATTGAGCTTGGTTTTTTGGTGGCTTTGTGGTTGGCTATTCTATTTGCTATTTTGGAGGATTTTACAGCCTTACCAGAGGATGGATTTTGGATGATGGGCTACATGAGGTATGCTGGCTATGATGGCCATGATATTTCCCTCTCTATCTTCTTTTGGCGGTAGCACTATATATAATTGTAACACCTCTTCTGATGTTTGGATACTTACATATAATGTTGCTCCTTGAGATGATTGTAACTCAGCCTAAGCCTTTTCTTTACTTTACTCTGTTCTTTGATCTTACTCTTTATGCTTGCTTAATTATACTCATCATTTCGTTAGTGTGTTATAGAATTCTTTTATAGGTTGGGAGAGTCTTGTAGGTGGATCTTCTGGTATCAGAAGGACCAAATGGAGGTTTATGTTGCTCACAAGGATCTTCTGTTATTGCTGATTTGGTTTATCTTTTGCTTTCTTTCTTATATTATTGTAATAGTTAGGGGGTTAATCTCTTTAGGATTTTTTGCAACTATTTGAGCATTACATTAGAGATTTACCCCCTATAAGGACTTTTGAACTTTTTTAATTGTGGCAATAAAATTCCCCTAATTTCTTTAAAAAGTAATACCCTAAACCTACAACCCTAAACCCTAAAACCTAAACCCTAAAAAACCCTAAACCCAAAACCATAAACCCTAAACCCTAAATCCTAAACCCTAAACCCTAAACCCGAAACCCTAAAACCATAAGCCCAAAACTCTAAACATTAAACCCTACAACCCTAAACCCTAAACCCTAACCCTAAACCCTAAACCCTAACCCTAAACTCTAAACCCTAAACCCTAAACCCTAAACCCTAAAACCCTAAACCCTAAAGATAAAATAAAAACCTAAACTCAAACCAAAACCCAAACCTATACCTAAAAATAAAATAAAAATTAAACCAAAATAAAATGAATAAAACCTAAACTAAACTAAAAATAAAATAAACCTTAAAGCCTAAATAAAATACTAAACCTAAAATAAATAAAACTAAATAAACCTAAAGCTGAAAACCTAAATAAATAAAATAAAACTTAAATCCTAAACTAAAAAAAAACTTAAACCTAAAATAAAATAAAATAAACCTAAACCTAAACTAAAAATAAACTAAACTAAAATAAACTAAACTAAACATATAACTAAAGCTAAACTAAATAAAATAAAATAAATTAAAAATAAACCTAAACCTAAACTAAAAAAGAAAACCTAAAAATAAACCTAAAATAAAAACTTAAAACCTAAATCAAAAAAACAAACCTTAAACCTAAAAATAAAAAATAAAAACTAAGCCTACAAAATAAAATAAAAATAAAACTAAACTAATAAATAAACAGAAACCTAAACCTGAACCTATAAAATAAACTAAAATAAAAAACCTAAACTAAAATAAATAAACCTAAAATAAGTAAACCAAACTAAATAAAAATAAGAATAAACCAAATTAAAAATAAAAAATAAAATAAACTAAATAAACATAAACCTATAGGTTTACTTACTTTTAAAACATAAAAATAATTTAAAATCCTAAACCTTAAAACCACCTAAATCTTAAACCTAAACCCTAAACCCTAAACCCTAAACCCTCCCTAAACCTAAACCCTAAACCTAAATCCTAAACCCTAAAAGAAACCTAAAATAAATAAAAAAACCTAACCCTAAACTAAGAAAAATCTAAACCTAAAATAAAATTAAATAAACAAAATAAAATAAAACAAACCTAAAAAAAATAAATTAAACTAAAATAACCTTAAACCCTAAACCCTAAACCCTAAACACTAAACTAACCCTAAACCCTAAACCCTGAAAACCTAAAAACCTAAACCTAATCTAAATAAAACCTAAATATAAAATAAATAAAATTCTAAACCTAAATAAAATAAAAAATAAGATAAAATAGAAACCTAAACTAAAACCAAAACCTAAACCTAAATAAAATAAATAAAACCTAAACAAAACTAAAAATAAAATAAACCTAAAAATAAAAAACCTAAATAAAATAAAAATTAAATATAAATTAAAAATAAAATAAACCTAAAAGGAAATAAAATAAAAACTAAATAAAAACCTAAACCTAAAAAATAAACATAAAAATAAAATTTGAAAATAAATAAACAATAAAACCTAAACCCTAAACTAAAAAAAAGCCTAAACCTAAAATAAGAATAAAATTAACAAAATAAAAAAAACTAAACCTAAACTAAAATAAGTTAAACTAAAAGAAATAAATCCTAAACCTAAACCTAAAATAAACTAAACATAAATCAAAACCTAAATAAAATAAAATAAAAGAAACTAAAAATAAATTTAAACCTAAACTAAAAAATAAAAACTAAAAATAAACCTAAAATAAAAACTTAAAACCTCAACCTAAAAAAATAAAATAAAAACTTAAACCTAAACCTAAAAATAAAAAATAAAACTTAAACCTAAAAAATAAAATAAAAATAAAACTAAACTAAAAAATAAACTTAAACGTAAATCTAAACCTAAAAAATATACTAAAATTAAAAACCTAAACTAAAATAAATAAACCTAAGATAAATAAACCTAAAATAAATAAACTAAATTAAATATAAATAAAAAATAAATCTAAATAAAAATAAGAAATAAACTAAACTAAAGTAAATAAAAAATAAAGTAAATAAACATAAACCTATTGGTTTACTTAATTTCAAAAGAAAAAAACCCCCTAAACTCTAAACCCTAAACCTACAACCCTAAACAAATAGCCCTAAACCCTAAGAAACCCTAAACCCTAAACCCTAAAATCCTAAATCTTAAATCCTAAATAATAAAATTAACTATACTTGGATCCTCCCTCCTGATCCAAACCTCCCTTTTTAAACCATAAACCTTAAACCCAACCTAATAACCTCCATACTACCTAAAATCTAAAGCCTGACCCTCTCTAAAACCCAAATCCTCTCTTGCCCCTAAACCCTAAACCTAAACCCTACCTCCTAATCACTAAATTAACCCTAAACCCTCCCTAATTCTAAATTTTGGACACTATCCTACTCCCCAAACCCAACAGAAACCCTCACTGACCTGACCCTAAACCTGACCCTAAACCCTAAACCTAAATCATATACCCTAACCTTCTACCACCACTAAAACCTAAAACCTAAACCTAAACTAAATAAAACCTAAAAATAAAATAAATAAATAAACCTAAACTTAAATAAAATAGAAAAATAAAATAAACTAAAAAACATAAACTAAAATGTAAACTTAAACCTAAATAAAATAAAATAAAATTAAAAAATAAACTACAACAATAAACAACAACAAGCTTTTATCCCACTAAGTGGGGTCGGCTACATGAATCCTTCATCTCCATTGTTTCCTATTATGTGTGAAATTCTCATTTAATTCAAGTATACTAAGGTCATTTTTTATACATCTAAACCAAGTCTTTTTAGGTCTACCTCCTCCTTTCTTAACTTAAGGCAAATCTAATGCATCTACTCTCCTAACTGGGTTATTGGACGGCCGATGCTTTATGTTGCTACACCATCTAAGGCAACTCTCTCTAATCTTATCTTCCACTAGAGCTAATCCAACTTTTTCCCAAACATACTCACTTCGCATTTTATCTCTACGAGTAAAGCCACTCATCCACCTAAGCATCTTCATCTCTGTAACACTTAACTTAGTCTTATGCTTCTCTTTTATTGGCCAACATTCTGAACCATAAGTCATTGGAGGTCTTACCACCATCTTATAAAATTTTCCCTTAAGTTTATGTGGAACTTTTCTATCACACAATAGGCCAGATGCATTTCTCCATTTCAACCATCCAACTTGAATTCTACTAATAACAACTCCATCTATTTCACCATCATTTTGAATAATAGATCCTAAATATCTGAAAATCTCACTCTTATTAATGACTTGTTCACCTAATGTCACAACAGTACCACTAGAACTTCTACAACTAAAATTACACTCCATATATTCTATTTTAGATCTACTTAAACAAAAACCTTTAGACTCTAATGTTGACCTCCATAATTCAAGTTTCTCTTGGACACCCTCTCTATTCTTATCAACAAGAAGAATGTTATCAGCAAAAAGCATACACCAAGGCACATCTTCCGTAAATGCCTAGTAAGAACATCCATAACTAAAGCAAAAAAATAAGGGCTTAAAGTTGATCCTTGATGTAATCCAATTGAAATAGGAAAATATTTTGTCAATCCACCTTGTGTTTGGACACAAGTAATAGCTCTATTATACATATCCTTAATGACTTGAATATAACTAATATTAACTCCTTTCTATTCTAGAACTCTCCAAAGAACATCTCTTGAAACTTTATCATAAGCTTTCTCTAAATAAATAAATATCATATGTAGATCCTCCTTACTTTCTCTATACTTCTCCATCAAACATCTTAACAAATGTATAGCATCCATAGTAGATCTACATGGCATAAATCAAGCGATTGTGAGAAACCTTTTCTATCACATCACATAACCTATGCTCAATTACTCTCTCTCCCACTCTTGTGCCTTTATTCTTAAATATACCAACAAACTTTTCTCCACTCATTTGGCAACTTTTTAGTCTTTAAAATAACATTAAAAAGAATTGTAAGCTAAGAAATTCCTTGATCTCCTAAACATTTCCACACTTCTATTGGAATATCATCAGGTCATACTTTTTTTCCACATTTCATTTTCTTTAAAGCTTCTCTAACTTCATATTTACTAATATGATGATAAAAATAAAATTCTCTATTTTTTTAGGTATTAAGGTTGCTAAAATCAGTCGTACTTTCATATCCTTCATTGAAAATTTTATCAAAATACCTCATCCACCTATTTTCAATATCCTTTTCTAAGAAAATCACTTGATTATCTTCATCCTTAATACACCTCACTTGAACTTGGTCTTTACTACTCCTATCTCTTTGGTTTGTTAACTTATACATACATCTTTCACCTACTTTGGTATCAAATTTATTGTATAAATCACTAAAAGCTAAATTTTTTGTATCATATATGGCTTTCTTAGAATCTCTACAAGCCACTTTATATCTTTCCTAATTCTCTGAGTTTTTACATCTAAACCAAGTTTTATAATAATGCTTTTTATTTCTTATCTTTTCTTGCACACTCTGACTCCACCACCAACTATTTTTATTAAAAGAAGCTTTTCCTTTTGATTCTCCAAGCACATTTTTAGTAACTTGCTTTATTTTACTTGCTACTTTTTCCAACATAACATTAGCTTCCTTATGAGCATCCCAAATTCTAACCTCTTGTAGCTTGCTCTTAAAAATATTTTTATTTGTGTTTTTTAAGTGTCCCTATCTAATCATAGAACAATAGTTTGATTTATTTTTCCTCTTACAATCTTTCATCTTAAAATCTAAAACTAACAATCGATGTTCGACTTAAACTTTCACTTGGAATGACCTTACAATTTTTACAATCTAAACAATCTATTTTTCTTATTAGAAAATAATCAATCTGTGTTTTACTAAATCTATTTTTACAAGTAATAATATGTTCATCTCTTTTCTTAAATAAAGTATTAGCAACTACAAAATCATAAGCTAAGGAAAAATCTAATATAGTCCTATCTTCTTCATTAGCCAAACCAAATCCATAACCACCATAAATACTTTTAGAATCTTCTACCACTCCATGACCATGTCCATTTAAATCTCCTCCAATAAATACTTTTTCTTCAAGAGGTATATTTTGTATTAATCCCTCTAATTCATTCCAAAATTTTTTTTGAGCTTACATCCAAACCTACTTGAGGACTAAATACTTATAACATTGATAATCTTAGTATCAACAATAATTTTAAAGTTATAATTATATCTCCACATCTATTAATATTTATAACATTATCTTTCAAACTTTTATCTATAATCACACTTACACTATTTCTAGTTTGACTTCTACCTGAATACCAAAGTTTAAAACCTAAACTATCAATCTCCTTGGCCTTCTCCCCAACCCATTTAGTTTCTTGAACACATAAATATTTATCTTTCTATGAACCATAATATCTATTAATTCCATTAATTTACTTGTAAAATATTCTAAGATCCTAACCTAATTAGTTTCATGGACTAACTTCTTTTATATCCATCCATAATGTGGAAACCCTTGCTATTTAACACTGCCGCACCGATCAATTGCACATTTTTCACTTTATTCAATCCATACAATGCGTCACTTCCAGGGGATGCCCTAGCATTAACACAATGATTTAAGGGATTCATGTCATGATTATTTTGACAAGTTTTACTCTATTGTAAATTACTATCGCAAATCACATCGAGACTTGGGACCGATAAAGGTAGTGCTAAAAATAAAAAATTAATTAAAATAAAATAAATAAAAACCTAAACTAAACTAAAAAATAAAATAAACATGAAAATAAAAAACCTAAAGAAAATAAAAAGTAAATGTAAAATAAAAATAAACTAAACCTAAAATAAAATAAAATAAAAAATTAAATTAAACCTAAACCTAAAATAACCTAAAATAAATAAAAATAAAATCTCAATCCTAAACTAAAAAAACCTAAACCTAAAAAATAATAAACATAATATAATAAACCTAAACCAAAAATAAATAGTAAACTAAAATAAATAAAAACTTAACCTAAAATAAAATAAACTTAAACATAAACCTAAAATAAATAAAAAAAAATTAAAAATAAACCTAAACCTAAACTAAAATAAATAAAACCCAAACCTAAACCTCATCCTAAACTAAAAAAATAAAACTAAAATAAACCGAAATAAAACCCTAAAACCTAAAAAAAAAATAAAATCCTAAACCTAAACCCAAAATAAAAATAAAACCTAAAAAAATAAAAATAAAATAAAACTAAAATAAAAATAAACCTAAACTAAAACCTAAAGAACCTAAACCTATAGAATAAACTAAAATAAAATACCTAAACTAAACTAAATAAACTAAACTAAATATAAATAAAAACCTAAATAAAAATAAAAAATAAAATAAACTAAAATAAATAAAAAATAAACTAAATAAACCTAAATCTCTGGATTTGAATTTAATAAAAAATCCTAAACCCTAAACCCTATACCATAAACCTACCACCCTAAACACTAAATCCTAAACCCTAAAATACCCCAAACCCTAAACCCTAAACCCTAAACCCTAAACCCTAAATAGTAAACCCTAAATCAAACCCCTTCCCCCCCCACTGTTGCTCTTGCTGCCTCTAGTCCTGCATTATGATCCTCCCTTGATTATGGCATTATTTCATCTTTACCGTGGGGTAAACCCCTTATTTTGGATGATCCTACTAAGGCTTCTGGCCTTTTGGGGGTTCCTAGTCATAATGCTTTGGTTGTTTTGAAATCATTCAAAGATATCCTCACTAGTAAAGATGGCTGTGCAGGTGAGTCCCTGGAACTTGTTTCAACTTCTTTTCATGGCATGCCCACAGTTATGTGCTCAGATCTGGTTGTGAAAAAGCTTGCATGGCAGTTTGAATTCTCTTTGGTTGGAAAGCTTGCTCTTCATAGGTCTAATCTAGAAAACATTTGCTCTTTCTTTCATAGTCTAAAACTTACTGGTGCTTTTACGATTGGTTTAATTGATCCTCGACACATTTTGATTTAGTTAATGAATGATTTGGATTACTCTCTTATTTTTATCGTAGTCCTATTTTTTTTTTTCAATTGTCAAATGAGATTGTTGAAATGGACTCCACTATTTGATGTTAAGGAAGAATCCCTTATCATGTTGGTTTGGATTTCTCTACCCAATATGCAAATTCATTTTGTTAACCATCAATTTTTTATTACTATGGGTACTTTATTTGGTCGACCATTGCAAATTGATCAAGCGATAGCCACAAAATCTCATCCTTCTGTGGCTCAAATCCTTATAGAATTGGACATCACCAAGAAACATCACAAAGAAATCTGGTTGGGATCTTAAAATTATGGCTATATGCAAAAGATTGAATTGGAGAATCTCCCTGTCTTTTTGTCTCAACGTAAAATTCATGGGCACAATAATTTTGAATGTTTCATTCTTCATGTTCACTTAAAGAAGAACATTTTGGTTAAGTAAAATTTTGTTCCTAACTCTAGGTCAACCACTATTAAATATCAAAAAACTACTTTGGAAAAAAAAGGATTCTTTGAATGTTCCTAATAAGGCCAATTTACCTCTTACTTCTTTTCTGCAATTGAAGGATTCTAATGTGAACAATAATAGCTTATCTAAACATTTTAATGATGATTCAGTTTCTTCCATTTTGATCCTTGTATCTTTGCCAGCTTTGATTGATGAAAATGAAGCCTTAATTAAGAATATAAATGGGGACTTTAATATTATGCATCATTCCAATTCAATGGAGAATATGGGTTTAATACCTCATGATAATCAAGTTGATAAACCTAATTCTATATTCCAAATTAAGGATGATTTAAATTCTCAAAAATATTTGGTTTTGTCTAATAATTTGGCTAATGAAGAGGAAGGGCTTGATGTTCCCACTCGTCTTCTTAATAAATTTATTTCTTCTCTCTCTTGCTATTTTGAAGCTCATTTGTCTTTAATAAATTCTAGTGTCTTGGAAGAAGGAGAATTCACTTCTCATCAAGATATTTCTCCTAAATCTATGACTAATGTTACTAAATCCTTTTCAGATGATAATTCAAAGAGTGAATATAATGGCTTCCAAACTTTTTATTCAAAAAAGAGAAAAATATGTCAGACATTTTCCTCCTAAATTTCTAAGATACACTAGATCTATTGTGGCCTCCCTCTCTTCTCTTAATGAACTTTTACTTATCAACTTTTATCCTTGATGTTTAATTTTATAGTTTTGAATGTTAGAGGATTGGTACCCTCTCTATTTTTATTTATATTAGAAAACTTTGTCGTACCCATAAAATTTCTCTACTTATTATTCTTGAGCCACTTATTCATGCTAATAAAATTAACCATGTTGCTAGAATGAACAATTTCAATAAATTTTTCTCTAATGTTAGTAATAAGATTTGGTGTTTTTGGAATAACTTTGTAGATGTTTCTATTTTTGATGATTTTCAACAAGTTGTCAATGCTCAAATCTCTTAAGGCGATTATTGTGTTTTGGGCTCTTTTGTTTATGCATCTTGTAATAAATCTGGTAGAAATCTTCTTTGGGATAACTTGAAAAATTTTTCCACCTCTGTTAATAAACCTTGGTTTGTTGGTAGTAATTACAACTATTTTGTTCTCTTCCAAATGAAGTGGTGGTTTCTCTCTAATATACATTCCATGGATGATTTTTCCAATATAATCCTTGATTGTAATTTGATTGATATTGGTTTTAAGGGTTCTAATAATACTTGACAAAACTCTAGACTTTCGCAAAGGTTGGACCAGATTCTTTTTAATAATAATTAGATTTCTCAATGTCCTATTACTTCTGTAGATCATTTAAGTAAAACCTTGTCTGATCATGCTCTCATTTTGGTTTCTATTAAAGATAATTCTAATAGATTAAATAATTTCTATCCTTTTAGATTTTAGAACATGTAGATTTAGCATTGATTGTTTTTAATGTTATGGCTAACAATTGGAAAGCTCCTTTACATCCTGATAATTCAATAAGGGGGATGAATAGTCTCTAATTTAAACTAGAATGTATTAAACAAAATTTGGTTTGGTGGAACAAGCATTATTTTAAAAATCTTTTTGCTAATATCAAGGATATGAAAAAATTGGTTTGTGATCTTGAAGTTTCTATTATGACGGAACCTTCCAGGAGTATGGATTTGAATGAAGCGAAGGATAAACTTATTAATTTTCAAAATATGGAAGAAACTTATTGGCATTAAAAAATTGCTAGTAAATATATTGCGGATTATGACAGAAACACTAGGAATTTCCATGCTTTATTTAACAAAAATAGATCTTTAAATAATATTCAAAAAATTAAAAATGATAATGGAGATTGGATTACAGAGATAATAATATTAAGGATTTAGTTTTTAATTACTTTAGAAATATGTTCAATAAGAATTACTCTTATGAAGCTATTTCTAAATTGCACTTGATTCCTTCAATTATTACCAATGATGACAATGCTTTACTTACTATTTTTCCAAATGAAGATGAAATTTTTAAATTCCTTAATAGCATGAACATTGATTCTATTGCTGGGCTGGAGGGTTTCACTACTCAGTTTTTTCCCAAAAATATGACTTTATTATTAAATATGATTTGATTGATGTTGCGATTGATTTCTTTAATGGTAATCCTTTTCATAGATATTTTTCTAGCACTTCTATTATTCTCATACCTAAGAAAGATAACCTAGACTATTGGAGTGATTTTAGACCTTTTAGTCTTTACACCTTCTTCAATAAGCTGATTTCCAAACTTCTTACCAACAAGATTGGCATACATCTTCATAAGATTATCTCTCTCAACCAAACTGGTTTTTTTAGATGTCGATCTATTTCTGATAATATTTTACTTGCCCAAGAACTAATCCATGAGTTAGATGCTAAGACTAGAGGTGGAAACATTCTTTTCAAATCAGATATTACCAAAGCTTTTGATAATATCTCTTGGGATTTATTTTTTTATATTCTAAATTTATTTGGGTTCTCTGATAAATTTATTTTTCTTATTAAAAATTGTATTAATAATGCCTAGTTTTCTATTTTTCTTAAAGGGGAAGCATTGGGTTTCTTTCCTTCCTCCCATTTCTTAAGACAAGGTGATCCTTTATCTATGATTTAATTATTATTTTAGTTGAATACTTACCTAGGGGCATCAATGATTTATTCTTAAATAGTCTTTGTATGTATTACAAAACTCTTGGTGGTCTTTTTGTTTCTAACTTAAGCTTTGTGGATGATTTTATTATTTTTTTGAAATGCTTCTATTCATCATATCAAGAATCTAAAGAATTTTTTAAATACATTTGGTAGAGAAAGTGGTCTTACTATCAATGATAACAAAAGCTATTTTATCACTTCTTCCAGTATCACAAATAATAAAATCAATCTCATCCTGCATACAACTAATTTTAAACATCAACATTTACCTCTTAAGTACTTGGGTGTTCCTCTTTTCAAAGGTCCTAAATGATCCTATCTTTTTGATGAGTTAATTAAAAAAATTTCAAATAAAATTTTTGTTCAAGAATTTCAATTACTATCCTTTGGTGGCAGGCTCACTGTTCTTAAAAATACTCTCAATTCAATGCCTCTATATTTTATTCAAACTATTATTCCTACTAATTCTACTCTTATTAGAATTGATCGCTTTCTTCATAAATTTTTTTGGTGTCTAATAATTCTACTACAAGAATACATTGGATGTCCTGGCATAAATGTTGTGGTCCTTTGGGTGAAGATGGTCTTGGTTGAAACCTATTTGTGAAGCTATTACTACCTTCTCTCATAAGCTCTGGTGGAATTTTAGAAAGAAAGATAGCTTTTGGGCTAATTTTATGATGGAAAAATACTACCAAGGTAAACACCTTGTTATCTATCCTTATAAAGTTGGCGACTCTCAAGTTTGGAAAAGGCTTTGCTCCATTAAATGGGCTGCTAAATCCTTAATATCTTGGGGTATTCATTCGAGTTCAACTTTCTTTTGGCAAGACAATTAGATCAGTGATGGCTCTATTGACTCCCTTTTATCTACACATGCTATCAAATTTAACTCTTCCTAGCTCAATGACACTTAGAATGAGAACAAAGTTGAGAAGTTTATTCCTTTTTGAAAATTTTTGAAACATCCCTATCTTTTCTAACAAACTTGATCAAATTCTTTTCAAGCTATCATACAATGGTGATTTCATTCTTAAAGAGGTTTGGAATTTTATTAGAGAGAAGCAACACAACTCTAATGTTTTCACTAAAGTTTGGAACAATATCATTCTGATTTCTTATTTGGTTCTTGTCTGGAGGATTTTGAATAACTTTATTCGTGTAGATTCTTTGCTCTAGAATAAAGTTTTTATCTTCCTTCCAAGTGTTACTGTTGCTTTCATATTAAAAATGTTAACCATGTATTTGTCAATGGTGCTATTGCTTCCAAATTATGGTTATGTTATGATGATTTATTTAACACTAACTATTTTCATGGCTCTCTTTTTCTATATCAACTTCTTGAAGTTTTCTTCCAAAAAATAGTGAAAGGTCATATTAAAGTTTTAATATCTATTACCCTTATTTGGTTCATTTGGATGGATAGAAATGATGCTAAATATCGTGGTATCCCTATGAACCATAAAAGGATCCTAGCTAGAACTAAAGAAAAATATTCTTGCTTTGTTTAAAGTTAATTTAATTAGTAACATCCATTTTAGAGGTTGTAAATTTGTGGCTAAAAAGTTGGGTATCATTCTACCAGTTGTTTCTTCTTATAAAAGTGCTTGGATTATTACTAGATCAAACCTAAAGAGAATTTTATTAAAGTTAATATTAATGGTTCAGTTTCTCTTAATAAATATGGCTGTGGTATTCTTAGAAACTCTAAAGGTACTATCATTTGTGCTTTTGCTTATCCTCTTAAAGCTTATTTGTTATTTATGTTGAGCTTATTGCTGTTAATAAAGCTATTCATATTTGTTTGAACAATGATCTTCTTAATATTTGGATTGAAGTCGATGCTTTTTTGCTACTTGACATTCTCATTTCCAACAAGATGGGGAATGCTAACTTATTTTATTTTCTTAACCACACCAAAATCCTCCTTTCTTAATTCAGTTATAAAATTTCCCATATTCTTTGTCAAGGTAATGCTTATGCTGATTTCCTTGCTAATTTAGGTAATGCTTAAATGAGTTCACTCTATTCAACCATCACAACTTACCTAAGCAGTTGAGAGGTTTGATTAACCTAGATAACTCTAGATTACCTTATCTCAGACTTTAATTATTGGCTTGCTTTTTAGTTGGTTGGCTATGGTGTTTTCTTCGAGCAGGTACTTCTTTTGTTATTTTTGTGCAGCCCCCTCTAAGAAGTAGTTCTTCCTTGTTGGCAACCCTTTTGCTTTTAGTTGTGGATGGTGCTCCCATCTGTTTTGGTTTGGTAACATGCCTTTCGGTTTGGTTTCTCTTTTGTACTGGGTTGTCTGGGGGGTTGCTATTTCCTAGCTGCTATCTTCACATCCTTCCTTCTTTAGGTGTTGGCTTTTTGGTTTGGTTTTTTCTGAGAGTCTTTGGCTATGCTTCATTCCTCCTTCTGACATTTTTCTTTTCTCTACTGTTTCTTCCCATTTTATTTTTTTTCTTCTTTGGTGGAGTATGGCTAGTTATTTTGTTGGCTGACTAGGAGGGTTGGGTGTTTTGGCTGGCTGGGATGGTTGGTTGGGTGGAGGAGTTGGCTATTTTTTCTTGCTGGTTTGGTGGCAAGCCTAATCATTTTCTTGGGTTTGGCCTGGTGGAGGTTGTTTGATTATAACTATTTTTTCTATTTAGTTAATTGATGTTTGCTAGTTGGTTTAGGTGATTTTGGTTGGGTCCTTTTAGTTGGAGCTCTGGTGTTCTCCTAGATTGGCTATTGTCTCTTGGGTGCGGCTGCTTTTCCTTTTTTTCTTTTTTTTCATGTTTTGGCTTGCTGCTGATCTCTCCTTATGCTCATCCCTATTACTCTGATGGTTTATCTATTTTATTGGTGGAGGTTATGAGCTCTTATGGCCTTTTGGTCCTATTTTAGGACTTGTTTCCATTTTGGGTTGGCTGGTTGAGGGGTTCTTGGTTGCTGCTATTTTTCCTTGGCTGCTTATGCCCTGGTTTAGTGTCTTGGAATTTATGTTGGCTATTGGTATTGTCTCCCTCTAGTTTATTTTTCTCTCCTTATTTTTTGATATTTGCCTCTTGGCTGGTGGTGTTGGATTTGTTATTTTTCCTACTACCCTGGTGGTGATTGTGATGGAAATTTTTGGATGCCCTCTTATTCTCCCTATGCTATGGATTTCCTCTCTCTAGTGCTACTTATCTTCAACTTTCTTGCTATTTGGGTGGAGGTTTTTCCCTTGGATTTGGATTGCTAGTGCTCCGGAGATAGTTGTGGTTATTATTAGGCCTTCAGGACTGTTTTGCTGGGTTGTGCTGTTATCCCTATTTATGCGGACTGCTCCTTTTTTGTGTTTCTCTTCCTTTTGGTGTTGTTTTTGCTTGGTTTTTTTTAGCTTGCCCAATGATCCTGTTGTAACTTATGAGTTGATGGCTTTATGTTATTGGTCTATTGTGGGTTTTGGTTAGCGGGTTGGCTATTAGCCGGCTATTGGGAAACTGCTTTTCTCTGTTTGTTTAATGCAAGATTGAATCACTATGGACTGTCTGCCTTGTATCAGGTATGCTGGCTATGATGGCATTGATGTTTCCTCATATATTCTCTCTAGTTGGTAGCATTGCATATGATTGCAACACTTCACAGGAAGTTTGGAAGCTCAATTGTTTTGTTACCCCTTTGAGATGATCTTAATTGAGCTTGAACCTTTCTTTCTCAACACTTTCTAATTACTATTGCCGTTGTAGTATTTCATAGAATTCCTTTACAGGTTGGAACTTTACGGATGGAATGATCTTTACTCAGACAACTCAAGTCCTGTTGCGGTGGATCTTGCTTATCTTGCTTTCTCAAAGGGATCATGAGCTGCTGTTAACTAGTCCTTCTATTACTTTCTTGAGATATATTAGCCTTATTTTATGTCTTTTCACATCTATGTTAGCTTTGCATTTGTTCTTTATTTTCTAATCTTTTTTCCATTGTACTTAGAGCAGTAAATCTTTGAGCTTGACCCCTTTTAAGGACTTTATAACTTTTTCTTTTATGTTAATAAAATTCTAAATTTTCCTAAAAAAAAAATCCTAAACCCTAAACCTTAAATTAATCCTAAACCCTGAACTAACCCTAAACCCTAAACCATACATTAACCCTAAACCCCAAGCTAACCCTAAACCATAAACCCTAAAAACCCAAAACCCTAAAGCCTAAACAGTAAACCCTAAACCCGATACCCAAAACCTAAAACCTAACCCTAACCCTAAACCTTAAACCTTAAATCCTAAAACCCTAAGCCCTAAACAGTAAATCCTAAACGCTAAACCCTAAAAAACTAAAAACCTAAACTTAAACTAAATAAAACCTAAAAATAAAATAAATAAAAAACCTAAACCTATATAATATAAAAAATAAATAAAATAAAAAACCTAAACTAAAACCTAAACCTAAATATAAAATAAAATAAAAAATAAAAATAAACTAAAATAAAATAAATAAAAACCTAAACTAAAGTAAAATATAAAATAAACCTAAAAGTAAAAAACCTAAATAAAATAAAGACTAAACGTAAAATAAAAATAAACTTAACCTAAAATAAAATAAAATAAAAACTAAATAAAAACTTAAAATTAATAAATTAACCTAAAAATAAATAAAACTAAAATAAAACTAAACCCTAAACCAAAAAAAACATAAACCTAAAATAAAAATAAAATAAACAAAATAAAATAAACCAAAACCTAAACTCAAATAAACTTAAATAAAATAAATAAAACCTAAAGCTAAACATAAAATAAACTAAACCAAAACCCAAACATAAACTAAATAAAATAAAATAAACTAAAAATAAACCAAAATCTAAACTAAAAAATAAAACTTAAAAATAAACCTAAAATAAAAACCTAAAACCTAAACCTAAAAAAATAAATTAAAAACCTCAACCTAAATCTAAAATAAAAAATAAAACCTAAACCAAAAAATAAAATAAAAATAAAACTAAACTAAAAAATAAACCTAAACTTAAAAAATAAACTAAAATAAGAAACCTAAACTAAAATAAATAAATGTATAATAAATAACTAAACTAAATAAAAAATAAACCTAAATAAAAATTAAAAATAAAATAAACTAAAATAAATAAAAATAAACTAAATAAACCTAAACCTACTAGTTTACCAAATTATTTTTATAAAAAAAACCCTAAATCCTAAACCCTAATATCTAAACCCTAACACTAATCCTAAACCCTAAACCCTAAAAAACTCTAAACCCTAAACCCCAAATCCTACAATCCTAAACCCTAAACCCTAAACCTTAAACTAACCCCAAACCCTCACCCTAAACCCTAAACCCTAAACCCTAAACAATAAATTCTAAACCTTAAACCCTAAATCCTATACCCTAAACCCTAAACCCTAAGCCCTAAACAAAAATAAATTAAAAACCTAAACCTAAAAAATAAACCTAAAAAAAAACCCTAAACAAAAAAAAAACCTAAACCTAAAATAAAAATAAAATAAACAAAATAAAATAACCCTAAACCTAAACTAAAATAAATTAAACTAAAATAAAAAAAATCCAAAACCTAAATCTAAATCTAAACTAAATAAAATAAACTAAAAATAAACCTAAACCTAAACTAAAAAATAAAACCCAAAAATAAACCTAAATAAAAAACCTAAAACCAAAACCAAATAAAATAAAATTAAATCTAAACTTAAACCTAAAAATAAATAATAAAACCTAAACCTAAAAAATAAAATAAAACAAAACTAAAAAATAAACCTAAACCTAAAAAATAAACTAAAATAAAAAACCTAAACCCTAAACCATGAAAATAAAAAAAATAAAATAAATAAAAATAAATTAAAAATAAACTAAATACAGCTAAATTTATCGATTTACTTAATTTAAAAAAAAACCTTAAACCCTAAACCTAAAACCCTACCCCTAAACCCTAATCCCTAAAACCCTAAACCTTAAACCCTAAACCCTAAACCCTAAAAACCTAAAAACTTAAACCTAAACTAAATAAAAACTTAAAATAAAATAAATAAATAAAACCTAAGCTTAAATAAAATAAAAAAATAAAATAAAATAAAAAACCTAAACTAAAACCTAAACCTAAACCTAAAAAAAAATTAAATAAACCTAAACTAAAAAAAAAAAAAAAAACCTAAATAAAATAAAAAATTAATGTAAAATAAAAATAACCTAAAACTAAACTAAAATAAAGTAAAAACTAAATAAAAACCTAAACCTAAATAAAACCTAAAAATAAATAAAACATAAAACCTAAACCCTAAACTAAAATAAAAACCTAAACCTAAAATAAAATTGAAATAAACAAAAATAAAACAAACCTTAACCTAAACTAAAATAAATAAAACATAAACTTGAACCTAAAATAAACTAAACATAAACCTAAACATAAACTAAATAAAATAAAATAAACTAAAAATAAACCTAAAGCTAAACTAAGAAATAAAACGTAAAAATAAACCTAAAATAAAAACCTAAAACCTAAACCTAAAAAAATAAAATGAAAACCTAAACCAAAACCTAAAAATAAAAAATAAAACCTAAACCTAAAAAATAAAATAAAAATAAAACTAAACTAAAAATAAAACCTAAACCTACAAAATTAACTAAAATAAAAAACCCAAACTAAAATAAATAAATGAATAATAAATAAACTAAACTAAATAAAAAATAAACTTAAATATAAATAATAAAATAAAATAAAATAAACTAAATAAACTTAAACCTACTAGTTTATTTAATTATTTTTTTTTAAAAAAAACCCTAAACCACAAACCCTAAACTTAACCCTAAACCCTAAACCCTAAACCAAAAATGCTAAAAGTAAACCCTAAACCCTAAAAAACCTTGAACCCTAAACACTAAATAATATAATTCTATACCTTAAATCTTAAACTAACCCAAAACCCAAAACCTAACCCTAAACCCTAAACATTGAACCCTAAACCCTAAACCCTAAATCCTAAGCTCTAAATCCTAAACCCTAAATGCAAAACTATAAACCCTAAACCCTAACCCTAACCCTAAACCCTACCCTAAACCATAAACCCTAAACCCTAAAACCCAAGACCTAAACCCTAAAACCCTAAGCACTAAAACCTAAACCCTAAACCCTAAAACCCTAAGCCCTAAACCCTAAGCTAAAATAAATAAAACCTAAACTTAAACCTAAAATAAATAAACCTAAACTTCATAAAACAAAATAAACTAAAAATATGCCTAAACTTAAAATTAAACTTAAAATAAAAACCTAAAACCTAAACCTAAAAAATAAAATAAAAACCTAAACCTAAACCTAAAAATAAAAAATAAAACCTAAACCTAAAAAATATAAAAAAATAAAAAAGACTAATCCAGAATATATAAACGTAACATAAATAAAATAAACTAAATAAAAATAAAAATAAACCTAAATAAAAATAAATTTTAAAATAAACTAAAATAAATAAAAAATAAACTAAATAAACTAAATAAATATAAACCTACCAGTTTACTTAATTTAAAAAAATTTAAAAAAAATTAAAATACAAAACACTAATCCTAAACCCTTAACCCTAAACCCTAAACCTTATAACCTAAAAACCTAAAACCCTAAACATTAAACCTAAACCTTAAAACCCTAAAAATATAATGAACAAAATAAGATAAACCTAAACTTGAACTAAATAAACTAAACTAAAATAACCCTAAACCCTAAACCCTATCCCTAAACTAATAAACCAAAAATGCTAAACCCTAAACCCTAAATGCTAAATGCTAAAAATCTAAAAATCTAAAGCTAAACTAAATAAAACCTAAAAATATAATAAATAAATAAACCTAAACATAAATAAAATAAAATAAAAGATAAAATAAAAACCTAAACTAAAACCTAAACATAACCTAAACCTAAACTTAAACCTAAACAAAAATAATAATAAAAAAATTAAAACTAAACTAAAATAAAATAAATGAAAACATAAACTAAACTAAAAATTAAAATAAACCTAAAAATAAAAAACCTAAATAAAATAAAAACTAAATAAAAATCTAAACCTAAAAAATAAACCTACAAAATAACCTAAAAAGAAATAAAAATTAAAACCTAAATCTTAAACTAAAAAAAAACCTAAACCTAAAATAAAAATAAAATAAACCTAAACCTAAACTAAAATAAACTAAAATAAAATAAGTAAACTTAGAGCTAAACTAAAAAAAACTAAGCATAAACCTAAATCTAAACTAAATAAAATAAAATAAACTAAAAATAAACCTAAACCAAAATTAAAAAATAAAACTAAAAAATAAACCTAAAATGAAAACCTAAATCATAAACTTAAAAAAATAAAATAAAAACCTAATCCTAATCTTAAAAATAAAAAATAAAACTTAAACCTAAAAAATAAAATATAAAATAAACTAACTAAAAAATAAACCTAAACTTAAAAAATAAATAAAAATAAAAATGTAAACTAAAAAAATAAACCTAAAATAAATAAACTAAACTAAATAAAAATAAAAAATCAAAAATAAAATGAACTAAAATATATAAAAAAATAAACTTAAACCTTCCACTTAATTTTAAATAAAATTAAAAAAATTTAAAAAAAATCTAACCCTAAATTCTAAACCTTAAACCCTAACCCTAAACCCTAAAATCCTAAGCCCTAAACCCTAAAACCTAAAACCCTAAACCCTAAACCCTAATCCCTAAAATCCTAAACTAAACCCTAAACCCTAAAACTTACAACCCTAAACCCTAAATGCTAAGCCCCAAACCCTAAATCCTAAACCCTAAACTAACCCTAAACCATAATCAATAAACCCTAAAAATAATAAAACCTAAACTTAAACTAAACAAAACCTAAAAATAAAACAAAAAAACCTATACCTGAATAAAATAATAAAATAAAATAAAATAAAAACCTAAAATAAAACTTACACTTCAACCTAAACCAAAAAATAAAATAAAATCAATAATAAAAACTAACCTAAAAGGTAAACTAAATATACTAAATAAACCTAAACCCTACAAGTTTACTTAATTAAAAAAATTTAAAAAATTTTAAAAAGCCTAATCTTAAACCCAAAACCCAAAAGCCCAAACCCTAAAAAGACTAAACCCTAAACCCTAAACCCTAAAACTAAGCCTAAACCCTAAACCCTAAACCCTAAAATAAATAAAAACCTAAACTAAACTAAAAAAATAAAATAAAGCTAAAAATAAAAAAAACATAAATAAATTAAAAACTAAACCTAAAATAAAAATAAAATAAACCTAAATTAAAATAAAATAAAAAGTAAATAAAAACCTAAACCTTAAAAATAAACATAAATTTAAATAAAAAATAAAACCTAAACCCTAAGCTAAAAAACCCTAAACCTAACATACAAATAAAATAAACCTAAAACTAAACTAAAATAAATAAAACCTAAACCTAAACCTTCAATAAAGTAAACCTTAACCTAAATCAAAATAAATAAAATAAATTAAAATAACCCTAAACCTAAACTAAAAAATTAAATATAAAAATAAACCTTAAAACTAAAACTAAACTTAAAAATAAAAAATAAAACTAGACATAAAAAATAAAATAAAAATAAAACTAAATGAAAAAAAACCTAAACTTAAACTTAAGCTAAAATAAATAAACCTAACATAAATAAACAAAATTAAACAAAAATAAAAATAAACCTATATAAAAATAAAAAATAAACAAAAATAAATAGAAAATAAACAAAATAAACCTAAACTTATGGGTTTACTTAATTTAAAAAATAAATAAAAAAATGTTAACCCAAAACCCTAAACCATAAACACTAAACCCTAACCCTAAACCCTAAACACTAAATCTTAAGCCCTAAACCCTAAACCCTAACCCCCAAACCCTAAACCATAAACACTAAAACTAATCCTAAACCTAAACCCTAAAAGCCTAAACCCGAAACCCTAAACACTAAACCCTAAACCCCAAACCCTAAAAGCATAAACCCTAAACCCTAAACCCTAAAACCTACAACCCAAAACCCTAAACTCTAAACCCCAAACCTTAAACCCTAAACTCTAATCCTAAATTAAGCCTAAACCCTAAACCCTAAACTTAAACCATACACTATAATCCCTAAACCCTAAAAACATAAAAATGTAAACCTAAACTAAATAAAACCTAAAAATAAAATAAATAAATAAAATTAAAACCTAAATAAAATAAAAAACCTAAAAGCTAACCCTAAACATAAACCTAGAAATAAAATAAAATAAAAAATAAAAACTAAGCTAAAATAAAATAAATTTAAACATAAACTAAACAGTAAAATAAAATAAACCTAAAAATAAAAACTTAAATAAAATAAAAACTAAACGTAAATAAAAATAAAATAAACCTAAAATAAAATAAAAATAAAAAAATAAAAACCAAAATCTAAAAAGAAAAACTAAAAATAATAAAAATGAAACCTAAACCCAAAACTAAAAAAAAAACCAAAACTTAAAATAAAAATAAAATAAACCTAAACCTAAACTAAAATAACCATGAACCCTAAACCCTAAACTAACACTAAACCCTAAACCCTAAAACCCTAAAACCCTAAAAACCTAAGCCTAAATTAAATAAAATCTAAATATAAAATTAATAAATAAACCTAAAGCTAAATAAAATAAAAAATAAGATAAAATAAAAACCTAAACCTAAACCTAAACCTAAAAAATAAGGTAAAATAAAAATAAAAACTAAACCAAAAGGCAAACTAAATAAACTAAATAAACCTAAACCCTATAAGTTTACTTAATTAAAATAAAATAAAATTAAATTAAATTAAAAAAACATTATCCTAAACCCAAAACCTGAAACCTTAAACTCTAAACCCTAAACCCTAAATACTAAATGCTAATACTAAGACTAAACCCTAATTCCTAAATCCTAAAATAAATAAAAAAACCTAAACTAAACTTAAAAAACATTTTAAACTAAAAAAAATACCTGAATAAAATAAAAACTAAACCTAAAATATCAATAAAATAAACCTATGATAAAATAAAAGAAAAAATAAATAAAAACCTAAACTTAAAAAATAAACCTAGAAATAAATAATAAATAAAACCTAAACCCTAAGCTAAAAAAACCTAAACCTAAAATAAACTAAACTTAAACCTAAATCAAAAATAAATAAAATAAAATAAACTAAAAATAAACCTAAACCTAAACTAAAAAATAAAACATAAAAATGAACCTAAAATAAAAACCTAAAACTTAAAATAAACCTAAAAATAAAAATTAAAACCTAAACATAAAAAAATAAAATAAAATTGAAACTAAATTAGAAAATAAACCTAAACTTAAGCTAAAGCTAAAATAATTCAACCTAAAATAAATAAACCAAAATAAATAAAAATAAAAAATAAACCTAAATAAAAATAAAAAATAAAATAATTTAAAATATATAAAAAATAAACTAAATAAACCTCAACATACCGATTTACTTAATTTAATAAAAATATCCCAACCCTAAACCCTAAACACTAAACACTAAACCTTAACCCTAAACCATAAAACTTAAATCCTAAACCCTAAACCCTAAAAGCTAAACCCTAAACCATAAACCTTATACACTAAACCCATAAATCCTAAAACTTACCCTAAAACCTAAACCTTAAACCTTGAACCCTAAGCCCTAAAACCCTAAACCCTAAACCCTAAACCCTAAGCCCTAAAAGCATAAAACTTAAACCCTTAACCTTAAAACTTATAACCCTAAACCCTAAACTCTAAACTCCAAACCCTAAACCATAAACCTTAAACTAACTTTAAACCTAAAACCCTAAACCCTAAACCCTAAACCAAAATCCCTAAACCCTAAAAACCTAAAAATGAAAACCTAAACTAGATAAAACCTAAAAATCAAATAAATAAAAAATCTAAACCTAAGTAAAATAAAAATATAAAATAAAGTAAAATCCTAAACTAAAAGCTAAACCTAAACATAAACCAAGAAATATAATAAAATAAAAAATAAAAACTAAAATAAAATAAAATAAATATAAACCTAAAGCAAACTAGAAAAATAAAATAAACCTAAAAATCAAAAAAAAACATTAATAAAAGAAAAACTAAACATAAAATAAAAAAATAAACATAAAATAAAGCAAAATAAAATAAAATAAAAACATAAACTTAAAAAATATAAACTTAAAAAAAACTAAAACCTAAATAAAAATACAAAATAAAATAAACCAAAATAAATAAAAAATAAACTAAATAAACAAAACAAAACAAACTTAATCCTACCGATTTACTTAATTTGAAAAAAAATAAAAAATTAAAAATAAAAAACCCAAACCATAAACCCTAAAAACCCTAAACCCAAATCCTAAACTCTAAACCCTAAACCCTAAAACCCTGAACCCTAAACCCTAAACCCTTAACCCTAAAAGCCTAAACCCTAAACCCTAAACTCTAAAGAAAATAATCCTAACCCTAAACCTTAAACCTTAAACCCAAACCCTAAACCCTTGTCCTCAAAACCTAAATCTAAACTTAATAAAACTAAAAAATAAAATAAATAAAATAATCTAAACATATATAAAATAAAAAAATAAAATAATATAAAAACTTAAACTAAAACCTAAACCTAAACCTAACCCTACAAATAAAATAAAATAGAATTAATAAAACTAAACTAAAAGGTAAACTAAATAAAATAAAAAAAGCCTAAATCTATAAGTTTACTTAATTTTAAATAAATAAAATTTTAAAAAGAATTTTAAAAAAAACCCTAACCCTAAACCTTAAAGCCCTAAACCCTAAACCTTAAACCCAAAATCTTAAACCCCAAAAAACCCTAAACCCTAAACCGTAAACCCTAAACCATAAATTCTAAACCCTAACCTAAACCCTAAACTAAAATCTAAAATCTAAACTAAACAAAAATCTAAACCAAACTAAAATCTAAACAAAACTAAATCTAAATCTAAACTAAATTAACCCTAAACCTAAACTAAACTAAAAAAATAAAATAAACCTACAAATAAAAAATATAAATAAAATAAAAACTAAACTTAAAAATAAAAATAAAATAAAGTTAAAATAAAATAAAATAAAAATTAAATGAAAACCTAAACCTATAAAATAATTCAAAAAAAAGTAAAAATAAATAAAATATAAAACCTAAACCCTAAACTAAAAAAAATACTTAAACCTAACTAAAAATAAAAGAAACCTAAACCTAAACTAAAATAAACTAAACTAAAATAAATAAAATTGAAACCTAAACCTAAAATAAGCTAAACATATACCTAAACATATACTAAATAAAATAAAATAAACTAAAAATAAACATAAACTTAAACTTAATAATACAACCTAAAAATAAACCTAAAATAAAAACCTAAAGCTTATACCTAAAAAAATAAAATAAAATCTAAACCTAAAATATAAAATAAAAATAAAACTAAATTAAAAACTAAACCTAAACCTAAAAAATAAACTAAAATAAAAAACCTAAACAAAAATAAGTAAACCTAAAATAAATAAACTAAATTAAATTAAAATAAAAATAAACATAAATAAAAACATAAAATAAAATAAAATAAAATAAAAAACAAATTTAAAAAACTAAATAAACCTAAACCAACCGATTTACTTGATTAAAAAAATTCAAAAAAAATCTTAAAAATAAACCCTAACCCTAAACCCTAAACCCTAAACCGTAAACCCTAGAAATCCTAAACCCTAAACCCTAAAACTAACCCAAAACCTTAAACCCTAAACCCTAAACACTAAAACCCTAAAAATAAAATAAACAAATAAAATCAACTAAACCTAAATTAAACTAAACTAAAATAACTCAAAACCCTAAAACCTAAACTCTAAACTAGCACTAAGCTCAAAAGCCTAAACCCTAAACCCTAAACCCTAAAAACTTTAACCTAAACTAAATAAAACTTAAAAAATAAAATAAATAAATAAACTAAACTAAAATAAAATAAAAAATAAGATAAAATAAAAACCTAAACTAAAATAAAATATACCTAAACCTAAAAATATAATAAAATAAAAACTTAAAACTAAAATAAAATAAAATAAATAAAAACCTAAACTAAACTAACAAAATAAATTAAACATAAAAATAAAAAACCTAAATAAAATAAAAACTAAACCTAAAATAAAAATAAAATAAACCTAAAATACATAAAATAAAAACTAAATATAAACATAAACCTATAAAAATATTAAAAAAACCTAAAAATAAATAAAAAAGAAACTTAAACCCTAAACTAAAAAAATCCTAGATCTAAAATAAAAATATAATAAACCTACAGCTAAACTAAAATAAACTAAACTAAAACAAATAAAACCTAAACCTAAAATAAAATAAAGATAAACCTAAACCTAAACTTAACAAAATAAAATAAACATAAACCTAAACTAAAAAAGAAAACACAAAACTAAACCTAAAATAAAAACCTAAAACCTAAACCTATAAAACAAAAACCTAAACTTAAGCATCAAAATAAAAAATGAAACTTAAACCTAAAAAAATCTAAACTAAAAAATAATCCTAAACCTAAAATAGGAACAAAAATTTAAATCCTAAACTAAAATAAATAAACTAAACTAAATAAAAATAAAAATAAATCAAACTAAAATAAGTAGAAAATAAACTGAATTAACTAAATAAACCTAAACCTACTAGTTTACTTAATTTAAAAAAAATTAAAATTAAAAATAATTATAAAAAACCTAACTCTAAACCCTAAACCATGAACCTTAAAATCCATAAACCCTAAATCCTAAACCCTAAACCCTAAACCCTAACACTAAAACACTAAAATTAACCCTAAACCCTAAACCCTAAACCTACAACCCTAAAACCTAAATCCTAAACCCTAAACCATAAAACCCTAAACCCTAAACTAAAAACCCTGAACCCTAAACCCTCCCTAAACCCTAAAAGCCTGAACCCTAAAACATAAACCCTAAAACCTAGAACCTTAGACCATAAACCCAAATTATAAACCCTAAACCCTAAACCCTAATCCCTAAACCCTAAAAACTTAAAAACTTAAACCAAAATTAAATAAAATGTAAAAATAAATTAAATAAATAAAACTAAACCTAAATAAAATAAAAAAAATAAAATAAAATAAAAACCTAAATAAAACCTAAACCTATAATTAAAATTAAATAAAAAATAAAGATAAAACTAAAAGGTAAACTAAATAAACTAAACCTACTAGTTTACTTAATTTTAAAAAAAGAAATTAAAAAAAACTTTAACCCTAAATCCAAAACCCTAATCCCTAAACCCTAAATGTGCTAAGCCCTAAACCCTAAACCTTAAAGCATTAAATAAATAATAACTTAAACTAAACTAGAAAATAAAATAAACTTAAAAATAAAAAAACATAAATTAAAAAAAAAGCTAAAGATAAAATAAAAATAAACCTAAAATAAAATAAAATAAAGAGTAAATAAAAACTGAAAGCTAAAAGGCAAACCTAAAAAAAACCAAAAAATAGATAAAAAAAATATAACCTAAACCTTAAGCTAAAAATAAAGCTAAACCTAAAATAAAAATAAAATAAACGTAAACCTAAACTAAAATAAATAAAACCTAAACCTAAACCAAACCTAAACTAAAATTAAACCAAAAACTAAGCTAAAAAATTAAACCTAAAAATAAACCTAAAATAAAAATCTAAAACCTAAACCTAAACCTAAAAATAAAAAATAAAAACTAAACCAAAATAATTAAATAAAAATAAAACTAAACTAAAAGTAAACCTAAATCTAAACCTAAACCTAAAAAATAAAATAAAATAAAAAACTAAACTAAAATAAATAAACTAAACTAAATAAAATAAAATAGTTCTGAATAAAAATAAAAAATAAAATAAAATAAATAAATAAAAAAAAACTAAATAAACCTCGACCTACTAGTTTACTTAATTTAAAAATAATAATTTTTTTCTAAAAATAAAACCCTAACCCTAAACCCTAAACTATAAACCCTAAAATGCTAAACCTAAACCTTAAACCCTAAACCCTAAACCTAGAACCTTAAAGCCTAAACCCTAAAACCCTAAACCCTAAACCCTAATTCCTAAAACCCTAAACCCTAAACCATAAAACTAAATAAACTTAAACCCTCCTCGGCTCTCTGGTTGCCACATGATGGATTTTTGGTGCGATTCTCACTAGATTCCTTTTGGAATTGATGGTTTTTGGCCAAATCGTGTCTTCCTTGGAGTGACATCGTGGCTTGGCATCTTCTCTGATGATTTCTTGGGGAAAACTGAAGGATCCTATAGATCATGCTAGGGCATCATCTACCCTTGATTTGGCTGCTAAAAAATCATTCAAAGATGTTCTCATTAGTGAGGATGGCGCTCGGTGAGTCCACAAACTTTTGACTTCTTTTCAAGGCATGCTTGCAGTTATGTACTCTGATCTAATTATGGAAAAGCATGCTAAGCCATTTGAATTCACTTTGCTTGGAAAGTTTACTCTTTGTAAGCCTAATCTAGAAAACATTTGCTCTATCTTTCATTATCCGAAACTTTTGGGTGCTTTCACGATTGGTTTAATTGATCCCTGCCATATTTTGATTCAATTGATGAACAATTTAGATTACTCTCATGTTTTCTCTCATCATTCTTATTTTATTTTCAATTGCCAAATGAGATTGCTGAAAAGGACTCCACTATTTGATATTAAAGAAGAATCCCCAATTGCTCCAGTTTGAATTTCTCTCCTTAATATGTGAATTCATTTTGTTAACCATGAATTCCTTTTTATTGTGGGTGCCTTATTTGGTTGGCTATTGCAAATTAATCATGCAATGACTATGAAATTTGGTCCTTCAGTGGATAAAATCCTTGTTGAATTAGACATTACTAAGAAACACCCCAAAGAAATTTGGATTGGATCTTAAAATTATGGTTATATGCAAAGAATTGAATTTGAAAATTTCCCCATCTTTTGTTCTCACTGAAAATTCATGGGCACGATAATTCTAAATGTTTCATTCTTCATTCTCACCTAAAAAAGAAAAATCTTTGTTAAGAAAACTTCTATTCCTAACCTTAGGCTGACCATAATTAAATATCAGAAAACTACTTTGGAAAAAAGGATTCTTCGAATGTTCTTGATAAGGTTGATTTACCTCTTACTTCCTCTGAGCAATTAAAGGCTTCTAATGTGAACAAAATAGCTTTTCTAAACTTTTGAATGAGGATTTTGTTTCCTCCGATTCAATCCATGCATCATTTATTGCCTTGATTGATGAAAATGAAGCTTTAATGGAGAACATAAATGAGGATTTTAATATTATGCATAATTCTAATTCAATGAAAATATGGCTTTAATACCCCATGATAATCAGGTTGATAAATCTGATTACATATTTCAAATTCATTTAACTTCTCAAAAATATTTGGTTTTAATTAATAATTTGGCTAATGAAGAGGAAGGGTTTGGTGTTCCCACTTGCCTTCTTAATAAATCAGTTTCTGCTCCCTCTCTTGCTATTCCCAAAGCTCATTTATCTTTAATAAATTTTAGTGTCTTGGAAGAAGGAGAATTCACTTCTCATTAGAATATTTATCCTAAATCTATGACTGATGTTGATAAATCCTTATCAGATGATGATTCAAAGGAAAAATAAAATGGCTTCCAAACTTTCTATTCAAAAAGAAAAAAATGTTTAAAATGTTCCTTCCAAATTGCTAAGAAACATTAGAGTTGTTATGGCCTCCCTCTCTTCACTTAATTAACTTTTACTTCCCCATTTTTTCTTTATGTTAAATTTTTTAGTTTGGAATGTTAAAGGGATTGTTACCCTCTCTATTTGCAACTGAATTAGAAATCTTTGCCAAATTTATAATATTGCTTTACTTATTATTCTAGAGCCTCTTATTCATGCTAATAACATTAACCATGTTGCTAGAATGATTGATTTCAATAAAATTTTCTCTAATTTAGTAATAATATTTGCTATTTTGGAATAATTTTGTAGATGTTATCAATGCTCAAATCTCTTATGGTTCCTATCCTTGATAATTTTGATCAAGTTGTCAATGCTTAAATCTCTTATGGTGACTATTATGTTTTGGGCTCTTTTGTTTATGCATCTTGTAATAAATCTAGTAGAAATCTTCTTTGGGATAACTTGACTAATTTTGCCACCTCTGTCAATAAACCTTAGTTTATTGGTGGTGATTTCAACACTATTTTGTTCTCTTTGAATGAAGTAGTGGTTCTCTCCTAATATTCATTCCATGGACGAATTTTCTAATATGATCCTTGAATATAATTTGATTGATATTGGTTTTAAGGGTTCTAATTATACTTAGCAAAACTCTAGACTTTGGCCAAGGTTGGACCGGATTATTTTTAATACTCATTAGATTACCTAATGACCTATTACTTCTATCGATCATTTATATTGAACCTTGTCTGATCATGCTCATCTTTTGGTTTCTATTAAAGATAATTCTAATAGATTAGAAAATTTTCTCTCATTTTAGATTTCAGAACATGTGGATTCAGCATATTAATTTTTTTAATGTTGTTGCTAAAAATTGGAATGCTTCTTTACATCCTGATAATTCTATTATAGGGATGAATATACTTTGGTTTAAGACTAAAAGACTTAAACAAAATCTATGTTAGTGGAACAAGAATTATTTTAAAAACCTTTTTGCTAATATCATAGATATAGAAAAATTGGTTTGTGATCTTGAGGTCTCTATTATGTCTGATCCTTTTATGATTAAAGACCTGACTAAGGAAAAAGATAAGCTTGTTAATTTCCAAAACATGGAAGAGACTTATTGGCACCAAAAAGATGCTAGTAAACACATTATGGATGGAGATAGAAATACTAGGTATTTCCATGCTTTAGTTAATAAAAGAGAGCCTTAAATAATACTCAAAAATAAAATAATGACAATGGAGATTGGATTATGGAGAATAATGATATTAAGGATTCAATCATTATTTACATTAGAAATATACATAATAAGAATTTCTCTTATGAAGCTATTTATAAACCACACTTAATTCCTTCTATTATTACCAATGATGATAATAATCTTCTTACTATTATGCCTAATGAAGATGAAATTTCTAAAGTTCTTAATAACATGAACATAGATTATGTTGCTAGTCCAGAGGGTTTCACTATCCAAATTTTCAAAATATTACTTTGTTATTAAAGATGATCTGATTGAGGTTGTGGTTGATTTTTTTAATGGTAATCATTTTCCTAGATATTTTTCTAGCACTTCTTTTAATTTCATACCTAAGAAAGATTACCCAAACTATTGGAGTGATTTTAGACCTATTAGTCTTTGCACCTTCTTCAATAAGCTAATTTTCAAAATTCTTGCCAACCAGCTTTGTCCTTTACTTCATAAGATTATCTCTCTCAACCAAACTAGTTTTGATATAGGTAGATCTATTTCTGATAATATTTTACTTGCCCAAGAATTAATTCATGAATTAGATGCGAAGACTAGAGGTGGCAACATTATTTTCAAATTTAATATTACCAAAGCTTTTGATAACATCTCTTGGGATTTCCTTTTCCATATTCTGAATTTATTTGGGCTTTCTCATAAAAATATTTTTCTTATTAAACATTATATTAATAATGCTTGGTTTTCTATTTTTCTTGATGGGGAAGCCTTGGGCTTCTTTCCCTCTTCTCATTACTTAAGCTAAAGAGATCCTTTATCTCCTGCTTTATTTATTATTGATGTTGAGTACTTATCGAGGAGCTTCAATGATTTCTTTTTAAATAATCCTAGTATGTACTACAAATCTCTTGGTGGTCTTCCTATTTCCCATTTAAGCTTTGTGGATTATTTCAATATTTTTTCCAATGCTTTTATTCATCATATCAAGAATTCTCAAGATTTTTTTAAATAACTTTGGTAGAGAAAGTGGCCTTTCTATCAATGATAACAAAAGCTATTTTATTACTTCCTATGGTATCTCCAATAATAAAATCAATAAACTCTTGCATATCACTAATTTTAAACATCAACACTTACCTTTTAAGTACTTGGGTGCTCCTCTCTTTAAATGACCAAAATGATCCCATCTCTTTGATGAGTTAATTCAACACATTTAAAAGAAAATTTCTATTTTGGAATTCCATTTACTTTCCTTTGGTGGCAAGCTCACTATTCTTAAAAGCACTCTCAATTCAATGCCTCATTATTTGATTCAAACTATTATCCCCACTAATGGTACTCTTATTATAATTGATCGTCTGCTTAACAAATTTTTTTGGGGCTCCAATAATTATACCAAAAGAATGCATTGGACATCTTGGCATAAATGTTGTGGTCCTTTGGGTGAATGTGGTCTTACTTGCAAACCTATTTGTGAAGCTATCACTGCCTTCTCGCATAAGCTCTGGTGGAATTTTAGAAAGAATGATAGCCTTTGGACTAATTTTATGATGGAAAAATATTATCAAGGTAAACACCCTCTTATCTATGCTTATAAAGTTGGTGACACTCCGGTTTGGAAAAGGCTTTTCTCTTTTAAATGGGTTGTTGAATCATTAATATCTTAGGGTATTCATTCCGCTTCTTCTTTCTTTTGGGAGGACAATTGGATTGGCAATGGCTCTATTTACTCCCTTTTATCGTCTCACTATACTGCTGCTATCAAAGTTAACTCTTTTTGGCTTAATAACAACTGTAATGAAAAATAAACTTGAGAACTACATTTCTATTTCTATTTTTGACAAGTTTTGCAACATCGCTATCTTTTCTAATAAACTGGATCAAATCCTTTTCAAGCTCTCTTACAATGGTGATTATGTTTTTAAAAAGGTTTGAAATTTTAATAGAAATAAATAGAACACCTCCAATGTTTTCATTAAACTTTGGAACAATATCATTCCCATTTCTTATTCAATTTTAGCTTGGAGGATTTTGAATAAGTTCATCCTGGTTGATTCCTTGCTCTGGCTTAACAGGTTTTACTTACCTTCTAAGCTATTGTTGCTTTCATATTGAAAATGTTAATCATGTTTTTTTCAATGGTGCTATTGCTTCCAAAGTTTGGATATGGTATGATGATTTATTTAACACTAACTATTTTCACAATTCTCTTTCATTATATCAACTTCTTGAAGTTTATTTCCATAAAACTGTGAAAGGCCATATCAACATTTTAATTGCTATTACCCTTATTTAGGTCATTTGGATAGATAGAAATGATGCTAGATATCATGGCATCCCTATGAACCTTAAAAGGATCCTTGCTAGATGTAAATAAATAATTCATGCTTTGTTTAATGCAAATTTAATTAGCAATTTTCACTTTAGAGGTTATAAACTTATGGCTAAAAAATTAGGTATCACTTTGCATGATAATCCTTCCTACAATAGTATTAGGATTATACATTGGATTAAGCCTAAAATAAATTTTATTAAGATCAATATTGATGGTTCTATTTCCCAAAACAAATATGGCTATGGTGGAATTCTTAGGGATTCTAAAGGTACTATCATTTGTGCTTTTGCCTACCCCCTCAAAGCTTGTTCTATTATTTATGCTGAACTCATGGCTGATAATAAAGCTATTGATATTTGTTAAGCAAAGGCCTCTTTAATATTTGGATTGAAGTTGATGCTCTTCATTTACTTGATATGTTCAATAATAATAAAATGGGGAATGCTAACTTATTTTATCTTCTTAATCACACCAAAAAGGTTCTTTCTCAAGTTTGCTACAAAATTTCATACATTCTTCATGAAGGTAATGCTTGTGTTGATTTCCTGGCTAATTTGGGAGGGAAATTAAATTAGCTCACTTTATTTGATAACCATAGCTTACCTAAGCATCTGTGTGGTCTATTCGATATGGATAACACTAGACTGCCTTACCTTAGATTTTAAACTTCTATTTATTTGTTTGATCTTTTTGCTATGGTGGTTTTATTCAGTCTATTTTTTGTTGTTTATTTTGTGCTCCCCTCACCAAGAAGTGGTTATTGTTTAGTTTATTTCTATACTGAAGCCCTCTTCCTCTTTAACCAATTCTATACTTATCTATCCTTTTTTGGGTCATAGTCATGCTATTTTTAATTAGTTTCCATCCTCTGAGCCTGGGGGTTATTTTTTGTGGCTCATATTTTGTGTCTCTTATTGGGTTGTGGCTATGCTGGATTTTGGCCAACCCCTTTTATCAATGAATGTTGGGTTTGCCTATGGTTTTGGCTGGGTCTTATTCAAATTGAATTGCCGCTGCTATGGTTGCTTCTGCTAGTTGTTGCTATTTGTTTCTTCCATCTGCTATTTTGGGTGGTTATTTTTTCATGGTTACTATTGGCCTCCTCTAGCTTAGCTTAGTTTTGGGTTTTCTGGTGGTTGTTGTTCCCCTTTCTTAGTTTGTCTTGGAGGTTTTTGCTGGTTGGTTCCATCTGTCTTGTGAATTGGAGGTTATTATTCTATGGTTGTTGTCTTCCCATTTTCTCCTTTGTAGTGACTATCTACTCTTTGGGATTTAGAAGGGGTTTTATTTGCCTCTAGCCGTGTTCCTTTCCCTATAGTTTTGTTGCTTGTGAGTGGGTGGTCCTCCTTGGCCTTTTCTAGTTTGGCTGGGTGACTACCATTTTGGTTTCTTGGTTATTTTGGAGATCTCCAGGTGGGTTGTGGCTTTATCTATTATTATTCTTTTCCATCTTTTTCGGCTCTATATTGGCTGTCACTGGTTGGTTTTCTTAATGAGGGTTGGTTGGCTATTAATGGTTGGTTTATCATGTGTGTTATTGGTGTTTGATGGGTTAGTTGGTCTCTCTTCTTTGGTTATCCTCTTGATGTACTTTTCCTTCATTATTCCTTCTTGAATTGGGAGTTGGTTTTCTTGCTGCTCTGATTTCTCCTACTGCTCAACCTATTAGCTATGCCTTGGGTGGTTTTATTAGCTATTTTGTTGATGGAGGATATGAGCTCTTGTGGTATTTTGGTCCTATTTTAGGAGTTGTTGAGACCGAGGGGTTTTTAGTGGTCTATCTTGCCTTAGATGCTTATGCTCTTGATGTTTTCATTATGTTATTGTTGGTATTGACTCCCTTTGATCTAGTTGGCTCTCTTTGTTTCCTGATATTTGCCTCTTAGTTCATGGTGGTGGATTTATTTTTCATTTGGCTGCCTTAGTGATGGTTTTGATGGTAATTTCTGGATGCCCTCTTGGTCTCTCTATGCTATGGCTTTCCTCTCTTTGGTGCAACTTATCTTCTACTATTTTGCTATTTTGGTGGAGCTTTTTCCCTTGGATTTAGATTGCTAGTGCTGTAGAGTTGTTTCCTGCCACTAACCTGTAACTCTAGGATGTTGGCTTTATGTGTTTGGTCTGTTGTTGGTTTTGGTTGGTGGGTTAGTTGCTGGCTGGCTGTTCTTCTTTGTTTTTTTTATTTGTGTAGGAATTATTTTGCCTTGGATGGTTGCTTATATTAGGTATGCTAACGATGATGGCCTTGATGTTTCCCCATATCTTCTCTTTAGTTGGTAGCATGCATATAATTGTAAGCCTTCTCATGATGTTTGGATGCTCATATGTATTATTGTCCCTGAGATGGACGCCTAAGCCTCTCTTTCTCAACTCTTTCTAATTTCTTTACTTTATCATTTTCCAGCTATGACCATTTTTGTTTTATTTTGTAGTTGGAGCTTCAGATGGAATGATCTTTACTCACCAACTCCATACTGATGTGGATCTTATCTTTCCTTCTCAAAGGGATCATGAGTTGCTTCAAGTCCTTTTACTATTTTCTTAATTTTTTTGTGTCTTTTCTCACTTGTTTTAAGTCGTTGCTTTTTTCTCTTTTATTTTCTTTTTCCATTGTACTAGATATTTAGTTTTAGTTTTTTTTGTAGCTCATGAGTAGTAGAAATTTGAGCTTTTCAAGGACATTGTATCTTTATTTTATAATAAAATTCTTAACTTTCCTAAAAAATATTAAACCCTAAAACCTACAACCTAAACCCTAAACCTTAAACCTAGACATTAAACCCTAAAATAAAAACCTAAAAAACCTAAACCTAAACTAAATAAAACCTAATAAATTAAAGAATAAAATAAAATTAAAACCTAAACCTAAACTTAAAACAAATAAAAAATTAAAAAATAAAACTAAAAAATAAAATAAAGTAAATAAAAAATAAAACTAAAAAAATAAAATAAATCTAAAATAAAAAACTTAAATAAAATAAAATTAAACTTAAAATAAAAATAAAATAAAAAAAATAAAATAAAACTAAATAACTTAAAAATAAAATAAAATAAATAAAATAAAACCTAAAAAAAAAAAAAAACTAAAACCTAAATAAAAATAAAATAAACTTAAACCTAAAATTAAAATAAGTGAACTAAATTAAATAAAACCTAAACCTAAACCTAAAATATACTAAACTTAAACTAAATAAAATAAAATAAAATAAAAATAAACCTAAACCTAAACTAAAAAATAAAACTTAAAAATAAACCTAAAATAAAAACCTAATACCTAAACCTAAACCTAAAAATAAAAAATAAAACCAAAACCAAAATCATTTAATAAACATAAAACTAAGCTAAAACAATAAACCTAAACCTAAACCTAAAAAATAAACTAAAATAAATAACCTAAACTAAAATAAATAAACCTAAAAATAAACTAAATTAAATAAAATAAAAAATAATAAAAAATAAAAAATAAAATAAAACTATAAAAATAAAATAAAATAAACTAAAAAATAAAACTAAAATAAACTAAATAAACTAACCATCTTGGTTTACTTAATTTTTAAAAAATAAAAATAATAAACCTACCCTAAACCTAAACTAAACCTAAACCCTAAAAACAAAACCTAAATCCTAAACTAAACAATAAAAACCCTAAAACCCTAAAATACTAAAACCTAAAACTGAGCTCTCCTACTAAATAACCAAAACAAAATAACTCTAAACTAAAAACCATAAAAACCTAAAACTAAACTAAATAAATCCTAAAATAAAATAAATAAATAAAACCTAAACCTAAATAAAATAAAAATAAAATAAAAAAAAAACTAAAAATAACCTAAGCTGAACCTAAATAAAAAATAAAATTAAAATAAAAAAACTAAACTAAAATAAATAAATAAAATATAAATAAAAATATAATAAGCCTAAAAATTAAAACCTAAATAAAATAAAAACTAAACCTAAAATAAAAATAAAATAAACCTAAAATAAAATAAAATAAATACTAAATAAAAAACCTAAACCTAAGTAATTAACCTAAAAAAACCAAAAAATAAATTAAAAATAAAACTGAAACTTTAAACTAAATAAAAAACCTAAACCTAAAATAAAAATAAAATAAACCTAAACCTAAACTAAAATAAACTAAACTTAAATAAACTACACTAAAATAAATAAAACCTTATCATAAACTTAAAATAAACTAAACCTAAACTAAATAAAATAAAATAAACAAAAAATAAACCTAAACCTTAAAAAAAATAAAAAAATAAAATAAGAACCTAAACCTAAACCTTAAAAAAAAACTAAACCTAAAAAATAAAATAAAAATAAAACTAAACTAATAAATAAACATAAACTTAAACCTAAACCTATACCTAAGAAATAAAATAAAATAAAAAATCGAAACTAAAATAAATAAACTAAACTAAATAAAAATAAAAATAAACATAAATAAAAATCAAAAAATAAACAAAAATAAAAAAAATAAATTAGATAAACTAAATAAATCTTAACATACCGGTTAACTTAATTTATAAGAAAATTTAAAAAAAAACCCTAATCCTAAACCCTAAACCCTAAACCCTAAATCGTAAAAACCCTAAACCCTAAAATTAACACTAAACCATAAACCCTAAACCTAGAACCCAAAACCCTAAATCTTAAACCCTAATAATCAAAACCCTAAACCCTAAACCCTAAAATCTTAAACCCTAAACCCAAAACACTAAGCCCTAAACCTTAAACCCTAAATTAAAATAACCTAAAATACAAACCTAAAACTAAAACTAAAAAAAACTAAAAACTAAAATAAAATATATAAACCTAAACCTAAATAAATTAAAAATAAGATAAAATAAAATCTAAAGAAACTTAAACCTATAATTAAAATAAAATAAAATAAATAAAGAAAACTAAATTAAAATAAATAAAACCTAAACTAAACTAAAAATAAAATAAACCAAAAAAAATAAAAAAAAAAAAATAAAAAATAAAGTAAAATAAAAAATAAACTAAAATAAAATAAAATAAAATGAAATAAAACCTAAACCTAAGAAATAAACCTAAAAATCTAATAAATAAAATAAAACCTAAACCCTAAAAAAAACCTAAACCTAAAATAAAATAAAGTAAACTTAAATCTAAACTAAAATAAACTAAATAAAATAAATAACTTAAAATAAAACTAAACTAAATAAAATAAAATAAACTAAAAATAAACCTAAACCTAGACAAAAAATAAAACCTAAAAATAAACCTAAAATAAAAACCTAAAACTTAAACCTTAAAAAATAAAAGAAAAAACCTAACCTAAATCTAAAAATAAAAAATAAACCCAAAGCTAAACCTAAACCTAAAAAATAAACTAAAATAAAAAACCTAAATTAAAATAAATAAACTAAACTAAATAAAAATAGAAAATAAACCTAAATAAGGATAAAAATAAACTAAAATAAAAAATAAATAAACTAAATAACATAAATAAACCTAAACTCGTTGGTTTAATAAATTTAATAAAATTAAAAATAATATTTAAATTAAATTAAAACACTAAATCTTAAATCGTAAACCCTAAAAATACTAAATCCTAAATCCTAAATCCAAAACTTTAAACCCTCAACCCTAAACCATAAAACTAAACAGGTAAAAACCAAAAAAAATAAAATAAACAATAAAATAAACTAAATCTAAAATAAAAAACCACTAACCCTGACAAAGCCACTAAAATAAACCACAAAACCTTAAAACCTAAAGCCTAAAAACTAAATAAAGCCAAAAAAATAAAATAAATAAAAAACCTAAACCTAAAAAAAATAAAAAAAAATAAGAGAAAATAAAAACCTATACTAAAACCTAAACCTAAACCTAAATCTAAACCTAAACTTGAAAATAAAATAAATAAAATAAATAAAATAAAAACTAATCTAAAATAAAATAAAATAAACCTAAACTAAAAAACTAAAATAAATAAAATAAAATAAACTAAAAATTAAAATAACCCAAATAAAAATAACCCTAAACTTTAAACTAACCACAAAACTAGACTAGTACCAAAACTTAAAAACCAAAAAACCTAAACAAATAAATAAAACCTAAATATTAAATATATAAGCCTAAACCTAAATAAAATAAAAATAAGATAAAATAAAAACTTAAACTTAAAAAAGAAAGACAAAATAATATAAATAAAAAATTAAAATAAGAATTAAAATAAACCTAAAATAAAACCTAGAACTAAACCTAAAAAAATAAATTAAAATCTAAACTCTTGAAATAAAACAAAACTAAAAAAAAAAAATAAATGAAATAAAAAAACAAAATAACCTAAAAATAAACTAAAATAAATAAAAAAATAAAGAAAATATCTTAAATAAAAAAGATAAACTAAATAAATAAATAAAAATTAAATAAACTAAAATCAGTTTAATTATAAAAAAATTAAAAATAATTAAAACCCAATGGTTAACCTAAAACCTAAACCATAAAACCATAAACCTACCAAACCAAATCCTAAATCCTAAACTAACTCTAAACCTCAACAAACCCTTACTATAAAAAAAAAAACAAATCCTAAAAGATAAAAACTAAAATAAAAAAAAAATAAAAAAAATAAAAAATAAAATAAAATAAAAAAAAAAAACTCAAAAAATAAATATAAAATCAACATAAACCAAAAAAATAAATAAAAATAAAACCAAAAAAAATTAAAATAAATTAAAATAAATAAAAAAAATAAACCTAAATAAAAAATAAAAAAGATAAACTAAAATATAAAATAAATTAAATAAATTAATAAACCAGATGGTTAACTTAATTGAAAAAAATGTATATAAATTATAAAAAAAACCTGACCTAAACTTTAAAAGCTATCCTACCTTAACCCCTAAACCTTTAAACTACTGACCCTAAATCCAGGCCCTACACACACCTGTGCCTGTGCCCTGACTAAAATACTGACCTCCTAAAACTAACCTATCTGACCCAGGCCCTAAAAAGAACCCTAACCCTGATGCTAAACCCCAACTAAACTAAAACTTTACACTATCTTATTAACCACACTTTACATAAACCTATAAAAATAAAATAAAAATAAATAAATAAATGACCATCTATATATAAACCTAAACTTAAACTTAAAATAATAAGATAAAATCTAATTAAATGGTAAATAATTAAATAAACTGAGCTCTTGGGTTATGTTTAAAAGAAATAAAATTAAACCTCAAACCCAACAAGGCTAATCCTTAAACCCTAAAATCCTAAATCATGATCCTGACCACAAATTCCTAAAGCCCTAAACCCAAAAACTGAGCTAAACAATAAACTGAGCCATAACCACAAACCCTAAACACACTACAATAAACCTAAACTCAATCCTGAGCCACACCCTAAAAAACTAAACACTAATCCCTAAACTTTAAACCCTAAAAACTTGAAAACCTAAACTTAAACTAAATAAAACCTAACAAATAATAATAGTAACTTAAACCTAAATAAAATAAAATAAAATAAAAACTAAAAATAAAACCTAAGCTTGAACCTAAAATAAATAACATAAAAATAAAATAAACAAAATAAAATAAAATAAAACACTGAAATAAAATAAAAAAATAAAATAAAACTAAATATAAAATAAAATAAAACTAAATAAAAAACCTAAAAATAAAGCTAGAGAAACAAAATAAAACTAAACCATAAAAACTTAAATTTAAAATATAAACAAAATAAAACCTAAATCTAAAAATAAAATAAACTAAAAAAATGCCTTAAAATAAAAAACTAAACCATAAACCCTAAACCCTAAAAACCTAAACTAAATAAAACTTAAAAATAAAATAAAATAAAACTAAATCTAAATAAAATAAAACAAAAAGATAAAATAAAAACTTAAAATAAAACCTAAACCTAAACCTAAACCTAAAAATAAAATAAAACAAAAATAAAAAGTAAACTTAAAAAAATTATGGAAAACCTAAGCTAAACTAAAAAAATAAATTAAACCTAAAAATAAAAAACCCAAATAAAATAAAAACTAGACCTAAAATAAAAATAAAATAAACCTAAAAATAAATAAATTAAAACTAAATAAAACTTAAACCTAAATAGTAAAACCTAAAACAAAAATAAAAATAAAACCTAAACCATAAACTAAAAAAAACCAAAACCTAAAATAAAAATAAAATAAACCTAAACCTAAACTAAAATAAACTAAACTAAAATAACTAAAACTTAAACCAAAACGTTAAATAAACTAAACGTAAATGTAAACCTAAGCCTAAACTAAATAAAATAAAATAAACTAAAAATAAACCTAAACCTAAACTAAAAAATAAAACCAAAAATTAAACCTAAAATAAAACCCTAAAACCTAAACCTAAAAAATTAATAATAAACACCTAATCCTAAACCTAAAAATAAAAGATCGAACCTAAACCTAAAATATAAAATATAAAATAAATAAAAAATAAACCTAAACATAAACCTAAACCTAAATAATAAACTAAAACAAAAAACCTAAACTAAAATAATAAACCTAAAATAAATATACTAAACTAAATAAAAATAAAATAAACTAAACATAAATAAAAAAAATAAAATAAAACAAAAAATAAATAAAATTAAAATTAAAATAAACCTACCTGATTTATTTAATTTAAAATAAAAATCTAACCCTAAACACTGAAGCCTAAACCCTACAAACCCTAAATCCTAAATCCTAAACCCTAAACCATAAACCCTAAACCTTAAAACTAAGCCTAAACCCTAAACCCTAAACCCCAAAATCCTAAAACCTAAATCCTAAAACCTAAAATGCTAAAGCCTAAACCCTAAACCCTTAAACCATAAACCCTAAACACTAAACCCTAAAAATAAATAAATAATAAAATCGAAACCTAAACTTAGATAAAATAATAAAATAAAATAATATAAAAACATAAATAAAAACCTAAACCTAAACCTAAACATAGAAATAAATTAAAATTAAAAATAAAATAAACCTAAAATAAAATAAATAAAAACTAAATAAAAGTTAAACCTAAAAAATAAACCTAAAAATAAATAAAAAATAAAGTATAGCTAACTACAAAAAAAAAAACTTGAACCTCAAATAAAAAAAATAAAATAAAATTAACATAAACCTCAACTAAAATAAATAAAACATAAACCTAAACTAAAATAAACTAAACCTAAACCTAAACTAAAGATAAAATAAAATAAACTAAAATTAAACTAAAAAAATAAAACCTAAAATAAAACCTAAAACCTAAACCTAAAAATAAAAAAAAAAAAAACCTAAATCGAAATTAAAATAAAACTTAAACCTAAAAAAAATAAAATAAAAAAATAAAAGGAAAAATAAACCTAAAACAAAACCTAAAACTAAAAAAAATAAGCTAAAATAAAATACTTAACCTAAAATAAATAAACATATAATAAATAAATTGAAATAAATAAGAAATAAAAAATAAAATAAACTAAAAGATAAAAGGTTATTAATTAAAACCTGATGGTTTGTAACTTAAGAAAATACCCAGACCATAAATACAAAACCTAAACGGACCACAGAATATCACTGAGCCAGGAGCTGATCCTAACACCTGATCTGACCTTCCCCAAACCCTGGCCCAGGCCCCCAGGCCTGGGCCACCGTACAGCCCAGAAAGGCCTACACTCTGACACTGGGCCCAGGACCCAGGCCCTGAATCCAACAAGTGAGCCCGAAATCATGCCCAGGCCCTGGCCACAACTCTGACCTGACCTGGGCTCCAGGCCATAAACTGGGTTGAGGCAGGCCTGCCTGAAAGGCCACCAACAGGCCCTGAGCCTGGGCCACTGAGCCTAAACCTTTAGGCACTAACACTAAACTGAGCCCTAAACCAGGCTAAACTGGGCCCCACTATGATCCTAAACTGAGCCATACCTGGCCATTAAACTATCTAAACTAAACCAAAAACCACCATAAACCAAACCCCAGCCAAACCAAACCAAACATACCAAACCAAACCAAAGCTCATGTTTATGGTCTATCTAAACTGCTATTATGTTTTTCATTTTGCCTCAGTTAGACTTGTCCAGATCACTGTGATTATGTTATTACCTACTTGGAATTTAACTTATGCTCTGTCTATTCTGAATGGGTGGTTTTATGACCAACTTGCTGTTATTAGTTGTCTTGGTTGTTGGCTGAACTGGATTATTTATGCAGTACAATTCTTTCAGGGGTTGTCTCATCATGTAATTTTGCTTTTGGGGTTATTTTTTTTATTGCTTTTGCTATCCTCACCTTCCCAACTTGTAAGGAGAGAAACTGCAATACCCTTATTATTATTATTATCTTTTTACGGGATTGAACTTCCTTAATGATTTCTTTCCAGTCTACTTTTATTGAGGATGTTGGTTTAGCTGCAAGCCTGCTCTTCTTTGTTTTGAAGGATTTCAATGATGGTTCTCTTTTGAACCCCTTTTGTATCTATTTTGTATCTCTGTTTTTCACTTGCTTATCTTATGGTGTGTGCAATCATTGTATTGCTATTTTAATTATTGGCTATTAGATTTTTGTGTCCTTTGTCCAGTAGGCTGTCTTTGTGGGTGTTAGCTGTTTGTTTCTTATTGCTTTTATGATTATTTTTTATGTTTGCAACTGGCCTGCAGGTGATCACCTGTTGTTTGAGGTCTATTTAATCTGCTATTATTTTTTCCATCTTCATTTAGTTAGAATTGTGCAAATCATTGTGCTTATGTTATTGCTTACTTGGATGTTACCTTATGTATTGTCTATTCTGAATGGATGATTTTATGGCCAGCATGCTATTTTTTGCCATCTTGGATGTTGGTTAAACTGGATTATTGAGTTTTATGCTCAGCAAGCTGCTTCTGGGGTTGTCTCTCTGATTATCTTAATTTGGAGCTATTTATGGTGGGGAGCAGCTTATTATCTGTGCCTTCTGGTCCACCTTATCTGCTGTTGCATTCCCATCTTACCTCGGTTAAACTTCTGCAATTCCTATTGTAATTTGATTCTGGGCTATGCTATTTTTCTTTACACTTGCTAGTTATTAACTTCATTTATGTCATATATGTTTGGGTTGGAGTTATTTACATGCTTGTTTATTTGCCTTACTGGATTTCAGCAGGATTTTCAACTAGTTGTGTATTGCTTCTATCCACTGCCTGACCCTTTCTACTATTTTCCTATGGTGGGTTCTCATGCTGGTCTAATTAAACCCTTGCATCTGGTTAAAAATAAGGTGTATCTGGAAGTTCATTTTCATATGTGTAGGGTTTCTCATGCCATGGTGACTATATTGATGATATTTATTCTGCATGGGATCCCCTTACCCATTCTATTCTTTGTTGTATCCTTTTATATCGTGTATATGACTTTGCTTAGGTTTGCAGGTACTAAGGCTCAAAAGACTTTCAATAAATGGTTGCTATCTTCCGATAGGTTTGTTGGCTATGATGGTTGTGATGATTTCACTCCTTTTTGGTTTGGTAGTAGCTCTTGTGTTGTAACCCTTCGGCTGAAGTTTGGATGCTCATATTTGCATCTGCCCCAATTTGATGCGATTGAGCTGAGCCTTTATACTATCTTTCTAATCTTATGCTTTCAATTTTCATTTTGTCTGTATTACTTTAACTGCTCTAATTTCTATCTTTCTACAATTTTGTAGGTGCACTTTTCTTTTTCTCTTGCAGGTTTGCTCCTTAGTGTCATGCATTCTCTCATCCTGAAGGGCTTTGGCCCAAATCTATCCATTATCTTATCTATGTTAATCAATTTGTATCTTTTTTTCCTTTACTCTTTTATTTTGCTTTTGGTTGTACTTAGATAGGGGATTTACTCTCTAGGCTGATTGTAGCTCTTTGAGTAGTAGTTGTGGAGTTTATCCCCTTTTAGGATCTTGTAACCCTCTTTTTATGGCAATAAAGTACCCCCTATATAGGGTTTTCCAAAAAAAACTTTAAACCCAAACCATAAACCCTAAACTCTAAACCTAAACCTAGAGTAACTAGATAAATAAATAAAATAAACATAAACCATAAACTCTAATAGACTTAAACTTGAACCTAAACCATAAGAATTGCCAAAACCTTAATGGTAGGAACATCACCATCAACCAAGCTCAGTCTAGATTTGATAGTGGAGGAGAAGGTGGAGGCAGAGGTTATTGCAGTGGTGGTAGGGAATCTGGAGGTGCTAGTGGATATGGAACTAGTGGTTGGAGTACTGGTAGTTATCGGGATGAGGGATGGAGGTTACAGCCATGGTGGTGGCAGAAGAAGAGATCTGTGATATGATGGCAAATCTCACTACTCAAGAGGCAGAGGTGGTTATGATGGGAATTAGAGAAACTGAAGAATGGCCAATCTGAACACTGCATAAGGAACTGTGTCTTTACAAATGAGACAGTTCTAATTATCTAGGGTTTTTGATTTGCTTTCTGCGTGCTCATTTTTTATCTATGTCATCACTTCTATCATAGAAAACTTAGCTTGCTACTTGGTTGATGAAATCAAAAAGAAGAAATTTTGAATCTGAATTTGTTCTTTATTAAGAAAAAAATCTTAAACCTAAACTCTAAACCCTAAAACCTTAAACTAAACCCTAAACCCTAAACCCAAAACTAAAACTTAAACCTTAACCTAAAACCTAAACCCTAAAACACTAAAGTCTAAAAACTCTAAGCCCTAAATACTAAACCCTAAACCTAAAATAATAAACCCTAAACCCTAAACCTGAAACCCTAAAACCTAAGACCCTAGACCTTAAACCCTAAACTCTAAAGCCCTAAACCCTAAACCCTAAATCTTAAACCCTAAAACCTATAACCCTAAACCTATAACCCTAAACCCTTAAACCATAAACCCCAAACCCTAAACCCTAAACTAACTCTAAACCTTAAACCCTAAACCCCAAACCCTAAACCCTAATCCCTAAACCCTAAACTAACTCTAAACCTTAAACCCTAAACCATAAGAATGGCTAGAACCTTGATGGTAAGAACATCACGTGCTGATAGATCTAGTGGTGGAGGCAAAGGTAAGACACGATTATATGGTGGTGGTGGGTTTGGAGGTGCTAGTGGATATGGAGGTGGTGGTTGGAGTATTGGTGGTTATAGAGGAGAAAGGTGAGACAGAGGTTACAACTGTGGTGGTGGCGGAGGGAGAGATCAGGGATATGATGGTGAATCCTGCTACTTGAGAGGGGAGGGTGGTTTTGATGGAAATTAGAGAAATAGAAGAATGATCGATTTGATCTGCTGCTTATGAAACTATGTCTTTATAGTAGAGATAGTTCTAGTTATCTAGGATTTTTGATTTGCTCTATGCATGCTCATTTTTTATCAATGCTTTTGCTTATCTCTTAGAAAAATTGGTGTGCTACTTGGTTGATGAAATTGAAATGAAGAAATATTGAATCTTAATTTATTCTATGTTAAAAAAATCCTTAAACCCTAAACTAAAATATAAACCCTAAACCTAAACCTAAACCTAAACCCTAAACCCTAACCTAGTACCCAAACCCTAAACCCTAAACCTAAACCTAAAGTAACTAAATAAATAAATTAATTAATTAACATAAGCCCTAAAACCTAATAAACCTAAACCCTAAAATGGACAGAACCTTGATGGCAGGAACATCATTGTCAACTAGGCTTTGTCTAGATCTGGCGGTGGAGGCGAAGGTGAAGGCAAAGGTTATCACAGTGGTGGTGGGGAATCTGGAGCTGGTGGTGGATATGGAACTAGTGGTCAGAGTAGTGGTGGTTGTGGAGGCAGGAGGAGTGATGGAGGTTATAGTCATGGTGGTGGCAGAGGAAGAGATCGGTGATATGATGGCATATCCACTACTTAAGAGGCGGGGGTGCTTCTAATGGGAACTAGAGAAATTGAAGAACAGTCCATCCAATCTGCTACTTATGGAACTATTTCTTTGCAGTAGATGGTTCTAATTATCTAAGGCTTTTGATTTATTCTATGGGTGCTCATTTTTTATCTATGTTGTTGCTCGTGTATCAAAAAACTTGGTATGCTATATTGATGAAATCAAAATGAAGAAATGTTGAATCTAAGTTTATTATATGTTAGAAAAATAAACCTTAAACCCTAAACCCTAAACTAAAACTTAAACCCTAAACTTAAAACCTAAACTCTAAATCCTAAACCCTAAACCATAAACCCTACTAAAAACCTTAAACCCTAAAACCTAAACCCTAAACCCTAAACCCTAAACTCTAAACCCTAAACCCAAAAATCTAAAACCCTAAACCCTAAACCCTAAACCCTAACCCCAAACCCAAAACCCTAAACCCTAAACTAACCCTAAACCCTAAACCCTAAATTATCCTAAACCCTAAACCATAAACTAACCCTAAATTCTAAACCTTGAATAAATATGTCATTAGGAGTAGATCTAAAGAAAGACCTAATCATAACATAGTTATGGTAGCTAAAGAAAATATCTTCAAGAGATTTTCCCTTGACTATTATAGATTTGGATTCCCTAAACCCTAACCCTAAATCATATTATAATAACATATATTATAGTATAATGTAGCATCATATATTTGAGCATGTAGTGATGTGTTTTTGGATGTTATAATATGTTTTAAAATGTTTTAGTATATTATGATATTGTACCCTATAGTCTATATTAATATAAATCATAAAAATGTTGATTTAATAAATCAGATGAAGAAATTTATTAAATTTGAATTGGGAATTAGGTTGTAGTACCAATGGTGTGCTTCTCCACTTGTAGTCTAAAAAGTAAGATTTTATGTTCAAAATAAATATTATATGTTGTAACATAGTATAACATCATATATCATAATATATTGTTCTACACATTTTAAATTCTTTTAATATTTTACAATCATGCAGTCAAGCCTACACTAGCATTATAAATAAAATGTTGATTTAGACTTCAAAATGGTGGAATTTGGCCAAATTCATAATAAGTAGAGCATGGCATCATAATATATTATTTCAATTTAAAATATGTATGTGATATGACTAAAATATATAGTTTTTTATTGTTTAGACTAATTTTATGATTTTCTATCTTAAGCAATCCTTTGTGATGTGATAGGCAAAATAATATAATATAATATGTAATAGTGTATTATAATATAGGATTCCATAACATAGTGTAGCATCATACATTATAGCATACTATTGTGTATTACTACTTGCTGTTTAGCATATTTTAGTTTGGTATAGTATGATGTAGTGGAGTTTGTACTGGTATAATTCATAAAAATACTAATTTATAGGCTGAGATGATGGGATTTGGCCAATTTTAAGGTAAGCTTTAGGGAATATCATTGGGGATGTGCTATGGTGTGTCATTTAATCAAAAGAATGGATTTTTGCATTCAATATAAATGTTCATTTTTCAACCAAATTTTATATTTTTTTTGTTTAAAGTGATTCATTTTAAGTGTATGTAAGATAATATATTATATGAAAGCATATTAAAACATAGGGAGATTTACATACATACCACCCAATTCTTATGTGTTTACATATCTAACACCTAAAGTTAGATATTTACTTATCTAACACTTTTCTATGCTTAAAAAGGTGCATTTCACTTTTAAAAAGTGAATGATGATGGTACTTTTGATGTGATATTGAAGATTAAGGCATTATATATGTAAAAATTAAAGTTTAGGTGTTATATATGTAAATATATAAGAATTATGTGGTATGTATGTAAATCCCCTAAAATATAATGTACATAACAATATAACTTCACGTATGCATGAATGTGGTGGTGTGTTACTAAATGTTGTTGTACATTTTAGTATGTTTTACTTTTGTTATAATACATAAGGTCAAAACTAACAAAAATAATAATTTGAAGGTTGAGATGGAAGAATTGGCCAAATTCAAGGCACACACCAAGAAGCAACACCAAAAATTATGCTATTTCATACCATTTCTAATAGAAAATAATAATTTTACATCCAAAATGAACATTATTCATATTTTGAGAAAATTTTGTTTTTTGTTCCTTTTAAGTTATTCTAATGAAGTGTAATGTTAGATAATATATTATATTATAGCAAATTATAATGTAACAACATATATTATAATATAATATAGTGTGTTAATTCACACTATAATATGTTTAGCATGATATTGTATGGTTAGATTAAGCTCACACCATCACAAATCATAAAATTTTGATAATAATTTTACGATGATGTATTTTGAATGAATACATTGTTAGGATTTTGGTTAAAGTATTAAAGGTGTCCATAAGAGAAGAAATAAGATTTAATGAGAATTCCATATCAAGGACATGGAGGGAGATCCTCTAGGGGATCACACATGCATTGAACATTACATGTGAGGGGTCTATACTGAGGGCATAGAAGAAGAAAATCCATTGGGGATAAGGTTTAAATTTGATTTGATTATATGATTTATGGAAAGAAGATCCTCTGGGGATAAGAATCTATAATCTATCTGGGATTAAGATCAAATCAACTTTAATATATTTTGTTTTAATTGATGTGGAGGCATATCTGTTAGAGATATGGGCTCGACTTTGCTAGGGATCGGGTATATTGAAAATTTAGTTATGAGTGATTACTTGGATAAAAAATTTATTTTTACCCTAAGAGCCTAATCGCATCTAGGCCACACATTAAAGCATCAATCATAAGAAACTATGGAAAAGCATGCCATTTCTAATGTGTAATTTAAACAAATTATCAATCAATTTTATGACTACCACAAAAGAATAAAAGGCCAGTGTGGTCAGGTACCACCGTAGAACCCAAAAATAAATAAGATGGGTAGATCTTTACCTTTATACAACTCAGAATATAAAAGAATAATTACAATTATATTAAATATTATGGGGGTCTTCTTTTCTTTATTTCTTCATATCTTTTTTCTTGATTTGGATATGCTTAGTTCAAAGGCATCACATGGCACCCCAGGACAAAGTTTTCTAGCCAGTATTCATCCTAATCCTCCATAGCATTAATCCTAATTCCTATTACAAAATTATATTAAGAATAAAAAAAGTAAATCTAACTACACCTGGAAAATAAGTGTTAGCTAAACACATATGCAATCCCAAGTAATTATATGTATAATTTGGACTTAACACCCTACACATGGGCAACCAAGCCCACCTGTCCTAACTTGGATTATGCTTAGGGGTTCAAGCAACCTGCAAAGAGAGCATTTATATTTATCTTAATCATCCCCTTAGGTATAATCCCCTGTAGAAGATATGATCAAGCTAAGAGTGGCCTAGCATCCAGTCTATAAAAAATACACTCTAACATCCAGTCTAAAATATTAGATCATAAAGAGTTGGTGTGGTATGTCTGACTATGATTAGAAGTGGTGACTTAGTTCTAATGTGGGTGCTAAAACTTGGTGTGGCATGTCTTACTAGGCATTAGAGTTATAATTTACTAAGCATTTATGTAGAAGGATTCAATTTAACATAAAGAGTTGATTTCACTTGAAGTTATTTAACTTATTTGAGAATTTTAATTTATGCTTTTTTATTTCATATGTTTACACTTTGAAATTAAGTATTATAAAGAGAAGGAAGGGGATTACCCTCTTTCATCCATACCTTAAGCCACCTTCCAAAACACATTAATTTGATTTAGTTCTCTTTAGTGAATAGCTTATTACACATTTTAAATTAATCATAAGTTTAGCTTCACTTTAAATAACTCTATTCAATTTCAAAGGCATCTTAAGATTAACCAAATTGAGTTACTACCACATGACATATATCAAACCATTCCCTTCCAACACATGTAACATGCATGTGATTTAATGCTAAATGTATTTACACCTCTGATATATTTTAGCACAATTAAATGAGGAATGTATGTATATGTTTGGAATTTATATATATATATATGTATATATATATATATATATATATATATATATATATTTTGTTTGAATTATACAAATTAAAGCTCTATCCAAATTCTAATACCAAAATATATAAGGATTGAATCATATAAGTAAAGTAAATCTAACTAAACCTATAAAAACACACATACAACCCAAGTAATTATATTTATAATTTGGACTTAGCACCCTATACATTAGTAACCAAGCCCACCTGTCCTAACTAGGATTATGCTTAGGGGCTTAAGCAAACTCCAAAGAGACCATTTATTTTTATTTTTAAGCAGCATCATAAGCATAATCTCCTATAAAAAACATGATTAAGCTAATCATGGCCTACCATCTAGTCTACGAATTATACACCCTAACATCTAGTCTAAAATATTACATCATGAAACAAAACATACATCAAACCAAGCACCGCCAAACGTAAAGCTAGAAGCAGTGACTTAATTTTAATGTGTGTGTATTAAGGCCTGTGTGGTATGTTCGAACTAGGCTTTTGAGTTAAAATTTTCTATGTGGTGAAAGATTAAACTTAAAGGGTGGTTTTACATTAAGTGCTTTAATTGATTTTTAAGTTTTAATTTGTGTTTTCTTTTATTACATATGACCTACACTTAGAAACTAAGTGTTGTAAAGAGAAGAAAAGAGGTTGCCCTCTTTCATCCCTACCTTAAACCACTTTCTAAAGCATGCTAATTTAATTTGATTCTCTTTAGTAAATGACTTATTAGACATTTTAAATTAATCCTAAGTTTAGGTTCACTTTAAATGATCCTATTCAACATTAAAGGAAACTTAGGATTAACTTGATTAAATTAATATCATATGGCACATATCAATTTATTCCCTTCCATCACATGTAGCATGCATTTGACTTAATTCCAAGTATAAATATACATGCAACATATTTCTTTTAGCATGCTTTAAATGTGAGATGCATATATGTATTTTTTATAAAATGGGATTTGTACTCATTAACTAAATGCATATTCAAGTGTATAAAATTTTTAAGATAGTACTTCTCTATTGTTAAAGTAGGGGAGTGAGGGAAATACTTCTTTGGAGCTATTTAAAGCCTTATGTCCTTGGAATGTCCAGAATAGATATACCCACTATTCATAAATATTTAGGGTTTTGGGTTTGGGATTTAGGGTTTAAGGTTTTGGGTTTAGGGTTTTAGCGTATAGGGTTTAAGGTTTAGGATTTATAGTTTAGGGTTCATGGGTTTTTTGGGTTTAGGTTTATGTTTTACAGTTTAGATATTTAGATTTTAGATTTAATTTAGATTTATTCTACTTTGGGATTTAGGGTGGTTTTGGGTTTAGGGTTTTAGGGTATAGGGTTTAAGGTTTAGGATTTATAGTTTAGGGTTCATGGGTTTTTTGGGTTTAGGTTTATGTTTTACAGTTTAGGTTTTTAGTTTAGATTTTTTAGTTTAGATTTTACTTTATTTAGTTTAGATTTAGTTTAGATTTAATTTTTAGATTTAGTTTATTTGGTTTTGTTTAGATTAAGTTTAGATTTATTTTTATGGTTTAGATTTAAGTTTATATTTCATTTAGTTTAGATTTTAGATTTAGTTTTAGTTTATATTTTGTTTAGTTTAGTTTAATTTAGTTTAGAGTTTAGATTTAGATTTTTAGTTTAATTTATAGTTTATTTAGTTTAGATTTTAGATTTAGTTTTTTTAGTTTAGATTTTGATTAGTTTAGATTTTTTTTATTTAGTCTAAATTTTTATTTAATTTAGGGTTTAGATTTAGTTTAGTTTAGATTTTTTTATATTCAGTTTAAATTTAGTTTAGATTTAGTTTAGTTTAGATTTTATTTAGATTTAGTTTTTAGATTTTGTTTAAGATTTTTTATGTTTAGATTTTTACTTATTTTAGAGTTTAAATTCAGTTTAGATTTTAGTTTTATTTAGTTTTATTTGGTTTTGTTTAGATTTTAGATTTAGTTTTAGAGTTTAGAGCTTAGTTTAGTTTAAATTTAGAGTTTTAGAGTTTAGATTTTAATTTAGATTTAGTTTAAATTTTAGTTTAATTTAGATTAAATTTTAATTTAGAGTTTATTGTTTAGAGTTTATGGTTTAGGGTTTAGGTTTTAAGGGTTAAGGTTTAGGGTTTTAGGGTTTAGGGTTTAGAGTTTAGGGTTTATGGTTTATGGTTTTTTAAGGTTTAGGTTTAGGTTTTTTTTTAATTTAGGGTTTAAGTTTTTTATTTTTTTTAGGGTTTAATGTTTAGTTTAGGGCTTAGGGTTTAGCATTTATGGCTTAGGGTTTATGGTTTAGGTTCTCTTTTTTATTTATTTATTGGTTGTATTTTAGGTTTATTTTTTTGGTTTTGGTTTTTATTTAGTTTTTATTTTATTTTATTTTAGGTATATTTTATTTATATTTTATATTTAGTTTTTATTTTATTTAGGTTTTTTATTTTTCTATTTTTTTAATTTTATTTTAGTTTAGTTTTTATATTTTTATTTTATTTTATTTTAGGTTTAGGTTTAGGTTTAGGTTTTAATTTAATTTAATTTTTTATTTTATTTAGGTTTAGGGTTTTTTATTAATTTTATTTTTTTGTTTTATTTAGTTTAGGTTTAAGTTTTTATGGTTTAGGGTCTGTGGGTGGGGTAGTTTAGTGTTTAAGTAAGGTAGTAGTCAGGTTTAGGTAGGGTAGGGTTTAGGATTTATTGTTTTTTTATGGTTCAGGTTTAGGTTTTTTTTATTTAGGTTTTAGGTTTTATTTTTAGTTATTAGGGTTTAGGGTTTAGTTTAGATTTATGGTTTAGGGTTTATGGTTTAGGGTTTAGGGTTTAAGTTTTCTTTTTAATTTATTTTTTGGTTTTATTTTTAGGTTTATTTTTTAGGTTTATTTTATTTTTTTTAGGTATATTTTATTTTTATTTTAGATTTAGTTTTTATTTTATTTAAGTTTTATATTATTAAGTTTAGTTTATTTTTCAGTTTTCTTTAGGTTTTTATTTATTATATTATAGTTTAATTTTAAAATTTTTATTTTGTTTAATTTAGGTTTTGGTTTAGGTTTAAGTTTTTGTTTAGGTTTTTATTACATTTTATTTATTTTATTTTATTTTATTTAGGTTTAGGTTTTTTTAGTAATTTTATTTTTAGGTTTTATTTAGTTTAGGTTTAAGTTTTTAGGGTTTAGGGTATAGAGTTTAGGATTTAGGGTTAGTTTAAGGTTTAGGGTTTAAGTTAATTTAGGGTTTAGGGTTCTATTGTTTATGATTTAAGTTTTAGGGTTTAAGGTTTATGCTTTTTTAAGGTTTAAGTTTAATTTCTTTTTAATTTAGAGTTTAGGTTTCATTTTTATTTAGTAGGGTTTAAGGTTTAGGGTAGGGTTTAGGTTTTAGGTTTATTTTTTAGGTTTAGGTTTTTATATAGTTTTTATTTTATTTTATTTTAGGTCTATTTTATTTTTATTTTATATTTTGTTATTATTTTATTTAGGTTTTTCATTTTAGATTTATTTTATTATTTAGTTTCATTTAGGGTTTTATTTATTTTATTTTAATTTAGATTTTTTTATTTTATTTTATTTTTAAGTTTAGGTTTATGTTTAGGTTTTTGTTTAAGCTTTTATAATATTTTATTTTATTTTATTTTATTTTTTTACATTTAAGTATTTTTATTAATTTTATTTAGTTTATTTTTAAGTTTTTAGGGTTTTGGGTTTTGAGTTTTGGATTTAGGGTTTAAGTTAGTATAGGGTTTAGAGTTTAGGGTTTATGGTTTAGGGTTTTAAGGTTTATCGTTTAGGGTTTAGGGTCTAGAGTTTACAATTTTTTAGCATTTAGGTTTAGGTTTTAGAGTTTAGACTTTTATATTTTAGATTTAGTTTAGATTTTTTAGTTTATTTTAGTTGAGATTTTAGTTTAAAGTTTTTAGATTAAGTCTATTCAGTTTAGTTTAGATTTAGTTTAGGGTTTAGAATTAGGTTTAGATTTTAAATTTAATTTTTTGTTTAGATTTAGTATAGGTTAGAGTTTAGGTATAGATTTTTAGTTTAGTTTAGAGTTTATTTTGTTTAGAATTTAGATTTAGTTTATTTAGTTTGGGTTTTTAGTTTCTTTAATTTAGATTTAGTTTAAATTTAGTTTAGTTTAGATTTAGCTTAGATTTAATTTTTAGATTTAATTTATTTAGTTTAGCATAGATTTAGTTAAGATTTAGTTTTATGGTTCAAATTTTGGTTTAAATTTTATTTAGCTTAGATTTTTGGTTAAGTTTTTAGTTTAGATTTAGTTTAGTTTAGTTTAGTTTAGATTTAATTTAATTTAGAGTTTAGATTTAAATTTTTAGTTTAGTTTAGAGTTTATTTAGTTTAAATTTTATGTTTAGTTTATTTGTTATAGGTTTCTAGTTTAGATTTTAGTTTATTAGTTCACATTTTAAATTTAGTTTGGAGTTAAGATTTAGTTTAATTTAGATTTAGTTTAGATTTAGTTTAGATTTAATTTAGATTTTTTAGTTTAGATTTAGTTTAGATTTAATTTAGATTTAGTTTAGTTTAGATTTAGTTTAGATTTAGTTTTTAGATTTAGTTTTAGATTTTTTAGGTTTAGATTTTTTTTAGATTTATTTTAGATTTTATTTTATTTAGTTTAGTTTAGTTTAGATTTTAGATTTAGTTTTAGAGTTTAGAGTTTAATTTAGTTTAGATTTAGAGTTTTAGAGCTTAGCTTTTAGTTTAGATTTAGATTTTTGATTTAATTTAGAATTTTTGATTTAGTTTAGATTTTTAGATTTTGTTTATTGTTAGATTTAGTTTCGATTTTAGGTTTTTGAGTTTAGATTTTTGTTTAGTTTAGATTTTTAGATTTTTAAATTTAGTTTAGAGTTTAGTTTTAGTTTAGTTTAGTTTAGAGTTTAGAGTTTAGGTTTTAGTTTAGATTTATTTTAAATTAGTTTAGTTTAGATTTTAAGTTAAAGTTTAGATTTTTTTAGTTTAGTTTTTAGTTTAGTTTAGAATTTAGATTTTTAGTTTAGACTTTTAGATTTAGTTTAGATTAGTTTAGATTTAGTTTAGATTTTAGAGTTTAGATTTAGATTTAGTTTACATTTTAGATTTTAGTTTATAGATTTAGGTTTAGGGTTTAGGGTTTTGGATTAGTTTAGGGGGTTTAGGGTTTATGTCTTTTATTTTAGGGTTTAAGTTTTATTTTTATTTATTAGTGTTTATGGTATAGGTTCTATTTTTTATTTATTATTAAGTTTATTTTTTAGATTTAGGTTTATATTTTGGTTTTATTTTATTTTATTTTATTTAAAATATATATTTTTTATTTTAGATTTAGTTTTTATTTTATTTAGGTTTTTTTTTTTTAAGTATTTTTTATTTCATTTAGGTTTTTAATTATCTTATTTTAGTTTATTATTTATTTATTTATTTATTTTTTAGGTTTAGGTTTAGGATTTGGTTTTATATTAAGTTTTATTTTATTTCATTACTTTATTTTAATTATATTTAGGTTTATTTATTTATTTCAATATTATGTTTTATTTAATTTAGGTTTAGGTTCTTGGGGTTTAGGGTTAGTTTAGGGTTTTGGGTTTTGGGTTTAGCATTTAGGTTGATTTAAGGCTCAGAGTTTAGGGTTTAGGGTTTAGGGTTAAAATTTTTTTCTGTTTAGATTATGGGTTTAGGGTTTAGAATTTAAATTTAGTTTAGTGTTTAGGGTTTGGATTTAAGGTTTAGGTTAGTTTAGAGTCATGGAGTTTCGAGTTTAGGGTTTAGGGTTTATGGTTTAGGGTTAGTTTAGGGGGTTTAAGGTTTAAGGTTTATGGTTTAGGGTTAGTTTAGGGTGTTTAGGGTTTATGGTTTAGGCTTTAGGGCTTAGGGTTTAGTGTTTATGGTATTAGGGTTTAGAGTTTATTGTTTATGGTTTTTTATAGTTTAGGTTTAGGTTTTAGAGTTTAGATTTTTAGATTTTAGATTTAGTTAGATTTAGTTTAGATTTTTTTTAGTTTAATTTAGTTTAAATTTTAGTTTAGAGTTTTTAGATTTAGTTTAATTAGTTTTATTTAGGTTTAATTTAGATTTAGTTTTGGGGTTTAGATTTTAGTTTAGATTTTAGATTTAGTTTTTAGTTTAGATTTAGTTTAGTTTAGTTTATTTTAGTTTAGATTTAGTTTAGTTCAGAGTTTAGATTTAGACTTTTAGTTTAGTTTACAATTTTTTTAGTTTAGGTGTGACAACAACAACAACAACAACAACAAGCCTTAATCCCACTAGTGGGTCTTCATGAATCCTTTCTCTCATTGTGTCCCATTATGTGTCAAATTCTCATCTAATTCAAGTATACTAAGATCATTTTTTATACATCTTAACCAAGTCTTTTTAGGTCTACCTCTACCTTTCTTAACATAAGGCAAATCTAATGCATCTACTCTCCTAATCGGGTCATCGGACTAGACGCTTTATGTGGCCAAACCATCTAAGGCGACTCTCCCTAATCTTATCTACCACTGGAGCTACTCCAACTTTTTCCTGAACATACTCATTTTGCATTCTATCTTTAAGAGTAAAGCCACTCATCCACCTAAGCATCCTCATCTCTGTAACACTTAACTTAGTCTTATGCTTCTCTTTTATTGGCCAACATTCTGCACCATAAGTCATTGCAGGTGTGAGATTAAGTTTATTTACTTTAGGCTTTTAGTTTAGAATTTTTAGTTTAGATTTTAGTTTATTTAGTTTAGAATTAGTGTAGATTTTTTTATTTTAGATTTAGTTTAGATTTAGTTTAGTTTAGATTTCATTTAGATTTAATATTTCTATTTAGTTTTAGATTTTTAAAGTTTATATTTTATTTATTTTAAAGCTTAGATTTAGTTTAGATTTTATTATTATATAGTTGAGTTCAGTTTAGTTTAGATTTTAGATTTATTTTTAGAGTTTAAAGTTTAGTTTAGTTTAGATTTAGAGTTTTAAAGTTTAGATTTTAATTTAAATTTAGATTTTTAGATTTAGTTTACATTTTTTGATTTAGTTTACAGTTTAGATTTAGTTTAGATTTTAGATTTTTGACTTTAGATTTTAGTTTAGTTTGGATTTTTAGATTTTTAGATTTTGTTTAGAGCTTAGTTTTCAGTTTAGATTTAGTTTAGTTTAGTTTACAGTTTAGTGTTTAGATTTCTAGATTTTTGTATAGATTTAGTTTAGTTTAGATTTAGTTTAGATTTTTATTTAGTTTAGATTATTTTAGCTTAGTTTAGAATTTAGTTTTTTAGTTTAGATTGTTAGTTTAGAGTTTAGATTTTTTGATTTAGTTTAAGTTGGTTTAGATTTAGTTTAGATTTAGATTTAATTTAAATTTTAGTTTAGTTTAAATTTTAGATTATAGTTTAGACTTTAGGGTATAGGTTTTAGGGTTTAGGGTTTAGGGTTTAAGGTTAGTTTATGGTTTAGGGTTTGGGTTAAAGGTTTAGGTCAGTTTCAGGTTTAGAGTTTAGGGTTTAGGGTTTATGGTTTCATAGGGTTTAGGTTTAGGTTATTTTTTTTAATTTAGTGTTTAGGTTTTATTTTTTATTTATTAAGGTTTAGGGTTTAGTTTAGGGTTTAGAGTTTAGAGTTTAGGTTAGTTTAGGTTTTTTTTAGGTTTATTTTTTAGGTTTAGGTTTTTATTTAATTTTTATTTTATTATATTTTAATTTTAGATTTAGTTTTTATTTTATTTATGTTTTTTATTTTTAGGTTTATTTTATTTTTTTAGTTTCGTTTAGGTTTGTGTTTATTTTTTTTACTTTTGTTTTTATTTTTTATGTTATTTTATTTTTTAGGTTTAGTTTTAGGTTTAGGTTTTAGTTGAGGTTTTTATTTTATTTTATTATTTTATTTTATTTAGGTTTATGTTTTTTTATTTATTTTATTTTTAGGTTTTATTTAGTTTAGGTTTAGGTTTTTAGGGTTTAAGGTTTATTTAGGGTTTAGATTTTTGGGTTTAGGATTTAGGTTAGTTTAGGGTTTAATGTTTAGGGTTTAGGGTTTAGGGTTTAGGGTTTAGGGTTAAAGATTTTACTAGTTTTGATTTAGGGCTAAGATTTAATTTAGCTTAGATTAGATTTTAGTTTATAATTTTTAAATTTAGTTAATTTAGTTTAGTTTAGATTTAGTTTTGATTTAGTTTTAGGGTTTAGAATCAGGTTTAGATTTTATTTAGTTTAGATTTTAGATTTAGTTTTTAGTTTAGATTTAGTTTAGTTTAGTTTATATTTAGTTTAGTTTAGAGTTTAGATTTAGATTTTTAGTTTAGTTTATAGTTTATTTAGTTTCGATTATAGATTTAATTTATTAAGTTTAGGTTTCTAGTTTTAATTTTTTAGTTTAGGTTTTAGTTCATTTAGTTTAGATTTAGTTTAGATTTTTTTGTTTATATTTAGTTTAGATTTAGTTTTAGATTTTTTAGGTTTGATTTTTAATTTTTTTAGAGTTTAGATTTAGTTCAGATTTTAATTTTATTTAGTTTAGTTTAGTTTAATTTAGATTTTATATTTAGTTTTAGAGTTTAGAGTTTAGGTTAGTTTAGATTTAGAGTTTTAGAGTTTAGATTTTAGTTTCAATTTAGATTTTTAAATTTAGTTTAGATTTTTTATTTAGTTTAGAGTTTAGATTTAGTTTAGATTTTAGATTTAGTTTAATTAGTTTAGATTTTTAGTTTAGTTTAGATTTTTTTTAGTTTAGTTTAGATTTTAGTTTTTAGTTTATATTTTTAGTTTAGAGTTTATATTTTTAGATTTAGTTTAGTTTAGTTTATATTTAGTTTATATTTTTAGAGTTTAGATTTATATTTAGTTTAGATTTTAGTTTAGCTTAGATTTTAAATTTTAGTTTAGAGTTTAGGGTTTAGGGTTTAGGGTTAGTTTAGGGGGTTTAGGATTTTTTTAGGGAAATTAGAGAAATTTTATTGCTACAAAGAAAAAGCATGAAGTTCTTAGAGGGGCTAAATCTTTAAAATAATGCTCAAAGAGCTATAAGAAATCCTAAAGAGATAAACCCCTAACTATTACAATAATATAAGAAAAAAACCAAAAGATAAACTAAATCAACAACAATAGAATATCCATATAAGCAACAACAACCTCCATTTGGTCCTTATGATACCAGGAAGATCCACCTGCAAGGCTCTCCTAACCTATAAGAGAATTCTACAACATACTAATGAAAGGATGAGTACAATTAAGCTAGCATAAAGAGTAAGAGCCAAGAAAGGAACAAAGTAAAGAAAAGGCTTAGGCTCATTTATAATAATTTCAAGGAGCAACACTATATGTAAGCATCCAAACTTCAGAAGAAGGGTTACTATTACATATGGCGCTACTAGCCAAAAGAAGATAGAGAGGGAAACATCAAGGCCATCATAGCCAGCATACCTCGTGTAGCCCTTCATCCAAAGTCCATCATCCAGCAAGGCTATAAATTCCTCCAAACAGCAAATAGAAAAGCCAACCACAAAGCCACCAAAATAACTAAGCCAAATAAGGCAGATAATCAACCATCCATTAGGGACAACAACAATACAGTAGGAACACCACCAAAGCCACCACCAAAAAGAATAGCAACATCAAAAGGTGCAAGCATCATGAAAGGGGTAACAACACTAACTAGAAACAACCAAGATCAAAAAAGAAAAACAAAGGTGCTTATATCCTCCACCAATAGAGTAGAAAAAAGAGCCAGTAAAAACTCCAAGCCTAACAATAGATGGATCAAGGCCACCCAAATAGGAAAAGGGGAGGCAAGAGATTAAAAATAAAGCAGAAGGAAGCCAGAAAAACATACCACATAAAGAAAACTAGCAGACCCCCATATCAGTCACCAATGGAGCAGTAAAAACTAGCCAACACAGCCACCCATCTAACCAACCAACCCAGCCAATACATCCAACCAATCCAGCCAGCCAACAAAGCCTCCTAGACAACCACCACAGCAATAGAAGATCCAAATCATTGTAAAGACCAACAACAACCATCAAGCCAAAACCATCCAAAATAGCTAGGAAAAGGGTAAAAACAAATAGTAGCATCCACCTACCCAACCAAAGTAGCAGAAAGTTCGATCCAGGCAAGGAGAACAGCCAGCCAAAAATAAAAAAAAGAACAAAGCCCAGTAAGACAGACAACAAGCCATCCATCAGGAATAGAACCAATACCATATGGACACCACCAAAGCCAACACCAAAAGTGAGGTGAAAAAAACAAAAAGGGCAAGTATCATAACCACAACCAAAATAATCACCAAGACACCCAACCAAGTCACTAGCACCCAAGGAAAAATAATAGCAACAAAATAGCCATAAGCCAGCCAACCTAAAATAATGACCAACCCAAAAGCAACTACAGCCAAGAGAGGAAGGCCAATATAGGAGGATTCCAAAACTACAACCAAAAAAACCAAACAAAAACTAGCAAAACTAACCACCAACCCATAGTCAACAAACCAGAGAAAATAACAACCAACAAATAACCTTTATCATGCTAAAACCAAGCCGATAAACCACCAACAGAAGGGAAAAAATAGCCAACATATCCAGCAATCCAACCAACCCTACTAGCCAACACTACTAGCCAACAAAGCCACCTAGTCAACCACCACAGTAGTAGATCCAACTCAGGTAAGAAAGAAACCATCCCAGAAAAGAGGCAATCCCAATTCAGAAGGAAAAATTGATAGCAGGCCTAGCCACAACCCAATAAAAGGTTAGCAAAAATAAACAAGGAATAATTGAAGTAAACACCCATAGGCAGACAGTAGCCACAAAGCCAAAAAAACCAAACCAACCAAGGCTGAAAAGACAAGAACCACCAGGTAGAAACCACCAGGCCAACTCAAATGTAAGAGGTCAAAAATATAACTCAGCTCAGACCAAAAAGATAAAATAAGTAGATAACCACAACCCAAGAGGGTTTAACAAAGGGCAACCAAAAGGAAAGAATCATCAAAAACCAGCATAAAAAACCAAGCCAAGAAATTTATAATATGAGATAAGGCACTCCAGTATTATCCAGGTTAACCAAATCTCTTAATAGTTTAGGCAAAGTTTGGTTGTCAAATAAATTTAACTCAAGTAAGTTGACACCTAAATTAGCCAAGAAATCAGCACAAACATTACCTTCAGGAAGGATGTGGGAAATTTTAAAACAAACTTGAGAAAGAAGATTTTTACTACGATTAAGAAGATAAAATAAATCAGCATTCTAATTTATATTGGAATTAAGCATGTCAAGAAGAAAGAGAGCATCAACTTCAATCCAGAAGTTGAAGAAACCTTTATTTAAGCAAATTTTAATAGCTTTATTGATAGTCAAGCTCAGGAAAGATAAAAGAGCATGCTTTGAGAGGATAGAAAAAAGCATAAATGATAGTACATTTATTGTCCTTAAGAATACCACCACAACCATTTTTATTGGAAGCAACAGAACAATCAATATACATTTTAATTAAATTATCTTTAGGTTTGATCTAATGGATAATCCTAGCACCTTTATAAAAGTCAAAATCAGGAAGAATGATACCCAATGTTTTAGCCACAAATTTATAACCTCTAAAATGAATGTTGCTAATAAGATCGATGTTAAAAGAGTATGATTTTATATGGTTCATAGGAATACCACGATATTTAGCATCATTTCTATTCATCCAGATGAACCAGATAAGGGTAATGGAAATTAAAACTTTGATATCACCTTTCAAAGTTTTTTTGAAACAGACTTCAAGAAGTTGATATAAAGAAAGAGATCCATGAAAATAGTTGGTACTAAATAAATCATCATACCAAAATCATAATTTAGAAGCAGTAGCACCATTGACAAAAACATGATTCACATTTTCAATATGAAAGCTACAATAGCACTTTGATGGTAAATAAAACCCTTTATTCCTAAACATGAAGTCCATAGGAATAAAGTTATTCAAAATCTTCCAAGCTAAAATTGAATAAGAAATCATAATGATATTTTTCCAAAGTTTAATGAGAACATTAGAGGAGTTTTGTTTATCTATAATAAAATTTCAAACCTCTTTAAGAACAAAATCACCATTATAAGAAAGCTTAAAAATAATTTGATCAGGTTTGTTAGAAAAGATAGGGATATTTCTAAAGTTATCAAAAAGTGAAATAGGAATATAATTCTTAAGTTTTCTTCATTCCAATTATTATTAAGCCAAAAAGAGTTAACTTTGATAGCAGCAGTAAAGTGTCCATATAAAAGGGAGTCAATAGAGTTGTTGCCAATCCAATTATCTTACCAAAAGATAGAAGAACCTGAATGAATACCCTAGGATATTAAGGATTCAAGAACCCATTCAATGGAGCAAAGCATTTTCCAAACCAGAGAGTCACCAACCTTACAAGCAGAAATAAGAGGGTGTTTACCTTGGTAATATATTTTCATCATAAAATTAGCCCAAAGGCTATCATTCTTTCTAAAATTCTACCAGAGCTTATGAGAGAAGGCAGTAATAGCTTCACGAATAGGTTTGTAACCAGAACCACCTTCACCCAAAGGGCCACAACATTTAAGCCAAGATGTCGAATGTATTCTTTTGGTAGAATTATTGGATCCCCAAAAGAATTATTAAGCAAACGATCAATTCTAATAAGCATTAGTGGGGATAATAGTTTGAATCAAATAAAAGACATTAAATTGAGAGTGCTTTAAGAATAATGAGCCTACCACCAAAGGAAAGTAAATGGAATTACCAAACAAGAATTTTATTTAATTTTCTTTAAATTAACTCATCAAAAAGATGGGATCATTTTAGGGCTTTAAATAGAGGAGCACCTAAGTACTTAAGAGGTAAGTGTTTAGGTTTTAAATTAGTGATATGTAGGATTTGACTGATTTTATTATTAGAGATACTTGAGGAGGTAATAAAACAACTTATGTTATCATTGATAAGAAGGCCACTTTCTCTACCAAATTTATTTAAAAAACTTTTGAGATTCTTAATATGATAAATAGAAGCATTGCAAAAAATAATGAAATCATCTGCAAAGCTTAAATGGGAAATAGATTTATCAAAAAAATAAATAAACTCAAAATATGAAAAAGAAAATCCTAAGAGATATTATCAAAGGCTTTGGTAATATCTAATTTGAAAAGAATGTTTCCACCTCTAGTCTTGGCATCTAAATCTTGAATTAATTCTTGGGCAAGTAAAATATTATCAATAATAGATCTGCCTCTAACAAAACTAGTTTAGTTGAGAGAGATAATCCTATGAAGCAAAGGACTAAGCCTGTTGGAAAGAATTTTGGAAATCAACTTTTTGAAGAAGGTGCAAACACTAGTAGGTCTAAAATCACTCCAATAGTTTGGATTTTTTTCTTAGGTATGAGAAAAATATAAGTGCTAGAAAATTATTTAGGAATAAGATTACCATTAAAAAAGTAAATCACAACCTCAATCAAATTATTTCTAATAATAAACCAACATTTTTGAAAAAATTGAGTAGTGAAACCCTTCAAACCAATAACAGAATCTATGTTCATGCTATTCAGAACTTTAAAAATTTCATCTTCATTAAGCAAAATAGTAAGCAAATCATTATCATCATTAGTAATAATAAAAGGAATCAAGTGTGATTTAGAAATATCTTCATAAGAGCAACACTTGTTAAGCATATTTCTAAAGTAATTAATAATTGATTCCTTAATATCATTATTCTCCATAATCCATTCTCCATTAGTCATCTTTAACTTTTTTATTATTATTTAAAGCTCTCTTTTTATTAACTAAAGCATGGAAGTACCTAGTATTCATGTCACTATCTGTAATATATTTACTACCTAGCTTTTTGGCACCATTAAGTCTCTTCCATATTTTGGAAATTAACAAGTTTATCTTTTACCTCAGTCAAGTCCAAAATCTTAGAAGGATCAGACAAAACAGAGACTTCAAGATCACAAACCAATTTTTCCATATTTTGATATTAGAAAAAAGGTTTTTAGAACAATGTTTGTTCAACCAACCTAAATTTTGTTTAAGTCTTTTAAGCTTAAACCAAAGTCTATTCATCCTCATAATCGAATTATCAGGATGTAACAGTGCTTTCCAATTGTTAGCCACAACATTAAAAAAATTAATATGCTGAATCCACATGTTCTGAAATCTAAAAGGAGAGGAGTTTTTTGATTAATTAAAATTATCTTTAATAAAAACCAAAAGTGAAGCATGATCTAGTGTTTTTTGACAATTTGGTAGGGAAATTTTAAACATTTTTTATCTTTTTAGCATGATAAGTTTGGAAACCATTTTCTCTACCCTTACAATCATCATCCAAAAGATTTAGTAACATTAGTCATAGATTTAAGAGAAGTCTCTAAATGTTTAGATGGAAGTTCACCCTCTTCCAAATCCATATTGAGTTGTAAAGTAGGATTACCATGAATTTAGATTAGATATAAGAGACAGTGATGATTTAGAACCATTCAAAGCACAAGTAGTTAAATCTAGATTAAAATTTTTTTTAGCCTGCATGATTTTTAGATTTTAGATATAGTTTAGATTTAATTTATATTTAGTTGAGTTTAGATTTAGTTTAGATTTATTTTAGTGTAGATTTAGTTTAGATTAAATTTTTAGATTTAGTTTTAGATTTTTTAGGTCTAAGTTTTTTTATTTTAAAATTTAGATTTAGTTTAGAGTTTATTTTTAGTTAGGTTAGTTTATTTTTTAGATTTAGTTTTAGAGTTTAGGGTTTAGTTTACTTTAGATTTAGAGTTTTGAGTTTATATTTTAGTTTAGATTTAGAATTTTAGATTTAGTTTATAATTTTAGATTTAGTTTAGATTTTATATTTTAAAGTTTAGATTTTAGAATTTTAGATTTAGTTTAGAGTTTAGTTTTATTTTTTTGTTTGATTTAGTTTAGTTTAGCTTACAGTTTAGATTTTAGGTTTTCAAATTTTAGTTTAGATTTAGTTTAGTTAAGATTTAGTTTAGATTTTTAGTTTAGTTTAGATTTTTTTTAGTTTAGTTTTTAGTTTAATTTAGATTTTAGTTTTTTAATTTAGATTTTTAGTTTAGAGTTTAGATTTTTAGTATTTAGTTTAGCTTTATTTTTATTTAGTTTTGATTTCTAGAATTTATATTTAGATTTAGTTAAGATTTTAGTTTAGTTTAGATTTTAGATTATAGTTTAGAGTTTAGGGTTTTAGGTTTTGGGTTTAGAGTTTAGGGTTTAGGGTTAGTTTAGGGGGTTTAGTGTTTAGGGTTTAGGGTTTATGGTTTTTTAGGGTTCAGGTTTAGGTTTTTTTTCATTTAGGGTTTGTTTTAATTTTTATTTATTAGGTTTTGGGTTTAGTTTAGGGTTTAGTGTTTATGATTTAGGGTCTAGTTTTTATTTATTATTTATTATTTAGTTTATTTTTAGGTTTATTTTTAGGTTTAGATTTTAATTTAGTTTTTATTTTATTGTAGGTCTATTTATTTTTATTTTAGATTTAATTTTTATTTTTTTTAGTTTTTATTTTTTGGTTTATTTTATTTCTTATTTTCATTTAGTTTTTTATTTATTTTAATTTAGTTTTTTATTTTTATTTTATTTTATTTTAGGTTTAGGTTCAAGTTTTAGTTTAGGTTTTTATTTTATTTTATTATTTTATTTTATTATTTTATTTTATTTAGATTTAAGTTTATTTATTTATTTTATTTTTAGGTTTTATTAAGTTTATGTTTAGGGTTTAGGGTTTGGGGTTAGTTTAAGGTTTAGGGTTTAGGTTAGTTTAAGGTTTAGAGTTTAGGGCTTAGGGTTTAGGGGTTAGGTTTTAGGGTTTATAGTATTTAAGGTTTAGTGTTTTTCTAGTTTAGATTTAGGGTTTTGATTTAGTTCAATTTAGTTTAGTTTTTTTATTTAGTTAATTTAGTTTAGTTTAGATTTAGTTTAAATTTTATTTTAGGGTTTAGATTTTTGTTTAAATTTTATTTAGTTTAAATTTTAGATTTAGTTTTTACTTTAGATTTAGTTTAGTTTAGTTTTGTTTTATTTTGTTTATATTTAGTTTAGTTTAGAGTCTAGATTTAGATTTTTTAGTTTAGTTTAGAGTTTATTTACTTTTAATTTTAGATTTAGTTTAGTTTTTTAGTTTAGATTTTTTTAGTTTGGATTTTAGTTTATTTAATTTAGATTTAGTACAGATTTAGTTTAGATTTAGTTTTTAGATTTAGTTATATATTTTTTAGGTTTAGATTTTTATTTATTTTATAGTTTACATTTAGATTAGATTTTATTACTATTTAGTTTAGTTTAGTTTAGACTTTAGATTAAGTTTTAGAGTTTTGAGTTTAGTTTAGTTTAGATTTAGAGTTTTAAGTTTAGATTTTAGTTTAGATATAGATTTTTAAATTGAATTTAGATTTAGTTTAGATTTTTAGATTTAGTTTAGAGTATAGAATTAATTTAGATTTTAGATTTTAGAATTTATATTTTAGTTTAGTTTAGATTTTTTTTATTTTTTAGATTTATGTTAGAGTTTAGTTTTAGTTTAGTTTAGATTTAGTTTAATTTAGTTTAGAGTTTAAAGTTTAGAGTTTAGATTTTTAGATTTTAGTTTAGACTTAGTTTAGTTTAGATTTAGTTTAGATTTTTAGTTTATTTTAGATTTTATTAGTTTAGTTTTTAGTTTAGTTTAGATTTTAGTTTTTTAGTTTATATTTTTAGTTTAGAGTTTTAATTTTTAGGATTTAGTTTAGTTTAGTTTATTTTTAATCTAAATATTTAAAGCCTAGATTTAGATTTAGTTTAGATTTTAGTTTACTTTAGGTTTTATATTTAGAGTTTAGATTTGGTTTTATAGTAAGTTTATGGGGTTTAGGGTTTAGGGTTTTAGGGTTTTAGGTTTAGGTTTAGGGTTTAGGGTTTAGGGTTTATGTTTAGATTTTTAGATTTTAGATTTCATTTTGATTTAGTTTTGATTTTTTTAGCTTAGTTTAGTTTAGATTTTCATTTAGAGTTTTTAGATATAGTTTATTTAGTTCAATTTAGATTTAGTTTATATTTAGTTTTAAGGTTTTAGATTTAGGTTTATATTTTATTTAGTTTATATTTTAGATTTAGTGTTTAGTTTAGATTTAGTTTAGTTTTAGATTTAATTTAGTTTAGTGTTTAGATTTAGATTTTTAGTTTAGTTTAGAGTTTATTTAGTTTAAATTCTAGATTTAGTTTAGGTTTTTGGTTTACATTTTTTAGTTTGGATTTTAGTTTATATTTACTTTAGGTTAGATTTAGTTTAGATTTAGTTTTTAGATTTAGTTTTAGATTTTTTAGGTTTAGATTTTTATTTATTTTAGAGTTTAGATTTAGTTCAGATTTTATTTTTTTAGTTTAGTTTAGTTTAGATTTTAGACTAAATTTTAGAGTTTAGAGTTTAGTTTAGTTTAGATTTAGGCTTGTAGATTTAGTTTAGATTTTTAAATTTAATTTAGAGTTTAGATTTAGTTTAAAATTTAGATTTTATAGTTTAGATTTTAGTTTAGTTTAGATTTTTAGATTTTTAGATTTAGTTAAGTTTAGTTTTAGTTTAGTTTAGATTTAGTTTAGTTTAGCTTAGAGTTTAGAGTTTAGATTTTTAGATTTTAATTTAAATTTAGTTTACTTTAGATTTAGTTTAGATTTTTATTTCAATTTATCAATTTTTAGTTTAGTTTAGATTTTAGTTTTTTAGTTTAGATATTTAGTTTTGAGTTTAGATTTTTAGATTTAGTTTAGTTTAGTTTAGATTTAATATAGAGTTTAAAAGTTTTGATTTAGATTTAGTTTAGATTTTAGTTTAGTTTAGATTTTAGATTTTAGTTTAGAGTTTATGATTTAGGGTTAGTTTAGGGGTTTTAGGGTTTAGGGTTTAGCATTTTGGGTTTTGGGTTTAAGGTTTTAGTGTTTAGGGTTTAAGATTTAGGGTTTAGGGTTTATGTTTTATTTTTTATTTGATTTTAGGTTTTATTTTATAATTATTTTTTAGGTTTAGGTTTTTACTTAGTTTTTATTTTATTTTATTTTAGGTTTATTTTATTTTTATTTTAGATTTAGTTTTTATTTTATTTAGATTTTTTATTTGTAGGTTTATTTTATTTTTTTAGTTTTTTAGGTTTTTATTTATTTTATTTTAGTTTAGTTTTAATTTTAATTTTTTTTTTGGTTTAGATTTAGGTTTATGCTTTAGTTTAGGTTTTTATTATATTTTTAAGTTTTATTTAGTTTAGTTTTAGGTTTTAGTGTTTAGGATTTAGGGTTTAGGGTTTAGGGTTTAAGGTTAGTTTAGGGTTTTGGGTTTTAGGTTTGGGTTTAGGTTAGTTTAGGGTTTAGGGTTTAGGGTGTAAGGTTTAAGGTTAGTTTATGGGGTTTAAGGTTTAGGGTTTAGGGTTTAGGATTTAGGGTTTAGTGTTTAGTGTTTAGGGGTTTATGGTTTAGGGCTTAGGGTTTAGAATTTAAGGTTTATGGTTTTTGAGGGTTTAGGTTTAGGTTTTAGCATTTAGATTATAATATTTTACATTCATTTTAAATTTAGTTTAGATTTTTTAGTTTTGTTTTGTTTAAATTTTAGTTTAGAGTTTTAGATTTAGTTTAATTAGTTTAGTTTAGATTTTGTTTTAGGTTTAGATTTAGGTTTAGATTTTAAATTTAATTTTTAGTTTAGATTTAGTTTAGTTTAGTTTAGATTTAGTTTAGTTTGGAGTTTAGATTTAATTTTCAGTTAAGTTTAGAGTATTTTAATTTAGATATTAGTTTATTTAGTTTAGGTTTTAGTTTAGATTTTTTAGTTTAGATTTTCTTTTAATCAGTTTAGATTTAGTTTAGATTTAGTTTAGATTTTTTAGTTTAGATTTAGTTTAGATTTAGTTTAGATTTAATTTTTAAATTTAGTTTTAGATTTTTTGAGTTTAAATTTTTATTTATTTTAGAGTTTAGATTTAGTTTAGATTTTATTTTTATTTAGTTTAGTTTAGTTTAGTTTACATTTTGGATTTCATTTTAGAGTTTAGAGTTTAGTTTAGCTTATATTTAGAGTTTTAGAGTTTATATTTTAGTTTAGAGTTTAGAGTTTAGATTTTTTAGATTTTAGTTTAGATTTAGTTTAGTTTTGATTTAGTTTAGATTTTTAGTTTAGTTTAGATTTTTTTAGTTTAGCTTTTAGTTTAGTTTACATTTTAATTTTTTAGTTACAATTTTTACTTCAGAGTTTAGATTTTTAGATTTAGTTTTATTTAGTTTAGATTTAGTTTAATTAGTTTAGATTTAGATTTAGATTTAGTTTAAATTTTAGTTTAGTTTAGATTTTAGATTTTAGTTCAGTTTAGGGTTAGTTTAGGGTGTTTAGGGTTTAGGGTTTAGGGTTTAGGGTTTAGTGTTTAGGTTTAGGTTTTTTTTTTTAATTTAGTGTTTAGGTATTATTTTTTATTTATTAGGGTTTAGGGTTTAGTTTAGGGCTTAGGGTTTAGTTTTTTTTTTATTTTAGGTTTATTTTTAGGTTTAGGTTTTTATTTAGTTTTGATTTTAAGTTATTTTATTTTTATTTTAGATTTAGTTTTTATTTTATTTATATTTTTATTTACAGGTTTTTTTTATTTTTTCATTTTGCTTAGGTTTTTATTTCTTTTATTTTAGTTTAGTTTTAACTTTTTATTTTATTTTATTCTTAGGATTAGGTTTAGGTTTTGGTTTTAGTTTAGCTTTTTACTTTATTTTATTATTTTATTTTATTTAAGTTTAGGTTTTTATTTATTTATTTTATTTTTAGGTTTTATTTAGCTTAGGTTTATGTTTTTAGGGTTTAGGTTTATGGTTTAGGGTTAGTTTAGGGGTTTGGGTTTTGGGTTTAGGGTTTAGGTTAGTTTAGGGTTTAGAGTTTAAGGTTCAAGTTTTTAGGGTTTATTATTTTTTGATTTAGATTGAGGGTTTAGATTTAGTTTAGTTTAGTTTAGATTTTAGTTTAGAATTTTTTAGATTTTGTTTATTTAGTTTAGTTTATATTTAGTTTTGATTTAGTTTTAGGGTTTATATTTTATTTAGTTTAGATTTTAGATTTAATTTTTAGTGTAGATTTAATTTTATTTAGTTTAGTTTAGTTTAGATTAGATTAAGTTTATTTTAGAGTTTAAATTTAGATTGTTTGTTTAGTTTAGAGTTTACTTAAGATTTTAAATTTAGATTATTTAGTTTAGGATTTTAGTTTAGATTTTTTTAGTTTAGATTTTTGTTTATTTAGTTAGATTTATTTTAGATTTAGTTCAGGTTTAGTTTTGTTTAGATTTAGTTTTGATTTAGTTTTTAGATTTAATTTTCAATTATTTATGTTTAGATTTTTATTTATTTTAGAGTTTAGATTTAGTTAAGATTTTATTTTTATTTAGTTTAGTTTAGTTTACTATAGATTTTAGGTTAAGTTTTAGAGGTTAGAGTTTTGTTTAGTTTAGATTCTAATTTATAATTAGTTTAGATTTTTAGATTTAGTTTAGAGTTTAGATTTAGTTTAGAGTTTAGATTTTTAGAGTTTAAATTTTAGTTTAGTTTAGATTTTTAGATTTTATTTTGAGTTTAATTTTGTTTAGTTTAGATTTAGTTTAGATTTAGTTTAGTTTAGAGTTTAGATTTTAGATTTTTAGATTTTAGGTTAGATTTAGTTTAGATTTTTATTTTAGCTTAGAATTTTTTTTATTTTAGTTTTTTGTTTAGTTTAGATTTTAGTTTAGTTTAGATTCTAGTTTTTTTGTTATGATTTTGACTTTAGAGTTTAAATTTTTTGATTTAGTTTAGTTTAGTTTAGATTTTTAGAACTCAGTTTAGATTTAGTTTAAATTTTAGTTTAGTTTAGATTTTAGATTTTAGTTTAGAGTTTAGGGTTTAAATTTTAGGGTTAGTTTAGGGGGTTTAGGTTTAGGGTTTAGGGTTAGTTTAGATTTTATTTTATTTTATGTCCATTTTATTTAGGTTTTTTATTTTTAGCTTTATTTTATTTTTAAAGTTTTATTTAGATTTTTATTAATTTTATTTTAGTTTAGTTTTTATTTTTTGTATTTTATTTTACTTTTAGGTTTAGGTTTAAGTATAAGTTTAGTTTTAGTTTAATTTTAAATTTTATTTTATTTAGGTTCATGTTTTTTATTTAAGTTTTAATTTAGGTTTAGGATTTTTTGGGGTTTTAGTTTAGGGTTTGGGTTTAGGGTTTAGGGGTGGTTAGTTTAGGGTTTTAGGGTTTAGTTTGGGTTTGTGGTTTAAGGTTTAGAGTTTAGGGTTTAGGATTTAGTGTTTAGGGTTTATGGTCTATGGTTTATGATTTAGCATTTAGGGCTTAGGGTTTTAGGATTTAGGGTTTAGGGTTTAGGGTTTATGGTTTTATATGGATTAAGTATATGTTTTATACTTTAATTTTTTAGATTTTTTTATTTAGTTTTGATTTAGTTTAGGTTTAAGTTTAGTGCTTTTTAGATTTAGTTTATTTAGTTTAGTTTAGATTTAAGATTTAATTTTTAGTTTAGATTTAGTTTAGATTTGTTTTATTTTGTTTAGATTTAGATTTTTAGTTTAATTTAGAGTTTATTTTGTTTAAATTTTAGATTTAGTTTATTTAGTTTAGGTTTTCTGTTTAGATTTATTTAGTTTAGTTTATTTTGTTTATATTTAGTTTAGATTTAGTTTAGATTTTAGTTTTGATTAGTTTAGATTTAATTTACTTTAGATGTAGTATAGTTTAGTTTTATATTTAGTTTTAGATTGTTATTTATTTTAGAAATTAGATTTAGTTTAGATTTTATTTTTATTTAGTTTTATTTTGTTTTGTTTAGATTTTAGATTTAGTTTTAGAGTTTAGAGTTTGGCATAACTTAGACTTAGAGTTTTAGAGTTTAGATTTTAGTTTAGATTTAGTTATTTAGATTTAATTTAAATTTTTAGATTTAGTTTATAGTTTAGACTTAGTTTAGATTTTAGATTTTAGATTTTAGAGTTTATATTTTTTTTATTTTTATATTTAATTTAGAGTTTATGTTTAGTTTAGTTTAGATTTAGTTTAGTATAATCCAAAGTTTAGAGTTTAGATTTTTTTAGATTTTAGTTTAGATTAAGTTTAGTTTAGATTTAGTTTAGATTTTTAGTTTAGTTTAAATTTTCATAGTTTAGTTTTTTGTTTAGTTTCAATTTTTGTTTTTTAGTTTAGATTTTAAGTATAGAGTTTTTATTTTTTAGATTTAGTTTAGTTTAGTTAAGATATTTATAATTTAGATTTAGATTTAGTTTAGATCTTAGTTTAGTTTAGATTTTAGATTTTAGTTTAGAGGTGGGTTTAGGTTGGTTAGTGGGTTGGTTTTGGGTTTTGGTTTGGGTTTAGGGTTTAGTGTAGGGTTTAGCTTTTTTTAAAAATTTAGGGTTTAGGGTTTAGTTTAGGGTTTAGGGTTTAGGTTTAATTTTTTTATTTGTTTTTTGACTTTATTTTTAAGTTTATTTTTTAGCATTAGGTTTTATTTTATTTTCTTTTTGGTCTATTTTATTTTTATTTTAGATTTCATTTTTATTTTATTTAGGTATTTTATTTTTAGGTTTATTTTATTTTTTTAGTTTCATTTAGGTTTTTCTTTTTTTATTTTAGTTTAGTTTTTTATTTTTTATTTTATTTTATTTTTAGGTTTATGTTTAGGTTTAAGTTTTAGTTTATGTTTTTATTTTATTTTTTTATTTTTATATTTTATTTAAGTTTATGTTTTTTTTGTTAATTTATTTTTAAGTTTTATTTAGTTTATGTTTAGGTTTTTAGGGTGTAGGGTTTAGAGTTTAGGGGTTAAGGTTTAGGATTTAGGCTTGGTTTTAAGTTTAGGGTTTTGTTTTAAGGTTTAAGTTAGTTTAGGATTTAGGGTTTAGGGTTAGTTTAGCATTTAAGATTTAGGGTTTAGGGTTTAAGGTTTAGGGGTTAAGGGTTTAGGGTTTAGTGTTTAGGGTTTATGGTTTTTTAGGGTTTAGGTTTATGTTTTAGATTTTAGAAGTTTAAATTTTAGATTTAGTTTAGATTTTTTTTTAGTTTAATTTAGTTTGGATTTTATTGTAGAGTTTCTAGATTTAGTTTATTTAGTTTAGTTTAGATTTAGTTTAGATTTAGTTTTATGTTAGATTTATATTATAATTTAGTTTAGATTTTAGATTTAGTTTTTAGTTTACATTTAATTTAGTTTAGTTAAGTTTAGTTTAGTTTAGTTTAGTTTAGTTTAGATTTAGTTTAGATTTAGTTTAGTTTACAATTTAGATTTAGATTTTTAGTTAAGTTTAGAGATTATTTAGTTTAGATTATAGATTTAGTTTATTTAGTTTAGTTTATTTAGTTTAGATTTTAGTTTATTTAGTTTAGAGCTTTCATTTAGTTTAGTTTAGATTTAGTTTAGAATTTTTAGTTTACATTTAGTTTAGATTTTGTTTTTAGATTTAGTTTTTGATTTTTTAGGTTTAGATTTCTATTTATTTTAGAGTTTAGATTTAGTTTAGATTTTCTTTTTATTTAGTTTAGATTTAGTTTAGTTTAGTTTGGATTTTAGATTTAGTTTTAGTGTTTAGAGTTTAGTGTTGTTTAGATTTAAAGTTTTAGAGTTTAGATATTTAGATTTATTTTTTATGACACAAGCGACGACATAGTAAAAATTGAGCACCCATAGAGCAATTCAAAATCCTTAGATAAGTAAAATTATCTTCACTATAAAGATAGTTCCATAAGTAGAAGATCAGATTGGCCATTTTTTAGTTTCTGTAGTTCCCATAAGAAATACCCTCGCCTCTCAAGTTGCTGGATTAGCATCATTTTCCCAATCTCTCACTCTGCCACCACCACGACTGTAATCTCCATCGCTCCTCTGACCTTCATAACCACCACTGCTCCAACCACCACCTCCATATCCACCAACACCTCTTGATCCCCCACCACCATTGTGAGAATCGCCTCCTCCACCGTCACCTCCACCGCTAGATTTAGATTGAGCCTACTTGACGGGGATGTTATTCGCATCAAGGTTCTGCTCATTCTTAGGGTTTAGGATATAGAGTTTAGGGTGGGGTTTGGGGTTTAAGGTTTAGGGTTGTAGGTTTTAAGGTTTAGGGTTTGGTGTTTAGGGTTTAGGGTTTATGGTTTAGGGTTTACGATTTAGGGTTTAGGGTTTTAGAGTTTAGTGTTTAGGGTTTGAGTTTTTAGGGTTTAGGATTTAGGGTTGTAGGTTGTAGGTTTAGGGTTTGAGGTTTATGGTTAGTTAGGGTTCAGGATTTGAGGTATAGGGTTTAAGATTTAGGGTTTAGGGTTTTTTTTAAAAAAAAATAAGTAAACCAGTAGGTTTAGGTTTATTTTATTTATTTAGTTTATTTTTTGTTCATTTAAGTTTATTTTATTTTTTATTTATATTTAGGTTTATTTTATATTTTTATTTAGTTTAGTTAATTTATTTTTATTTATGTTTTTTATTTTAGTTTATTTTTTTAGGTTTAGGTTTATTTTTCAGTTAAGCTTTATTTTTATTTTATTTTTTAGGTTGAGGTTTTATTTTTTATTTTTAGGTTTAGGTTTAGGTTTTTATTTTATTTTTCTAGTTTAAAGTTTTAGGTTTTTATTTTAGGTATATTTTTAGGTTTTATTTTTTAGTTTAGGTTTAAGTTTATTTTTAGTTTATTTTATTTTATTTAGTTTAATTTTAGGTTTAGGTTTTCTTTATTTTAGGTTTAGGTTTAAGTTTTATTTATTTTAGTTTAGTTTCTTTTAGTTTAGGTTTAGGTTTATTTAATTTTTATTTTAGTATTAGGTATTTTTTATTTAGGGTTTAGGTTTAATTTTTTATTTATTTTTAAGTTTAATTTTTAGTTTTAGGTATTTATTTAATTTTTATTTTATTTTATTTTTATTTTAGGTTTAGTTTTTATTTTATTTTGGTTTTTTACTTCTTTAGTTTAGTTTAAGTTTTTAATTATTTTTTTAGTTTAGTTTTAAACATCTATTTAATTTTGTTCTTAAGTTTAGGATTTAGTTTACATTTTTATTTTAATTTAGTTTTTTTATTTTATTTTCATTTAGGTTTATTTATTTATTTATTTTTTGGTATTATTTAGTTTAGGTTTAGTTTTTAGCTTTTTAGGGTTTAGGGTTGGGTTTAGGGTTTAGGGTTTAGGGTTTAGGGTTTATGGTTTGGGGTTTTAGGTTTAGGGTTTAGGGTTTAGGGTTTATGTTTTAGATTTAGTGTTTTAGTTTTAGTTTAGTGTTTAAAGATTTTTTTTTAACAAAGAACAAATTCAGATTCAACATTTCTTCTTTATGATTTCATCAACCAAGTAGCACCATAAGTTTTCCAATACATAAGCGATGACATAGATCAAGAATGAGCACCCATAGAGCAAATCAAAATCCTTAGATAAGTAGAACCGTCGCTACTAAAAAGGCACAGCTCCGTAAGCAGAAATTGGATCGACCATTCTTCAATTTCTCTAATTCCCATCAAAATTACCCCTGCCACTCGAGTAGCGGGATCTGCCATCATATCCCCGATCTCTCCCTCCACCACCACCACAGTTGTAACCTCCGCTCCTCCCACCTCCATAACCACCACTACTCTGACCATCATCACCATATCCACCAAACCTCTAGATACCCCACCACCACTTCAATAACCTCCACCTCCATCTTCACTTGCACTGCCAGGTCTAGATGAGCCTAATTGACATCAAGGTTTTTCCCATTATTAGGTTTCAGGGTTAGTTTAGGGTTAGTTTATGGTTTAGGGTTTAAGGTTTAGGGTTTAAAGTTTAAGGTTATAGGTTTTAGGGTTTACTGTTTAGGGTTTGGTGTTTAGGGTTTAGGTTCTTAAGGTTTAGGGTTTAGAGTTCAAGGTTTAGTGTTTTAGGGTTTCATGTTTAGGGTTTAGGGTTTAGGGTTTAAGGTTTTAGGGTTTAGAGTTTAGGGTTTTGGATTTTGAGTTTTGGGTTTTAAATTAAGCAAACCTGCAAGTTTATTTTAGTTTATTTTATTTATTTGAGTTTATTTTATTTTATTTAGGTTTAATTTTATTTTCATTTAGGTTTAAGTTTTAAGTTTTAGGGTTTAGGTTTAGGTTTAGGGTTTAGGTTTAGGGTTTAAAGATTTAGGTTTAGGCTCAGGGTAGTGTCCGCTTTAGGGTTTAGGTTTGAGGGTTTATTAAGGTTTAGGTTATCTAAAGGTTAGTAGGTTGAGTTTAGTCTAGGGTTTAGGGTTGGGTGGGTAAGACTAGTGATATGTTTAGTTTTAGGGGCAGATTTAGGTTTTGGGTGGGCCTGGATTTAGGGTTAAGTGCTGAGAGGTGGTGTTTAGATTTAGGTTTAGGAGGATTAAGGTTTAGTGGTAGGGTGGGTTTTAGGTTTTAAGTTTTAGTTTAGGGGAGTGTGTAGGTTTAGGGTTTGGATTTAGGGTTTAGTATTTAGGATTTAGGGTTTAGGGGTTTATGGTTTAGGGTTTACTTTTAAATTAAGTAAACTGGTAGGTTTATGTTCATTTAGTTTATTTTTTTATTATTTTAGTTTACTTTATTTTTTATATATATTAAGGTTGATTTTTTATTTCTCTTTAGTTTAATTAATTAATTTTATGTTTATTTATTTTAGTTTAGGTTTTTTATTTTAGTTTATTTTTTAGGTTTAGTTTAGGTTTCTGCTTATTTTTGTTAGTTTAGTTTTATTTTTAATTTATTTTTTAGGTTTAGGTTTTATTTTTTATTTTTGTATTTAGGTTTAGGTTTTTATTTTAATTTTTCAGGTTTAGGTTTTAGGTTTCCATTTTAGGTTTATTTTAGGTTTCATTTTTCACTTTAGGTCTAGGTTTGTTTTTAGTTTATTTTATTTTATTTAGTTTAGGGTTTATGCTTAGTTTATTTTAGGTTTAGGTTTAGGTTTAGTTTATTTTAGTTTAGGTTTTGGTTTATTTTATTTTTTATTTCAGTTTTAGGTTTTTTTTTACTTTAGGGTTTATGTATTATTTTTTTATTTATTTTTAGGTTTTATCTTTACGTTTTTAGGTTTAGGTTTTTATTTAGTTTTTATTTTAGGTTAAAATTATTTTTATTTAACATTTAGTTTTTATTTTATTCAGTGTTTTTATTTTTTAGGTTTCTTTTATTTTTTTTAGTTTAGTTTAGGTTTCATCAATTTTATTTTTTTTTGGTTTTTAATTTTTAATTTTTATTTTATTTTATTTTTATGTTTAGGTTTAGGTTTAAGTTTAGGTTGTAGTTTATGTTTTTATTTTATTTTATTTTTTATTTTATTTCGGTTTAAATTTATTTATTTATTTGATTTTCAAGTTTTATTTTATTTTAGTTTAGGTTTTTAGGTTTTTAGGGATTTAAGGTTTAGGGTTTAGGGTTGTTGGTTAGGGTTTAGGGTATTTTTATAATTTTTTTATTTTTTTTAAATTAAGTAAACTCGTAGGTTTATGTTTATTTAGTATATTTAGTTAATTTTTTATTTATTTTAGTTTATTTTATTTTTAATTTTTATTTAGGTTTATTTTTTATTTAGTTTAGTTTATTTATTTTAGTTTAGGGTTTAGGGTTTGTTGAGCGTTTAGGGTTTTGGGTTTTGGTTTTATGTTTTAGGGTTTAGGGTTTAGGTTTTTGGGTTTAGGGTTTAGGGTTTAGGGTTTTAGGTTTTAGGTTTTATGGTTTAGGCTTTAGTGTTTAGGATTTTGGGTTTAGGGTTTAGGTTTTAGGTATAGGGGTCAGGTTTAAGTTGAGGGTTTAGGGTTTTTGGTTTTTTTAATACAGAACAAATTTAGATTCAATATTTCTTCTTTTCGATTTCATCAAGCAAGTAACACACCAAGTTTTCTAAGACACAAGACCACATAAATAAAAAATTAGCGCATAGAGCAAATCAAAAACCTTAGATAACTAGAACCTTCTCTACTGCAAAGACACTGTTCCATAAGCTGCAAATTGGATCTACCGTTCTTTAATTTTTGTAGTTCCCATCAGAAGCACTTCGGCCTTTCGTGTATCAAGATCCACCATCATATCCCCGATCTGTCCCTCCACCACCACCATGGTTGTAACCTCCATTGTTTCTCCTGCCTCCATAATCACCATTGCTCTGACCACCACCTCCATATCCACCAGCACCTCATCCCCATCACTGCTACGCCTCCACCTTTGCCTCCACCAACGGTCTAGACTCTGGGTGATGTTTCTACCTAAGGTTACGCTAATTTTTGGGTTTAAGTTTATTAAGTTTTAGTGTTTAGGTTTATTTTTTAATTTATTTAGCTACTTAGGTTTAGGTTTAGGGTTTGGTGTTTAATGTAACAATTTTGAGTTTTAAGGTTTATGCTTTTAGAGTTTAGGGATAGGGTTTAGGGTTTAGGCTTTTAGGGTTTAAGATTTTATGATTTAAGGATAGGGATTAGGGTTTATGGATTAGTGTTTCAGCTTTAGGGTTTAGGGTTTTGGGTTAGGGTTAGCTTAGGGTTTAGGGCTTAGGGTTTTGGGGTTAGTTTAGGGTTTAGGGTTTAGGATTTTTTGGAGTTTGGGGTTTGGTTTAGTTTAGTGAGTTTAGGGTTTAGGTTTAGGATTAGGGTTAGTTTAGGGTATAGGGTTGTAGGTTTAGGGTTTGGGCTTTATTATTATTTTTTAAAATTTATTTAAAATAAAGTAAACTGGTAGGTTTAGGTTTATTTAGTTTATTTGGTTTATTTTTTTTTTTGATTTGATTTTATTTTTTATTTTTATTTAGCTTTATTTTTATTTTTATTTAGTTTAGTTTATTTAGTTTAGGTTAATTTATTTTAGTTTAGGTTTTTATTTTAGATTATTTTTTAGGTTTAGGTTTATTTCTTAGTTTAATTTTTTTTTTTTAAGGTTTAGGTTTTATTTTTTATTTTTAGGTTTAAGTTTTTATTTTATTTTTTTTAAGTTTCAATTTTAGGTTTTTATTTTAGATTTATTTTTAGGTTCAATTTTTTAGTTTAGGTTTAGGTTTATTTTTAATTTATTTTATTCTATTTAGTTTAGGTTTAGGTTTAGATTTAGTTTATTTTAGGTTTAGGTTTGTTTAAGTTTTATTTATTTTAGGTTAGTTTATTTTAGTTTAGGTTATGGTTTAGTTCATTTTAGTTTAGGTTAAGGTTTATTTTATTTTGTTTATTTTATTTTGATTTTAGGTTTAGGTTTTTTAGTTTAGGGTTTAAGTTTTATTTTTTTTATTTTTAGTATTTATTTTTAGGTTTTTTTTTAGGTTTAGGTTTTTATTTAGTTTTTATTTTATTTTATTTTAGGTTTATTTTAGTTTTATTTTATTTTTATTTTAGGTTTAATATTTATTATATTTAGGTTATTTAATTTTTAGTTTAGTTTAGGTTTTTATTTATTCTATTTTCAGTTTAGTTTTTATTTTTTATTTTATTTTTATTTTAGGTTTAGGTTTAGGTTTAGGTTTTAGTTTAGGTATTTATTTTATTTTTTTATTTTATTTTATTTTAGTTTAGGTTCTTTTTATGTACTTTTTGGTTTTATTTAGTTTAAGTTTAGGTTTTTAGCTTTTAGGGTTTAGGGTTAGTTGAAGGTATAGGATTTAGGGTTTAGGGTTTATGGTTTAGGGTTTGGGGTTTAGGGTTTAGGGTTTAGGGGTTTAGGGTTTAATGTCTAGAGTTTATAGTTTAGGGTTTAGGGTTTAGGGTTTAGGGTTCAGGGTTAGTTTATGGTTTAGGGTTTAGGGTTTCTTAAGGTTGTTGGTTTAAGGTTGTAGGTTTAGGGTTTAGGATTAGGGTTAGTTTTAGGGTTTAGGGTTTAGGGTATAGATTTAGTTTATATACTTTATAGTTTAGATTTAGGAGTTTAGGTTTAGGGTTTAGTTTTAAAACAAAATATCTGGTAGGTTTATGTTTGTTTAGTTTATTTAGTTTATTTTTAATTTTCATTTTAGTTTACTTTTTAGCTTTTAGTGTTTATGTTTATTTTTTAATTTATTTACTTTAGGTTTAGGTTTAGGGTTTGGGGGTTTAGGGTTTAGGGTTTAGGGTTAGAGTTTAGAGTTTAGGGTTTATCGTTTAGGATTTAGGATTTAGTGTTTAAGGGTTTAGGCTTTTAAGATTTTTAGTTTAGGGTTACGGTTTAGGGTTTAGGGTTGATGGTTGAGGGTTTAGAGTTTAGGGTTTAGGCTTTAGGGTTTAGGGTTTAGGGTTTAGGGTTGTAGGTTTAGTGTTGTAGGTTTAGGGTTTAGGGTTTAGAGTTTTAAAGTAAGTAAACCTGTAGAAGGTTTTGGTTTATTTAGTTTACTTTTTATTTATTTTAGTTTTATTTATTTTAGTTTAGGTTTTTTATTTTAGTTTATTTTTTAGGTTTAGGTTTATTTTTTAGTTGAGTTTTATTTTTATTTTATTTTTTAGGTTTCAGTTTTTTGGTTTTTAGGGTTTAGGGTTTAGGGTTTATAGTTAGTGTTTAGCGTTTAGTGTTTAGGGTTTAGTATTTTTAGGGTTTAGAGTTTAGGTTTTAAAGTTTAGGCTTTAGGTTTAGGGTTTATGGTTTTTTTTTTTTAAAGAGAACAAATTTAGATTCAACATTTCTACTTTCATTTATTTAGTTTATTTTTTATTTATTTTATTTTATTTTATTATTTATTTATGTTTATGTTTATTTCTTTATTCAGTTTAGTTTATTTATTTTAGATTTATTTATTTTTGTTTAGGTTTTTTATTTTAGTTTATTTTTTAGGTTTAGATCTTTTTTTTACTTGAGTTTTATTTTTATTTTATTTTTTAGGTTTATGTTATATTTTTTATTTTTAGATTTAGGTTTAGGTTTTTAATTTTATTTTTTTGATGGTTTAGGATTTAGGTTTTATTTTAGGATTATTTTTAGGTTTTAGTTTAGTTTAGGTTTAAGTTTTAGTTTATTTTATTTTATTTAGTTTAGAGTTTAGGTTTATGTTTAGGTTTTATTTATTTTAGTTTTGCTTTAGGTTTTTTTTACTTTATTTATTTTATTTTTATTTTAGGTATAGCTTTTTTTTTTAGTTTAGGGTTTAGGTTTTATTTTTTATTTATTTTTAGGTTAATTTTTTAGGTTTACCTTTTATTTAGTTTTTATTTCATTTTATTTTAAGTTTATTTAAAGTTTATTTTATTTTAATTTTATGTTTAGCTTTTATTTTATTTAGGTTTTTTATTCTTAGGTTTATTTTATATTTTAGTTTTGTTTAAGTTTTTATTTTTTATTTTAGTTTATTTTATTAGTTTATTTTATTTTATTTTTAGGTTTAAGATTAAGTTTTAGTTTCGATTTTTATTTTATTTTTATTTTTATTTTATTTAGGTTTAGGTTTTTTATTTATTTTACTTTTAGGGTTTAAGGTTTAGGGTTTAGGTTTTAAGGTTTAGGGTTTAGGATTTTAGGATTTATGGTTTAGAGTTTAGGGTTTAAGGTTTAGGGTTTTTAGGGTTTAGTGTTTATGGTTTAGGTTTTAAGCTTAGGGTTCAAGTTTTAATTTGGGGTTTAGGGTTTGGTTTTTTTTTAATAAGGAACAAATTCAGATTCAACATTTCTTTTTTTTTTTTTATTTCTTCAACCAAGTAACACACCAAGTTTTCTAAGCCAGGCGCAACGACATAGATCAAAAATGAGCATGCATAGAGCAAATCAATAACCTTATAAAGACACTGTTCCATAAGCAGTTAATCAAATTGGTCATTCTTTAGTTTCTCGAGTTCCCATCAGAACCACCCCGACCTCTTGAGTAGCGGGATCCACCATCATATCCCCGATCTCTCCCTCCACCATCACCACAGCTGTAACCTCTGTTGCACCTCCCGCCTCCATAATAACCACTACTCTGACCACCACCTCCATATCCACCAGCACCTCCAGATCCCCCACCACCACTACGATAACTGTCGCCTCCACCTTCACCTCCACTACCAAATCTAGACTGAGCCTGGTTGATGGTGATGTTCTTGGTGTCAAGGTTCTACTCATTCTTAGGGTTTTGGTTTAGGTTTAGGTTTATTAGGTTTTAGGGTTTAAGTTTATTTTTTAATTTATTTAGTTACTTTAGGTTTAGGTTTAGGGTTTGTGGTTTAGGGTTTAGGGTTTAGGATTTAGGGTTTAGGGTTTAGGGTTAGGGTTTAAGGTTTAGGGTTTAAGGTTTAGGATTGTAGGTTTAGGGTTTAGGTTTTTGCATTTAGGATTTAGTGTTTATGGTTTTTTTTATAAAATTAAATAAATTAGTAGGCTTAGGTTTATTTAGTTTATTTAGTTTATTTTTTATTTATTCTAATTTATTTTATTTTTTTATTTTTATTTAGGTTTATTTGTTATTATTATTTAGTTTAGTTTATTTATTTTAGTTTAGGTTTTTTATTTTAGTTTATTTTTTAGGTTTAGGTTTAGGTTTATTTTTTTAGTTGAGTTTTATTTTTATTTTATTTTTTAGGTTTAGGTTTTATTTTTTTAGCTTTAGGTTTAGGTTTTTATTTTATTTTTAGTGTTTAGGTTTTAGGTTTTTATTTTAGTTTTATTTTTAGGTTTTATTTTTTAGTTTAAGTTTAGGTTTAGGTTTAGTTTATTTTAGGATTAGGTTTAGAATTTATTTATTTTAGTTTAGTCTATTTTAGTTTAGGTTTAGGTTTATTTTATTTTGTTTATTTTATTTTTATTTTAGGTTTAGGTTTTTTTTAGTTAAGGGTTTAGGTTTTATTTTAAGATTTATTTTTTAAGCTTAGGTTTATATTTAGCTTTTATTTTATTTTATGTTAGGTTTATTTTATTTTTATTTTATGTTTATTTTTATTTTTTTAGGTTTTTTATTCTTATGTTTTTATTTTATTTTATTTTTAGGTTTAAGTTTAGGTTTTAATTTTATTTTATTATCTTATTATATTTAGGTTTAGGTTTTTATTTATTTATTTTACTTTTTTAGGTTTTATTTAGTTTAGATTTAGGTTTTTAGGGTTTTAGGGTTTAGGGTTTAGGGTTTAGGGTTTTAGGGTTTAACATTTATGGTTAGGGTTTAGAATTAAGGGTTTTAGGGTTTAGTGTTTAGAGTTTAGGGTTAGCTTAGGGTTTAGGGTTAAGGGTTTAGGTTTAGGCTTTAGGTTTTATGGTTTTAGGTTTAGGGTTTAGGATTTAGGGTTAGTTTAGGGTTTAGTGTTTAGGGTTTACAGTTTTATTGTTTTGGGTTTAGTGTTTAAGGTTTTAGTGTTTAGGGTTTAGGGTTTAGGGTTTAGGGTTAGTTTAGGGTTTATGGTTTAAGGTTTAGGGTTTATGGTTTAGGGTTGTAGGTTTAGAGTTGTAGGTTTAAGGTTTATGGTTTTGGGTTTTGGGTTTTGAGTTGTAGGTTTAAGGTTGTAGATTTAGGGTTTAGGGTTAGTTTTATGGTTTACGGTCTAAAGTTTAGGGTTTAGGATTTAGGGTTTATGGTTTAGTATTTTGTTTAGGTTTTTAAAAAAAATTAAGTAAACTGGTAGGTTTAAGTTTATTTAGTTTATTTTTTATTTATTTTATTTTTATTTTTATTTAGGTTTAATTTTTTAGTTTAGTTTTTTTTATTTTTGATTAAGTTTTTTATTTTAGTTTATATTTTAGGTTTAGGTTCATGTTTAAGTTTATTTTTTAGTTTAGTTTTATTTTTATTTTATTTCGTTAGGTTTAGGTTTTATTTTTTTATTTTAGGTTTACGTTTAGGTTTTTATTATATTTTTTAGGTTTAAGCTTTAGGTTTTTATTTTAGGTTTATTTTTAGGTTTTTTTAGTTTAGGTTTAGGTTTATTTTAAGTTTGATTGTTTTATTTTATTTTGTTTTGGTTTAGGTCTAGGTTTATTTATTTATTTTAGTTTAGTTTATTTTAATTGGGTTTATGTTTGTTTATTTTTATTTACTATGTTTAGTTTTTTTTTTAGTTTAGGGTTTAGGTTTTATTATTTTATTTTTGGCTTATTTTTTAGGTTAGGTTGTTTTTATTTTTTTTAGGGTTTTGTGCCATCATCCTTCAAGATCTTTGATGGCATGGAACCCGATATTACACTTTAGAGCTATTGCAACCGGTGGTAGCACTCCTCTTCGCCTTTTCTTTTAGCGGTTAGGTGTTGCATTTGATTGGTGTCGAGCGATGGTTGGTGAAGGCTTTTGTTGAGTTGGAGCACCTCTTCATCAAGAGGTTTCTTGTTGAGAGGGTGACTGTAAGCGACCTCATTGTAGAGAAACAAAAACTCAATGATACCCTTATTGATTACATTCTCAGGTGGCTCAACATGTGCATGAAATACGAACCACAGTTGTCCGAACAGCATGCTATTGAGATTCTTCTCAAGAATATCCATGGCCCAGTCACCTTCATTCTTAAGGGTTTTACCATCAAAACATTCGAGAAATTAATAAACAAAGCGGCCTACAAGAGGTCAAACAATTTCCCTTTCGACGATCACTTAGGCCCAAGCCGTAGAAGGTGTTTAAGAAGAAGCCAGAGATAGTTATGTCAGTGGATAGAGGGAAGTAGCCAGCCAGAGTTTAGTATGAGAGACTACTCTGACCTTTTCCCACCTCCTTGTCCATCCCTCACCATCATCAGCTGCGTGTATAATGACCATTTTTACCAATTCAGCAGTGATATTTATATCCATCGCTAGGTAGCTACTTTCCATCTACTCTTGCCGATAGATTGAATAAGCAATATTCATTCAAGAGGGAGGTAGTTAGGAAAATCTTTAAGAATCTCTTAAAGCAACGACTTTATTACTAGAGCCTAAGAGGGTGGGAGGAAGTGGGCAAGAGCGATGATCCTAGCTACTGCCCCTACCACCTCATGTTAGGCCATGTCTTAAAGGATTGTATCACTTTTAAAGATTAGCATGAGCACAACTACAAGTTGAGAACCATAGTTATCCCTAAGGAATACTTATTAGAACAACCATTCAGTTTAGTTAGAGTAATCCTTGGGGATACTTGCGATCCTGTTAAAACCAAAGAAGGTTAGGATATCTCCCTATCTCGAACTTATAAGAAGATCATTTCTGAGATCAAGAAGGTTTCCTTGTAGGTGTCTAAAGTAGCTCAAACCTCCAGCACCAAGGAAGTTTCCTTAGTTAAAAGCATGAGGGAGGTGACACTAGCGGTAGCTCACCATTTACCAGATAATCAGTAACCATCAGTCGACTCCGTTGTCTACTTCGCTAGCTCCTCTTCTACCGCAAGGTGTATCTGGATAAGGGCACTAAATCCACTCCACTTTCTTGATTCTATCATGTACCTCCTCAAAAAGAAATTAATGAAAGCGATTCCTATATATTGTCTTACGATGCTCTTGATTTTATTCAATTTAAAGCTCTCAGTATAAATAAAAATAATAATAGTTCTAGTAGCTCGATCCTTTCCTTTCCTTCAAAATATCTATCCTTCTTCTGAATCAATGGGTTCACCTCTTAAGATTGACTTGGAGTCAACTAACTCGAGATCCCCGGAGAAGTGTAGGTATGCAGATGAGAAGGTAGAACTTTCCACAAGCTCATCATTCCAAGAAGTCACGAAGTCAACTACGTGGTGGCAAAGTTCTACCTCCTAGGGTAGCACCTCAGGATAATGGTAAGCATGTAATTAGTTCCAGTGAGCAGATAGCCCCTTCATAGGATGCTCCACCCATAGATATGCTTGTGGAGGACCAAGCTAGAGTTGATTATAATGTCCTTGCTCACCTTAGAAAGTTTCCAACTAAGTTAAGCATATAAGACACCCTTGTCTTAACCAAAGAGATTAGAGAATCTCTAATCAAGGCCTTACTTGATCTAGAGATATGTTTATCTTAGCTGATCGCTACTAAAGAGGAGACATGCCACTCAAAGGAATCTTAGGAGTTACATTCATCAACGAAGACTTACACTTAGGGATGACAAAGCACAAGCGCCTCTTTACATTATAATGGATGTTGGGAGAGATCTAGAGTTAGTTTACTATGTGTATCGGTCAACATTATGAGTCTAGAAACTTGAGGATCAACATCTTCAAACTCCAAAAGAAAGGATGATGTTGAGGATTCATTGAATAAGGTGAGGGGCTTGTATGTTTAGTTTTGGATGTATGGAAGGGTGGGGAGGGGGGGTACATTTTGAGGTGATTGAGTATAGCATTATGATGTACTATCTCGAATAAAGGCATCACCTACAATGGACCTAATCATAATGTAAAGCATGATGGTCTTGAATGTATACTTTTACATGGATAAATAAAGTAGGGTTTATATTAAACCAGGTTCTGAAGTTCTTTATGGAGGCAAGCCTCTATAGTTAATTACTCTTAGAAATTAAAATTTTTTAAGAATATTCTAGATTAAAGTAGACAATTGTGATCTCCAAAGATTTCAAGGTTAGACTATCAAAGGATTGGTTGTATTTGGAAAATCAATTGGGAAAGTTTAAGGAGAAGACTTATTTTTGGAATCCAAATGAAATAAGTAGGAAATGCTCATGATACTAGGAAGCCTAGTAAGCATTCCAATCTATCATATGGTTGGGCTTTATAATTTTGATGTTGAGGGTATTTATATGTTTTAAGTTGAAATTTAATTAGATTACTAGGGCTTATAATCCACCAACACAAGGTTGTGGGAATGCTAAGAGGTGAGGATTTATGCTTGTATCCACAGGAAATAGCTACTCGGATCTAAATCTAGGGAGCTTTAGTATGAGCTAAAGCATGACCTAAATGTAACAGTGGACATAAGGGTTTACCTCCATAAGAGAGAATAAATTGCGACTTCTTGACTTATAATCACGAGTGGTACTAACTCTCTATGATTTTAAAATCATGTAGTCTTATGAATTGTAAGATAACTAGGATAGTTATTTAATTAGAATGAGACTAAAGTCTTAAACATACTCTCTAATAGACTAGAGCATGAGTGGTATGAGCATATGACTTAATCTATAGATGCAAAATCTTTTCAAATTTTATTTCATTTTAAACACATCATTTTGATAGAGGCTTTAGAAATTTTTATGCCTAAATGCATGATGAAATAAGTTATGGGTCAAATCAAGAAGAAGGTGTTCTCTACCACAGAGGATGCCCTCACAAGTCAAGCATTCCTTTTTGGTTCAAGGATGGAGTTCCTTCATGTTCAAGAAAGAAAGAATATGCAAGCATGATGTGAAACATACAATCATATAGCTAAGGGCTTGCTAAATCTTTTAATTATCTTATTTAGGTCTCAGGCTTTATGATGAGGTTATGAGTTGTTTAAATTTAGTTTTTAGTGATTAATTGAGTAAAAAAGTTATTTTTATCCTGAGAGCCTAGTCATATCGAAGCCAGATATTAAAGGATCAATCATTTAAGAAACTATGAAAAGCCTACCATCCTAATGCATAATGTAAACATAACATTAGATAATTATATATAATATCATAAAAGACTAAAAGGCCATTGTGGTCGGGTGCCACCATACAACTTAAAGAGAGAAAAGATGGGTAGCAGAGCTCTACCATTATGCAACCTGGAATATGAAACAATAATTATAATTTTATTAAATGCTATGAGGGTCTTCTTTTTTCATATCTCTATTTCTGATTTGGTTCCTTCTTTGATTTGGATGGTGCTTGCTTCAAAGACATCACAGGGCACCCGAGGATAAAGCCTTCTAACCACTGCTCATCCTAATCCACCATAACACTAATTCTAATTCCAATTACAAAAATTACATTTATGTGGGAAAAGTAAATCTAACTACACCTACAAAATAGAGATTAGATATATATATATATATATATATAATCATAATCAGTTGTATTTATAATTGAGACTTAACAACCTACAAAAATAGCATTCATATTTGTTTTAAGCATAAGCATAATCCCTGAAAACATGATTAGGCTAATATTAACCTATCATCTAGTCTATACAGCATACTAAAATCCAATCTAAAATAATACATCATAAAAAAATATACATCACATCATACACCATCCTAACTTAGCATTAGAAGTGATGACTTAATTCTAATATTAAGGCTTGTGTGGTGTCTTCTTAGGCATTAGTGTTGTATTTTCTAAGTGTAGAAGGATTCAATTTAACATGAAAGGTTGATTTCACTTGAAGTAGTTTAATTGATTTGAGAATTTTAATTTGTGTTTTCTTTTATTACATTTGATTACACTTAGCAACTAAGTGTTATAAATAGAGAAAAAAAGGATTGCCCTCTTTCATCCCTTAAGTCACTTTCTAAAGTATATTAATTTGATTTAGTTCTCTTTAGTGGATTAAATGATTTAATTAATCTAAGTTTAGGTTCACTTTAAATAATCTATTCAAAATGAAATGCATCTTAAGATTAATTTAATTAAATTATTACCACATGACATATATTAAATCATTCCTTTCCATCATATATAACATGCATATGATTTAATCCCAAGATTATCTATACATGGAACATATTTTAGCACACTTAAATGATGAATGTATGTGTATGTTTAGAATTTATATTTTATTTTATTAAATTATTTAAACATATTAATTTAAAACTTCATCCAAATTCTTATACAAAAAGACATAAGAATGAAATTAAATAGGCATGTGTCATTGTTAAACCAGGGAAGTGAGGTAATCAAATGACCTCCTTGGAGCTAGCTAAAGGCTCATATTCATGGGATGTCTATTTGCATTCACACATAAGTAAATTCATATACATGAACATAGGAAGTAAGATCCAAATTATATGGCTAATTAATTCAACCACCTAGTCAATTATGAATGCATGCAATTTTAATTTAAAATGAGATTTTCATTCACTAATCACATATACATATACATGTACAAAGATATAGACAAGTATGTGTCATTTTTCAACTAGAGAAGTGAGGTAATCAAATAACCTTATTAGGGTTAACTAAAGCCTCGTATTCTGAGGATGTCCAGACTATATACTTGCTTTTCTTGGACATACATGGATGTCTACATAAATGAGGGAAAGAAAACCATGCAAAGATTATCATATATATATATATATATATATATATATATATATATATATATATATATATATATATATTTGATTGAATCATTTATAGATATGAATTAAAGCTCTATCCAAATTATAATCTTGAAATACAAAAGAATGAAATCAAATGGGTACATGCCATTATTAAACTAGGGAAGTGAGGTAATCAATGACCTCCTTAGGGATAGCTAAAGCCTCATGTTCACAAGATGTCTAGACTGTATACCCATTACCACTCAATCTTATATAAATCAACACATGAATAGAGGAAAGAGAACTCAATATTCATACACTTAAGCGATATGAACATGCATTTCTTATGTATATAACTAGCATCATAACACATATTACTATTCATTAATAAGCTTTTGAAAAATACACTTAGATTTAATAGTGATAATAGCCACGCATATATTAAATTTTTTCAACATATGCAAGCTTACATAAAGAAATCAATTTTTACTTGATTTTGAAAAGATGGATGCATGAATTCAAATGATATACCATATTTAACTGATTGGAAAAGGACAATCAAATATAAGCATGTGATTCATTCAACCAAACTAGCTCTTAAGGACAATAAAATCAAATAAGATTATTTAAAGCAAACTAAAGCTTCTTTATTAATTAAGTTTTGGATTTGATTAGATTCAAAAGGAGAAGAGAAATCATCACTTGTTATTTTAAAACCATTCCACATTAGTGATTTGATTTAATTTAAGAGAATGTAATTAAGTTGATTTTATGGGTTAATTAAGTTGAACCCTTAATTAGATGAATTAATTACCCTTACCTATGTCACCTTAAAGTAATTAACTAAATAATTATGTGCCAACATGATATGCATGGAAAATAAACTTGCAATGATCCTAGGAAATAAAAGGGCCTAATGCAATTAGCTCATGATTAATAGTTAATTAGATTAAGGGACTTAATTAATTACTCTTATGGTTTTCCCACACATGTGGACTAACCATAATTTCATTAAACTCATTTAGGTTATTAACAACTTAAAGATCTACCCCATGATTTATTAGTTAAGATCTAATATGATTATGATTTCAATTTGATTAAGTGATTTAATTAATAAGTTAAATGTTAATTAATTTAATTTTAAAAGGGTGAAATGAACTTAGAAAGGGGTCCCAACCCTATACCCGTTCACCTATTGTTGAGCGATGATTAATAAACTTAATTAACCAATTTGTTATTGTTCATGGGATTAATTAATCATTAATTAACTTAAAAGAGTTGTTAAGGTTTAATTAATTTGTTTTCCTAATTATGTGAGCACTAAATCCCAAGAAAATCATGGGAGGTAGAGGTCATCCCATTAAATTAACACACAAAATTTGAGATTAATTGCTCAAGTAATTAAGAAAATTAAGCTAATTAGTTTTCAATTAAACCATTACTTTTCAAAATTAGTTAAGGTCATTTTAATTAATTTTCCTTTGAAATACCTTTAAAAAGAGTATTTATTTGCATTTTTTTATTTTTCTACAATTTTTTATAATTTAAAGAAGTTTAGCCATTAAAATGATTAATTAAGGCTAATTAAAGCTAATCTATTAATACATGGCACTGACATAACATACTTTTTGGTGCCAGTTGGATATTAAAACTTATTTGACTTAGCGCCTACATGGTGGCGACGGATGTGCTTTCTCGCCCGCCGTTCGATCTTAAATTTGATGGCTATGGTTAATCCTACAACTTAATAGGATTAAATCAGATCGAACTAGCGGATCTAATCATGTGGTCTATTGATCATGTGAAGAATGATCTAACGTCATGCGGAGAATAGAGTTCATACCATTGCTCACATGATCCGCTTACCTCAATCAACTTCCGATCCCACCTTCATGACATCAATGGAGGATCCTGATCAAGATCACATGAGATGTTTTCTTTAAAAGCTCCATTTTTTGCTAAGGATTATTTTTGGAAGCATACCTCAAATCAAGAAGCTTATTAAGGGGAAGCTTAATATAGTGAAATGATCTTATTGGATCCTTGGAAATGAGATTTCTTGCTTGAAAAAGATCGCGTGCAAAGTTAATTTGAGTTTGATGGAGAAATGAGGGAAGTTAGGTAAATGGGTGTGTCTATTTGGGATGGGAGAATGGCATTTTTGATCAAGGAATGAGCTTGGAATCTTAGGGAATGGCTCTAGCTCATCTTGGGTAGCTAGCTTTAAGCAATGATTTTGTGTGTGTTTGAGTGGAAATGAGGGTGTATACCCCTTCATTTGATGGTGGATGGGTTTGGCTTATAGTGGTCGTTTTACCATCTCAGGGAGTCGTGGGTGGTAGGAAAGAGGTGAGTTCGCTCGGCTTGGTTGGTTAAAGGTGTGGAGGTGGCTACCAATGAATGCTTCAATGGGGAGGGTGAGGTAATTTTACCTCCCATGAGTCATTATGACAACCACCCCTTGTGGTTGGGGTGTCTAGGTGCCTAGGTGGACCATTGAGAGAGTATCAAGTGGCAAAGAATGACCACCACATTAATGATTTGTCTCATGTGATGCCCTTGACCCAAGGGTAGAATGATCATTTGACATTGGATTTCATTTGGGTAGATTTGAAATGAGCCAAAAGTTGGTTAGCCCAAATTTCAAGTCAATTGGAGTTGATTTGGTTAGGTTTGGTTCAATTTGACTCATTTATGTTAAATTAGGTTAAGTTGGGTCAAGTTGACCAATTGGTCATATTGGGTCAAACCAAGGGTTGGGTCAAGTTCATATGAATCATTTGGGATGTTTTGGTTCAATTGGTTTGGTTTAGTTTGGCTTAGATATGATTTTGGCTCATTTGAATTCATTTTGGGTGAAATAGGTTAAGTTGACCAATTTTGACCAAATTAAATGGGTTGGGTGTTGGTTTGGGTTTAGTTGACAATTGAAGATGATTGTAGGCTTTGGTTTCAATTTGGTGGTTTTGATTTAGGCCAACTTGAACCTTTAGGTCAATTTGGGTAAGTAGGTCAATTGGGTTCAATTATTCAATCATGGCTTTGGTCAAGTTCAACAATCAATTTGGATTGAACTTGAGCCATTGGTATTGTCAATTTGGATTATATTTTGATTTGACCCAATTTGGCCTTTTAGGTCAATTTGGGTCAACTTGGGTCAAGAGGGCCAATTGGGTTTGGTTTGACTCAATTGAAGGTCAAGTTGTATTCAAATATTGATTTTGATTTGGTATGAATCATTCGTTTCAAGGGTTTTGGCTTAGGTTGCAATTTGGCTAGTTTGGGCTCATATGGGTTAAGGGGTTGACTTGGTCAAATGGCCAAGTTGACTTGGTTTGACCCAATTTGTGACAATTGATCCACTTAATGATTAACTGATGGGGGTTTTGATGGGCTTTGTTCAATCTAATTTGGGTAGGATTATAACTTGGCACAAATAGGTCAAATTGTCCACTTTGGGTTAAGTGGACCAATAGGGTTTAATTGGATTGGATTTGGGTTTGATTTAGTTGAGTTTATATATGGATTTGGGATTGATATATAAATTAAATTACATTGGCTTGGGTTCAAATGGGTTTTGGTTCATTTGAACATTTCAATCAAAAGTTGGGTTTGACTTGGGTTGATTTTAGTTTGGCTTGATGATTGTATATTTCATTTATATTTATGAATATGATTGAAGGTATGATTGATTCATGAGAAAATCAATTGAATTTGGGTTTTGAATGAAGGAATTTGGCTAAGTCCATGGAGTTGGGTCATGTGTCTTAGGTTCAGATTTGATTTGGTTTGATTTAAATATATATTTCATTTAAATTTGTGGAGAAAATTGAAAATATGATTGATTTATGAGAAAATTAATTGAGTTTGACTTGATTTGGATTAAGATTTGGCTAAGTCCATGGGATAAGTCATATGTCTTAGGAAGGGTTTTGATTTAATTTGATTTAGTTTGATTTTGTTTTGATCATTTGAATGTAGATTTGATTTATATTTAGGAAGATGATTGAAGATATAAATTGATTATGAGAAAATAAATTGATTTTGGATTTATTTGTATTAAGATTTGGCTAAGTCCATGGGATTGGTCATATGGCATAGGAAGGGTTTCAAGTTTGGATTTGATCATGGGCATCAATCATTTGGTTTTGGAATTTGGGTTTGGATTTGGATTTGAATTTGAATTTTATGTTTGAATTGAACATGAGGTTTGGTTTGAGAAGGTGAACATGGATTGGATTTGGGTTGTAGGGTAGGTGGATTATCCTAGTCCCTAAGCCATAACATAATCCTATGGTTAACCCTTCTAAGTCGTTAGGCTTAGGTTTAGTGTTTACCTAATTGTTAGAAGTGTCTTATGACTAGAAAAGTCTTAGTGTCTAGAAGACTCCTAAGTCTAAGATGGGAAGATTGAATCTGCAATCCAAAGGTGAGGTCAACAGGCCTTTTACTCCATAGTGTAGCCATTGGAGATAGATGATTGGAAGAACGAAGCCAAGTTTCACATTATTAAATTAGATACATCTTTCAATTCTTTTCTTAGAAGACCATTGACCCATAAGAACAACATAATTCCATCCTCTCTACATCAATGTATGAAGTTCGTGAGAGGTGGGATCGTACGTGTCAAAGAGATCTCAAGCCATTTATAGTTTCTGGTCAACATATATGAGGATGTGGCTTACTCTCTAAAAATCAATAAGTCTATTCTGTGAACTTGGGCAAAGTTAAAAATAAAAGAAAAAAGAAAAAAGAAAAGGAAAGAAAAAAAGAAAAGAAAAGAAAAAATGAAAAAGAAAATAAAAGGCAGAGGAAATGAACTTGGAGGAGGAAGTGGAGACTAACATTAGATTCCACCCACATTAGTTACTCCTTTGAACATATGGGATGATGACCTCCACTAGAGAGGAAGAGGCAGTTCAAAGGCGGGTGGAAAACCTCCTTGGCCAATAGAAGATATGTCTTAGCTACCACACTGCTATCTATAGACTTAGAATCTAGTTCATGGGATGAGTTTTATATAGTTAGCACACAAATCTTCTCAGTAGATTCCCTTGGAGGTGACACTTGAGCAGATAGTGATGAAGGCCAGCTCAAAGTAAAGCATAAGTGTATCCAAGTCTATATGTGAACAGTTAAGCATTGGGAACCTTAGCTCTAACCCACTTTCCTCTCAAAAGCTAAGGGTTTGGTAGTTAAGCCCTTAAGTCATCCAGGGTGTGAAGTCTCTCTTTGGAGCATCATCCTCTAGTCAAGAAGTTGATGTAGAACTTGAGAATGATTCATATAAAGATTTAATAGATCTACCTTTTGATTGGTACTTACCTTGTGTTCATAATTTAGCAAAGAAAGATGTAATCTCACCTACTTGGTCAAAGTGTAGATCAAACTACTTTAAAAGATTATGGAAGAACAAATGCAAAAGCTCTCAATCGGAGGACTATGATTAGGTATGGGTCCAGTTGATGATCATGATTACTACTTAGTCATCACCAATCATTTGGAATCGATTGGTTCTTTTCAAATCACATTAACTATATGAGGAGCTATGCCTAGAACTTGGATGATCCAAATGATTTTGATGTCAAAGATGCACCCCTAGAGTTATAGAAAGAGATCAAGTTGACCATCGACAAACTCAAGGAAATTAACTTAGGAACTAAAGAAAATCCACACCCGACATACATCAATTCTTTGTTGAATGAAATTTATACCAATGACTTAGTTAGGTTGAGTTTAAGGACTTTGCATGGAGTTATGAAGAGATGCGGATTGGTTCACGACAGTAGTATAGCAATAGAGTCTCACTTAACCCTCAAACCTCCTAGGGATTTAAATATGGCATATCCAAAAGATGAATTTCCACTACCAATCTACATTGATGGTGGACATTCATCTCATGCGATTCTCTTTCATGGATGGCTCATCTGGATATAACCAAATAAAGATGGCCTCTGAAGATGAAAGAAACACTTCTTCTAGAACCCCTAATCATAATCTTTTGCAATAAGGTCATGCCTTTCAGCCTTAAAAATGTCGGTACTACATACCATCGGGCTATGACACAAATTTTTGACGAACTCATTCATCATCAAGTCGAGTGCTATGTCGATGATCTCATGGTCAAAAGTAGAGTAAAGGAAGACCATCTCTTTGACTTGAGATTATTTTTCAAATAATTAAAGATAATTTAACCTCAAAATGAACCCCATGAAGTGTGCATTCAAAGTAGATTCAGTAAAATTCCTTAGGTTTTTTTCTGACACTAGGGAATTGAAATTGATCGGGAGAAGATCAAAGCCATATTAGAAATTCCACTCAAATGTTTTATATCAACCTATCAGTTTATGACCATTTCGGCACTTATCAAAATGATGTCTAGTTCAAGTCGGATGACAAGTGTGAGCATGCCTTCGAAGACATCAAGCATTATCGATGATCGCGGTTCTAGTAGCCCTATCCAAGCGCTCATACTTTACTTCTTGCATTAGATGACTCCTTGGTGCTTTGTTGGCCCAATGATGAAGAGAAGGAAAATGCACTTCTTCTACCTCGACATCATCTAATCCTGAGGCTAATTATCCACCCATTGAGAATCATTGCTAGCTTTAAGCTTTGCATCCCAAAAGCTACAACACTACATGCTTCCTCATAGGTGAACTTAATCTTTAGGATCAATCTACTAAGTATCTCATGATAAGTGCTTATTGAATGATTGGCATGGTCCATGATCCTCTCAGTTTGACATTACCTTCCCTCTGGGTTTGACATTACCTTCCTCTAACTCTCCTCTTAGTGATGATCTCCCCAATGAACAAATCAAGAACTTGGGGATATTAGCATTCACCCGGGATGTACTTTGATGGTGACTTCCTATTAAAAGGAGAAGAACCATAATTTACTATTCGGAAAAATAGGGGTAGAATAGTTCTCTTAACTCCATGATGTGATGAAATTCTCATATCATCTAATCCTTGGACCAACAATGAAGCCAAATTAGAGGCTCATTGCTAGTTTTGAGTCGACCATTACTCTAAGCACAGAACATCAACTTCTTCGAGGATTCTTAGCTAGTTATCAACCAAATTACTAGGTCCTATAAGGTTATAAAGCCCAAGCTCCATCACTACCACAAGAATAGCATAGAGTTATTTCCTTAAATCCCAGAGGTTACCATTTATAAGATTCCTGGAGGAGAGAATGTCATAGCGTATGCTTTAGTGAAGCTTACTAAGGAGTTAACATATCTAGAGGATGAGTCCATATCAATAAAGGTCCAAGTCCCATCCCTTATTAAACTCATCAAAAGTACTCTCTTGAAGGGAGGTTTTCATTGCCAAGAAGGATGAGGAGTTAGATTGGAGGCAACCATTCATGGATTACCTAAATAGAGGCAAATTACCTCAGAGAAGTCCCAAGCCAATTAGATGAAGCAAAGAACACTTTTACACTCTTGTGGATGGTGTCATGTATTGGATCTTTTATTTATGTTGTATTGGATAAGCACAAAGCGTAAGATTGTGATCGAGGTACACTCAGATTATGTGGAGCCAACCAATCTAGTCGAAGATTAAGATCAATGAGACTAGGATACTCGATGATGATCAAAGATTGCATGGATCTAGGATGTCACCAATGTAAAATACGGTGTGGTCACCAACCACCAACATTTTACATCTTACATTATCCATTAGTGTTGAGCGATATAGTAGGTCGATTGATCCTCCTTCTTTAAGGGTCTTCATCTTATACTCCTTTTCCAAATGGGTGAATTCTTTCGGAGGTCATGTGCTTTCCATTTTTTAGGAACCATATCATATAGGTTTAGTACCTCGATGAATTATATCTAATAATGTGCATTCAAGAGCACCAAGATCAACAACTTTGCACGGAGACTTAGAGATATTCTACCATCGACTACGAGGGAACGGGTTAGAAGCCTTCAACAAAACTCTCATCCAAATGAAGAAGACACAAATAATAATAGCGATATGGCATGAGCAGTTGATGCCTTGTGGGCCTCATGACATATAGAACTCAACTTCATTCCTCCTTATATGGAGTTTTCTACCATTAGAAGTGCAACTCCCATCACTAAGGGTAGCTGTGGGTATCAAGATCACAATAGAGCATAATGCTAAGTTACGGTTAGAAGAGCTTGATGGTTTGGAGGAGAGATGCCTATAAGCATGCAAAAACATCGAGTTGTACAAAGGTAAAATTTTCAAGATCACAAAAAGTTGTTATGTCCTAGAGCTTTTCAAGAAGGAGAGCTTGTTTTAGTTCTAAGGAGGATTATTTTTGTAGAAGCATGTTTGAACCACTTGGGAAGTCCCTTTTCCATAGAAAGGCTACAATGAGGATCTTCGACTTATTAATCATAAGGAGAGCCCAATGCTTTCAATCAATTGGCTCTACTTAAAGAAATATTATCATGTTTGAAAATAATTATCATCAATGAAAATTCCATTTTGAATTCAATCTTCCTCCATGTTGAAACTCTTATTTGCTAATCATGATGTGTTTAGGTAGGTATGGAGGGCATCTATCCCTTCAACACAAAACAAACTACACAAACATATAACAAACACATATCTTTTCTGGTTAAGATAAGGCCCTCAGACACTCACTAGTTGCTCGTGAGCTAACATGCTACTCTAGTGTGTCATTTGCTTTGGAGGATATAAGTTGCTACTCTTTCCTTACTTGCCGCCACTTACACAGCTCCTTGTTAGTCTAGGCCATACTACATGGCTGGTAAGCTACCATGTTTCTTTGTTTAATAGGATATGAGTCACACTTTCTTCTTGGATTAACCTTGTGCGACTAGTCAAGCATATTTGAAGTTTAGGATAAGTCCCTCGTGGCTCCTTCCATCATGCTTCAAGTCAGGGTCCTTCTTTTGGGGCTCCCACTTAGTAGTCTAGGTCGGATAAGCATCTATTGCACCGATGATAGACTATCCGATGATGATTCATAGAAAGTTGTAAGCCTACATGCTTTCTTTCTAGATTGATCATTTCACCTAATGGTTAGGTTAGTTGGTTCTCACTATGTTGATGGATACACCTTAGGTTAGTTGGTTTTCACACCTTTGGATACACCATGGTGATGTAAGTTTATGCTTTCTCTTTGAGTTGTACACCTATAGGCTTTCTTTTTTGGGCGGGATAATGCTCCTCCCCCCTTGGTCACTATGTTTAGATCACGACCTTTGTAACCTTATTCAGACACTACTTGGGTTATTATGGAATTGGACAATTCCCATTTCCTAGTAACCATTGTAGAATTTATTCTATGGATGTGATTCTCCCTTGGTCATTGATTGGTCAAGGATGACATAGCCCCTTCTCGGTGAGGTCCCTCGCACACCAACAAGATCCATGCAAACATATAAATAAAATATATATTCACATGTAGATTAGAAGGACAACCATAACAGTACCTTTTCCCAAGAAGACATCCTATCTTTAGGGGGTGTCGAAAACTCCCTATAGATAGCTTTGCTCTTGAGTTAATATAAGTCCCATTCACTCAATAGTCAAAGTTGGGTTCTGTTGTGCTACCCGCAGTAGTTGTTACTTTAGAAGATGTAAGTCTTATGCCTTCTTCTTGGCATAGCCATTGCACCAAAAGGCAACCCCTTAGGTTGCTAGCTCACGTACTATCCCCTTATTTGTAAATGAGATAAGATAAGTCTAATAGCCTCATCTGGGTCCATCGACATGGTCCAAATTAAATCTATCATCAATTTGATTGAGCTCACATCCCCAGTGGATATGCCCTCAATTAAAAATCAAACTAAACCAAATAAACCATATCACATAAAATTAAGTTGAAATTAATCTTGACTTGTTTTGACTTAACATAAGTCCCCAGTGACATTCACTCAGTAGTCGCCCAAGGTCAGGTTCAATTTATTGTGCATCCAATAGGTCACACCAATGGTTATTCCTCACTTTAGAAGATGTAAGTTTTCTATGCCTTCTTCCTAGCATAGTCATTTACACCGAAAAGGCAACCCCTTAGGCAAGTAGACTATCCATTTTGGTAAACACAGGTAGGTCAATATAGCTTAATGGGTCCATCGCACATCGACAGGGTCCATACATAAACTCAGATTAAATTAAACACAATCTGATTTTCCCCAATGGAGTTAAATTACACCCTTCTCCCTAGTGGAGCCCCAAATCATATATAAATAAGTCAAGCAAACAAATCAAATTCAAAACCTCTTGAGTGGAGACAATTTAAACCAACTCCTTTAGTAAGTCTAAATCAAATAAATCTAACCAAACTCTTATTTCCAACAGATACATCTCCAAATAAATTTATGAAATCAAACTAAAATCCTAATCCCCAATGGATAGGCCGAACCTGCTTCCCTAGTGGAAGGTTCATATGTCCGATTGTTAGTGGACTCGAGCCCATATCTCTAGTAGATGTGCCTCCACATAAATTAAAATAAAACAAATAAAAGTCAATCCGATCTTAATCCTTAGTGGATTATAGATACTTATCCCCAGTGGATTTTCTTTCCACAAATCAGATAATCAAATCAAATTCAAACCTTATCCCCAACAGATTTTCTTCTTCTAGGTCCTTGATATAGACCCCTCACATGTCTTGTCCAATGCATGTGATTCCCTAATGGATCTCCCTCCATGTCCTTGACATGGAATTCTCATCAAATCTTATTTCTTCTCTTATGCACACCTATAATACTTCACCAAAAACTAATAATGTATTCATTCAAATTACATCATCTTAACATTGTAATCAACACTTTATGATTTGTGATGGTGAAAGCTCAAACTAACTATACAATATCATGCTAAACATATTATAGTGTGAATTAACACACTATATTATATTATAATATATGATTTTATATTATAATTTGCTATAATATAATATATTGAACATTACACATTAGAATAACTTAAAAGGAACAAATAACAAAATTTTCTCAAAATATGAATAATGTTCATTTTGGATGTAAAATTATTATTTTTCTATTAGAAATGGTACAAAAAATCATAATTTTGGTGTTGCTTCTTGGTGTGTACCGTGAATCTCCATCTCAACCATCAAATTAACATTTTGTGAGTTTTGACCCAATGTATTATAACAAATCTAAAATAAACTAAAATATACAATAACATTAGTAACACACCACATTCATATATATGTGAAGTTATATTATGTACATTATATTTTAATATTCTATCATAATATATTATCTTACATTACACCCTTAAAATGAATCACTTTAAGAAAAAAATTTATAAAATTTGGTTGAAAAATGAACATTTATTTTGAATGTAAAATTCATTCTTTTGATAAATGACACACCATAGCACCCCATTGATGTTCCCTAAACTACCTTAAATTTGGCCAAATCCCATCACCTCGACCTATAAATCAATGTTTTTTAATTATACCAGTACAAACTCTACTACATCATACTATAACAAACTAAAATATGCTAAAACAAAAGTAGTAATACACAATAGTATGCTATAATGCATGATGCTACATTATTGTATGACATCCTATATTACAATACACTATAACATATTATATTATATTTAATTTCATATCACATCACAAGGGATTTCATAAGATAAAAAATCATAAAATTCATCTAAATAATAAAAAATTATATATTTTAATTATATCACTTACATATTTTTAATTAAAACAATATATTATGATGCCATGCTCTATTATAATGAATTTGGCCAAATTCCTCCATTTTAAAGTCTAAATCAACATTTTTATAAATAATGCTAGTGTAAGCTTGATTGCATTATTGTAAAATACTAAAAGAATTTAAAATGCATAGAACAATATATTATGATATATGATGCTATACTATGCTACAACATATAATATTTATCTTGAACATAAAATCTTACTTTTTAGACTACAAGTAGCATAGCACACCTTTAGGTTCTACAACCTAATTCCCAATTCAAATTTAACAAATTTCATCATCGATTTATTAAATCAATATTTTTTATGATTTATATTAATATAGACTATATGGCACAATACCATAATATACTAAAACATTTCAAAACATCTTATAACATCCAAAAACACATCACTACATGCTCAAATATATGATGCTACATTATACTATAATAAATTGTATTATAATATGATATAGGGTTAGGATTTAGGGTATTCAAATCTCTAATAGGTAAGGGAAAATCTCTTGAAGATGTTTTCTTCTCCTGCCATAACTATGTTAGGATTAGGTCATTCTTTATATCTACTCCTAATGACATCTTTATTCAAGGTTTAGGGTTTAGGGTTTAGGGTTAGTTTAGGGTTTAGGGTTTAGGTTAGTTTAGGGTTAGGGTTTAGGGTTTAGGGTTTAGGGTTTAGGGTTTAGGGTTTAGGTTTAAGGTTTATGGTTTTAGGTTTTAGAGTTTAGGGTTTAGGGTTTAGGGTTTAGGGTTTATGGTTTAGCGTTTAGGGTTTTTAAGATTTAGGGTTTAGGGTTTAGGGTTTAGGGTTCAGGGTTTTAGTTTTAGGTTTATGGTTTAGGTTTGAGTTTATGGTTTAGAATTTAGGGTTCTATGTTTTTTTAACAGAGAACAAATTCAGATTCAACATTTCTTCTTTTCAATTTCATCAGCCAAGTAGCACCCCAAGTTTTCTAACACACAAGCGATGACATAGATAAAAAATGAACACCTACATAGAAAATCAAAAAGCCTCTATAAGTAGAATTGTCTCCACTATAAAGACAGTTCCATAAGTAGTAGATCAGATCCGTTATTCTTTAGTTTCTCCAGTTCCTATCAAAATAACCCTTGCCTCCTGAGTAGCGGGATCCATCATCATATCCCCATCCCTCCCTCGCCCCCTAGGTTGTAACCTCCACTACTACTCCACCTCCTCCACTGCGACCATCACCTCCATATGACCCTCCGGATCCCCACCATCACTGATAATTGCCTCTTTTCCCTCATTGGGAAATTTGATGTTTTATTTATTTAATATTCTTTTAGTGTTGTATAAACTTCAAAGTTGGTTAGTTAGGGGAGTTGACAATGTTAGATTTTAGTTTAGAAGCAATGGTTTAAGGGGACATGGGTTGACATTTTGAAGGTAATTAAAACCTTTACCCCACACAAGGAGTTTAGGAAGTTTTTCAAAATAAGTAAGAACAAAATAAGAAGTAGGGTGTTATTCCAAAGTTTGAAACACATTGGAAGAATCATGAGTTTAGTGTGAATCTAAATATTTTTAAAGTTGAAATCACCATTTATGAGCTTAAGAAGGATGATCTTGATTTAGGAATGATAGGAATAGTAGTAAGTTTGTTAGAGAAAGAAGGAATATAATGGTAAGCTTAGTTTACATATTATTAAAAAGATTTAACTTTAGCGATGTGGAATGGGTAGAGTAAGTTCAATGGACCCACATCCACTAGTTATCTTGCCAAAAGAAGGAGGAGCGAGTTAATCCCCAAAATTAGGATTCTACATTCCATTTGATGAACAAAGTCTTTTCCAAATAGGAGAGTCTCCCACTTTATAGGTCAAATGAGGGGTGCTTGAAAATATTTAGTCATGAAATTAGCCCAAGACTATTTTTTACTCCTAAAATTCCACTAGAGTTTATAGGAAAAGGTGATAGCTTTTTTGATTACATCCAAGACCTTAGTGAGAGTACCACAAATTTTAAACCAAGAGGCCTAGTGCATTAGAGGAGTTATTAGAGAATTTGTTAAGGTATAATTTTAATGATAGAAATTTATGGTTTGGATGAGATATAAAGGCATGGAATTAAGGTACTCTTAATCAAGGTGAGCCTAGAAGAGAGTAAATGAAATTAGGAAATTTTATTAGAGATTTTCTTGATAAGATCATCAAAAGATTAGATCTTTTAACCTTTAGCGAGAGAGATAATTAATAGGAAGTTGATGTTGCTTAAAATTAGTAATTCGGAGATTTAGTTGAGTATTGGTAGGGATTTTAAAGGAATGAACAACATTTTGTCATTGAGAAAGGACTTTCTTTGCCAAATTCATTTAGGTTCTTAATAGTTTTAATGTTGAATAAAGGCATTGCAAAAAAATTATAAAATCATCAGAAATTGAGATGAAATAAGGAAACCACCATGAGTTTTAAAACATAGGATTTTATTGAAAAGATCATTAGGGCTCCTGAAAGATATTCAAGCAATAATAATAGAGGGTGAAAGGGGAGTTCCTTAAGAAACCTAGGGACTCACCATTCATAATAATAGAAAAAAAAGGTATATTTTGATGAAAGATGAAATTATCAAACCCAACAAAATGTAAGATTTGAGGAAATCCAAGAGAAGTTATCAAAAGCTTTAGAGATGTCTAGTTTGAGGAGGATGTTGCCACCTCTAGGAACATCAATTCATGAACCAACTCTTGGGCTAGAAGGATATTGTTGGATATAGCTCTATTTTTAAAATTGTTTGGTTAGGAGAAATAATTTTAGGGTAGCGGACTTATCCATTAATTAATTTAGCTATGAGTTTTGAAAGAAGGTGCGAGAGATGGTCTAAAATCTCTCCAAGAATCAGGATTATAAGCTTTGGGAATGAGGACAATTTAAGTGCTAGAAAAGTATCTAGGTAAAGAGATGCCATCAAAGAAATCAATAACTTTTAACAAGGTGGGACTTAATAAAAGGCCAACAATTTTAGAAATGGGTCATGTAGCCATGGCCATCAAGGTTAGTATTCATGCTATTGAACTACTAATCTCGACTTTAGGTGGATGCAAAGTGAGTAAATGATTTTCATCATTAGTAATCATAGGGGATCTTGTGTTGGAGAGGGCTTCTAAGGGAGGGTTGATGTTTAATAAATTTTGAAAATATTATATTTAGAATCTTTAATTTCATTATTTGATGATTAGTTAATATTTTGATTTTTTGAATAGAGTTTAAGGCTTTCCTTTTTTGAAAAAAGCATGGAAATACCTTGTATTTATGTCACCATCAGCAATATGTTTGCTAACGACCTTTTGATACCAGTAGGTTTCCTCCATATTCTGATAATTTATCAAGTTATCTTTAGAAGTGTTCAACTCATCCTTACTAAGATCAGTTAGACAACATCTTCAGGGAGCAAACTAATTATTACGTAATTTTTAGATTGGCAAAAGATTTTTAAAATGATGCTTGTTCCACCAATTTAGGTTTTGTTTAAGTCTTTTGAGCTTAAGCCAAAATCATGCCTTTATGAAATTTTTTTTTTTTAGGAATAGGGCCATCCAATTAATGGAAACAACATTAATGAAATCATGATGTTGGGTCCACATATTTTAGAATCTAAAAGGAGTAGGGAGGAAAGATTAGTGCAAGAAGTTTTGATAGAGATCAAAAGTGGAGCATGGTCAGACAAAGTTCTACTCTAATGCTCAACAGAAGTGAGGGGCCATTGATTGATCCAAAGGGAATTAAAGAGGGTCCTATCAAGCCACTACCAAAGTCTAGAGTTATGCCATGTATGGTCAGAGCTAGAAAAACTAATATCAATCAGGTTGCAATCGAGGATCATATTAGAGAAATCTTCCATGGAATGGATGTTAGGAGGGCAGCCTCCCCTCCTTTCCGAGGAAGTGATAATAGTGTTGAAATCACCCCAACCAACCGGTTTGTTGGCAGGGAGGCGAAGGTTCTTAAGTGATCCCAAAGGATGTTCCTACCACTCTATTACAAGAAGCATAGATAAAGGAACCAAGAGCAAAAAATTCACCCAATGAGATTTGAACATTAACCAATTGTTGAGATCATCAAGGATAGAAATGTTGATTAAATTATTCCAAAATACCAAATTTTATTACTAATATTATAAAGAAATTTTGAAAGCCAAGCATTCTAGCAACATGGGTGATCTTAGAAGAGTGAATGAATGGCTTAATAACAACAAGTAAGTTTATTATTATGAGTTACATGATTGAGTGAGAGTCCCAATACCACGAACATTCCAAATAAGAAAATTGATCATAATAAGGTGGAAGGAAAAGAAAAGAGATAATGAAAAAATTGAAGGATAAGAAAAAGAGAGCATGAAGCAATTATTTGTGGGAAGTTAGAAGATAGAGTGGTTCTTTAATATTAGTGAACATTCTATCTTTATTTTTTTAATAGTTTGAAAAGGTCTATCTATGTCCAATGTATCTCCATAGAAGAGTGGTTGGTGATATTAGAATAGGGCAGTATCTATCAAAGCATTCTAATGGTGATTTCTCCTTCTTGATTAGAGTTAGGTTGAGATTATTAGCATGGATATCACTCGTAGGGTAATAGAAGGAGGTTGTGACACCATTAATAGCACAAATTTCATTCTCATTTACATGTTGATTATTGATTTTGTGTCACCAAAGTATCAACATTTTTTGAACAATTTAGAATTAGTTTTGAAATTTTGATCCAACTTGAGATTCCCATTCAAATCACCATTATGGTTCATATGAGTCAAGGGATTGTCTTGTGATGCCAAATTATTACAAGTAGGAGTAATGTCAATTAAGTTATCATTAGTTTCCTCACAAACCTCAATAACATTATTTTTACCAAGTTCAGATTGTTCTCCAATAGGAAAATTAGTAGATAGTAAAGGAGTAGGGGTAGGAGGGTTAGTTCCATTTTGAGTAGCTTTAGGCACATAAGCGAACTTATTGGTTTTTTTCATTTCCTAGAGTGGGATTAGGATCCAACAATTTAATCTTTTAAGATTAGGGTGTAACACAAAGCATTCAGAGTGATCATGACCATGGATCTTATAGTGTGTGCAAAAAATAGGGAAATTTTCAAATACCACTTTCTGATTATACCCAAAATTTTTCGAACTGATCCAATCTTTAGGGTACTTTTTGGTAATATCAATCTCAACCAATATACTTCAATGGCGAGATCTCGACAGCTTCATCAATTTGAAGGGCCTACCAAAGAGAAACCACAAATAGGACTTGATGGGTAACATAATGTATCCTCATGTTTGGAAAGGCTAGCCATAAATGAACAATAAGGGATTCCTCTTTAACATCAAAAAGAGGTGACCATTTCAAGACCCTCATTTGACAATTGTACACAAAGTAGGACCAACGAGCAAAGACTCTTGAGTAGCCTAAATCATTCGATAGCTGAATAAGGATATGCCTAGGATCGATCAACCTGATAGTGAAAACTCAAGAAAGCTTTAGGCTATGAAAGAAGGATCGAATATTGTCAAGAGTTGGGCAATGTAAGGAAAATGTTCCAACTAATGAAAATTCAAAGGGATTTGCCAATTTTTCCACATCAAGATCTGAGCACATTACAGCTGGCATTCCATGAAAGGAAGTTGAGATTAAGTTAACCGAAGCATTAGAGCAAGTGTTCTTACCAGATATTGTGTCCTTAAAGGACTTGACAATAGGCACAATAATGGATGAATTCAGATCCAAATTACCTCCAAGTTAGAGCTTATTTAAGCGCATCTTCATTATAAGATCAAGGAAAAATCACATAGCGAGAGCAATAAACGAAAATATGATTGGGGAAGGCGAGAGCGGTAAAAATGAAAGGAACACAAAATGTGAGAGTTTGAGGAGAGGTTGGGTTAGTTTAAGGTTTAGGTTAAGTTTAGAGTTTAGGGTTTTAGGTTTAGAATTAGGGTTTAAGTTTTGAGTTTAGGTTTGTAGGTTTGAGTTTAGAGTTTAGGAGGTTTATTAGTTTAGAGTTTAGTTTAGGGTTAGGGTTTTTTTAATTATTTATTATTATTATTTTTAAATTAAGTAAACTCATAGGTTTAGGTTTATTTAGTTTATTTTTTATTTGTTTTAGTTAATTTTATTTTTAATTTTAATTTAGGTTTATTTTATTTTTATTTAGTTTAGTTTATTTATCTTATGTTTATTTATTTTAGTTTAGATTTTTTATTTTAGTTTATTTTTTAGGTTTAGGTTTAGGTTTAGGTTTAGTTTATTTTTTAGTTTAGTTTTATTTTTATTTTATTTTTTATGTTTAGGTTTATATTTTAGTTTTATTTTTAGGTTTTATTTTTTAGTTTAGGTTTAGGTTTATTTTTAGTTTATTTTATTTTATTTTATTTATGTTTAGGTTTAGTTTATTTTATCTTTAGGTTTAGGTTTTATTTATTTTAGTTTATTTTATTTTAGTTTAGGTTTAGGTTTATTTTAGTTTCATTTTAGGTTTAGGTTTTATTTTTTATTTATTTTAGGTTTAATTTTAAGGTTTATTGTTTAGATTTAGGTTTTTATTTGATTTTTATTTTATTATATTTTAGGTTTATTTTATTTTTATTTTACTTTTAGTTTTTATTTTTTTAGGTTTTTTATTTTCGGTTTATTTTTCTTTTTAGTATAGTTTAGGTTTTTATATATTTTATTTTAGTTTAGTTTTTATTTTTTTTATCTTATTTTTAGGTTTTGGTTTAGGTTTTTTTTTTTTTTATTTTATTTATTTTATTTAAGTTTTGTTTTTTTTATTATTTTACTTTTAAGTTTTATTTAGTTTAGGTTTAAGTTTTTATGTTTTTAGGGTTTAGGGTATAGGTTTTGGGTTTTAGGGTTTAGGGTTTAGGATTGAGGGTTTGGGGTTTAGGGTTTATAGTTTAGGGTTTAGGATTTAGGGTTTAGGGTTTAATGTTTAGTGTTTGAGGTTTAGAGTTTTTAGAGTTAAGGGTTTAGGGCTTAGGGTTTAGGGTTTAGGGTTTAGTGTTTTGAGTTTAGGGTTTTTGTTTTAGGTTTAGGGTTTAGGTTTTAGTTTAGGGTTTAGAATTTATGTTTTGAGTTTTTTTTTAACAAAGAACATTTTTAGGTTCAACATTTATTCTTTTCAATTTCATCAACCAAGTAGTTATGTTTTAAGACACAAGATAGTGAGCACCCATTTCAAAACCATATATAAGTAGAACTATCTCTAATTTAAAGACAGTTTCATAAGTAGCAGATTAGTTGTTCTTTAGTTTCTCTAGTTTTAACCACAGTTTAGTAACAAAATCTTATCATATCGATCTCTCCCTTAGCCATAGTTTATAACCTCTCTTTGCTTCTCCCACCCATAACCATTTACCACCACCTCCATATCGACTAGCACATCAAGATCCCCCACCACCACCATGATAACCAACGCCTTTTCCTTCCTCTCCACCGTGAGATCTAGACTGAGCTTAGTTGACGTTGATGTTCCCTCCCTCAAAGTTTTTCCCATTCTTAGAGTTTAGGGTTTAGGGATTCAAGTTTAGGGTTTAGGGTTGTAGGTTTTAGGGTTTAGGGTTTAGGGTTTAGAGTTTAGGATTCTAGGGTTTAGGGTTTAAGGTTTAAGGTTATAGGTTTAAGATTTAGAGTTTAGGGTTTTAGGGTTTTAGGGTTTAGGGTTTAGGGTTTAGGGTCAGGATTTTTTTTTAATTATTTTTTTTATTTTTTTAAAATTAAGTAAACTTGTAGGTTTAAGTTTATTTAGTTTATTTTTTATTTGTTTTAGTTTTTTTAAAATTTTATTTAGGTTTATTTTTATGTTTATTTAGTTTGGTTTATTGATTTTAGGTTTTTTATTTTAGTTTATATTTTAGGTTTAGGTTTATTTTTTAGTTTAGTCATATTTTTATTTTATTCTTTTTATGTTTAGGTTTAAGGTTTTTATTTTAAGTTTATTTTTAGGTTTTATTTTTTTTTTTAGGTTTTGGTTTATTTTTAGTTTATTTTATTTTATTTAGTTTATGTTTAGGTTTAGGTTTAGTTTATTTCAGCATTAGGTTTAAATTTTATTTATTTTAGTTTAGGTTTAGGGTTTTTTTTTATTTTAGGTTTAGGTTTTATTTTAGTTTAGGGTTTAAGTTTTATTTTTTATTTTATTTATTTTAAGTTTTATTTTAGGTTTATTATTTAGGTTTATGTTTTATTTAGTTTTATTTTATTTTATTTTAGGTTATTTTATTTTATAGATTTTTATTTTAGGTTTAGTTTATTTATTTTATTTTATTTTAGTTTTATTTATTTATTTTTTATATTTAGGTTTGGTTTAGGTTTAGGTTTGTTTTTTTTATGTTTTATTTTTTTTATTTAGATTTTGGCTTTTTTTAAAAATTTTATTTTTAGGTTTTATTTAGTTTAGGTTTAAGTTCTTAGGTTTTTAGAGTTTAAGCTTTAGGGTTTGGGTTTTAGGGTTTAGGGTTTAGGGTTTAGGGTTTAGGGTTTAGAGTTTAGGGTTTAGGGTTTAGGGTTTAATTTATGGTTTAGGATTTAGGGTTTAGGGTTTAGGGTTTAGGTTTTTAGCTTAGTGTTTAGCTTTTAGGAGTTTAGGGTTTAGGGTTTAGGGTTTATGGTTTTAGGGCTTAGGTTTAGGTTTTAGGTTTGTAGGTTTAGGGTTTAGAGTTTAGGGTTTAGGTTAGTTTTAGGGTTTAGGATTTAGGGTTTTGGTTTAGGTTTCATTTATTTTAGTTTAGTTTATTTTAGTTTAGGTTTAGGTTTATTTTATTTTTTTTTAGGTTTAGGTTTTATTTTTAGGTTTACTTTTAATGTTTATTATTTAGGTTTAGGTTTTTATTTGATTTTTATTTTATTATATTTTAGGTTTATTTTATTTTTATTTTACTTTTAGTTTTTATTTTTTTTAGGTTTTTTATTTTAGGTTTATTTTACTTTTTAGTTTAGTTTAGGTTTTGATATATATTTTTTTTTAGTTTAGTTTTTATATTTTATTTTAATTTATTTTTAAGTTTTGGTTTAGATTTTTGTTTTTTTATTTTAATTATTTTATTTAGGTTTAGGTTTTTTCTTATTATTTTACTTTTAGGTTTTATTTTGTTTAGGTTTAAGTTTTTAGGTTTTTAGGGTTTAGGGTTTAGGGTTTGGGTTTTAGTGTTTAGGGTTAGGTTGATGGTTTGGGGTTTATGGTTTAGAGTTTAGGGTTTAGGATTTAGGTTTAGGGTTTAGTGTTTAGTGTTTGAGGATTAGGGTTTTTAGGGTTTAGGCTTTAGGGTTTAGGGTTAGTGTTTTGAGTTTAGGGTTTTGGTTTTAGTTTTAGGGTTTAGGTTTTAGTTTAAGGTTTCGAATTTAGGGTTCACATTTTTTTTTAATAGAGAACAAATTCAGGTTCAACATTTCTTCTTTTCAATTTTATCAACCAAGTAGCACCCCAAGTTTTGTAAGACACAAGCGTCGACATAGAAAAAAATGAGCACCTATAGAGAAAGTCAAAAACCCTATATAAGTATAACTATCTCTACTATAAAGATAGTTCCATAAGCAGCAGATCAGTTGTTCTTTAGTTTCTCTAGTTCCTATCAGAACCACCATTGCCACTCAAGTAGCGAGATTTGCCATCATATCCCAGATCTCTCTTTAGCACCTCCACGCTCCTCCCACCTCCATGACCACCACTAGACCACCACCTCCATTAACATCACATGATCCCCACCACCATTATTAGCTTGCCTTGCCCTCACCAGATCAAGGTGAGCTTTAGTGATATTTTATTATTCTTAGAGTTTAGGGTTTAGGGATTAGTTTTAGGTTTAGTTTTAGGTTTAGGTTTTTTTTAATTTTAGTTTTATTTTTTAGTTTATTTTTTTTTTTTAGTTTATTTTATTTTATTAAGTTTATTTTATTTTTTTATTTATTTAGATTTATTTTAGTTTATTTTTTATTTAGTTTAGGTTTATTTTTAGTTTAGTTATATTTTATTTTCTTGTTTTTTAGGTTTAGGTTTAGGTTTTATTTTTGGTTTATTTTTAGGTTTTATTTTTTAGTTTAGGTTTTGGTTTATTTTTAGTTTATTTTATTTTATTTAATTTTTGTTTAGGTTTATGTTTAGTTTATTTTAGCTTTAGGTTTAAGTTTTATTTATTTAAGTTTAGGTTTAGGTTTTTTATTTTATTTTTTATTTTAGGTTTAGGTTTTTTTTAGTTTAGGGTTTAGGTTTTATTTTTTATTTATTCTTGAGTTTTATTTTAAGGTTTATTGTTTAGGTTTATGTTTTTATTTTATTTTATTTTTTTGGTCTATTTTATTTTCATTTACTTTTAATTTTTCTTTTATTTAGGTTTTCTATTTTAGGTTTAATTTATTTTTTAGTTTAGTTTAGGTTTTTATTTATTTTATTTTATTTTATTTCATTTTTAGGTTTCGATTTAGGTTTAGGTTTTGGATTTTTTTAATTTTATTTTTAGGTTTTATTTAGTTTAGGTTTAAGTTCTTAGGTTCTTAGGGTTTAGGGTTTAGGGTTTGGGTTTTAGGGTTTAGGGTTTAAGGTTGAGGGTTTGGGGTTTAGGGTTTAGGATTTATGGTTTAGGATTTAGGGGTTAGGGTTTTGGGTTTACGATTTAGGATTTAGTGTTTAGGGTTTTAGGGTTTAGGGTTTAGTGTTTAGGGTTTAGGTTTTAGGATTTAGGGTTTATGGTTTTAGGGTTTAGGTTTAGCGTTTAGGTTTGTAGGTTTAGGGTTTAGGGTCAGTTTTAGGGTTTAGGGGTTAAGGTAGGGTTTTTTTCTAATTATTTTTTATTATATTTTCTAAATTAAGTAAACTTGTAGGTTTATGTTTATTTAATTTATTTTTTATTTGTTTTAGTTTAATTTATTTTTAATTTTGATTTAGGTTTATTTTTATTTTTATATAATTTTGTTTATTTATTTTAGGTTTATTTATTTTAGTTTAGGTTTTTTATTTTAGTTTATTTTTTATGTTTAGTTTTAGCTTTAGGTTTATTTTTTTAGTTTTATTTTCATTTTATATTTTAGGTTTCAGTTTTACTTTTTATTTTTTGGTTTAGGTTTAGGTTTTTATTCTATTTATTTAAGTTTAGGTTTAAGGTTTTTATTTTAGGTTTATTTTTAAGTTTAAGGTTTTTATTTAAGTTTTTTGTTTAGGTTTAGGTTTTTATTTAGTTTTTATTTTATTTTATTTTAGGTTTATTTTATTTTATTTTAGGTTTAGGTTTAATTTTGTTTTGGTTTTTTATTTTTTTTAGTTTAGTTTAGGTTTTTATTTTTTTTATTTTAGTTTAATTTTTATTTTTAATTTTGTTTTCTTTTCAAGTTTAGGTTCAGGTTTTAGTTTAAGTTTTTAATATTTTTTATTTTTTATTTTATTTTGGATTAGGTTTTTAGGTTCTTTGGGTTTAGGGTTTAGTGTTTAGGGTTTGGGGTTTAGGGTTTAGGGATTAGGATTTAGGGTTTTGTGATTTATAGGTTGAGATGATGGGATTTGGCCAAATTTAGGGTAAGCTTTAGGGAACATCATTGGGGTGTGTTAGGTGTGTCATTTAATCAAAAAGAATGGAATTTCACATCCAAAATAAATGTTCAATTTTCAACCAAATTTTATAATTTTTTGCTTAAAGTTATTCATTTTAAGGTGTAATGTAAGATAATATATTCTATGAAAGTATATTAATATATAATGTACATAATAATATAACTTCACATATATATGAATGTGGTGGTGTGTTAGTAAATGTTATTGTACATTTTAGTATGTTTTACTTTTATTATAATACATTGGGTCAAAACTCACAAAAAATTAATTTGAAAGTGGAGATGGAAAAATTTGGCCAAATTCATGGCACACACTAAGAAACAACACCAAAATTTTGATATTTTGTACCATTTCTAATAGAAGAATAACAATTTTACACCTAAAATGAACATTAATCATATTTTAAAAAAATTTATTTGTTAATTTTAAGTGATTTTAATGAGGTGTAATGTTAGACAATATATTATATTATAGAAAATTATAATATAAAATCATATATTATAATATAATATAGTGTGTTAATTCACACCATTATATCTATAGCATGATATTGTATAGTTAGTTTGAGCTTGTACCATCACAAATCATAAAATGTTGATTACAATGTTAAGAAGATGTAATTTGAGCAAATACATTGTTAGGCTTTTGGTTGAAGTATTAAAGGTGTGCATAAGAGAAGAAAAAAAGATTTGATGAGAATTTCATGTCAAGAACATGGAGGGAGATCCACTTCTGGGATCACACATGCATTGGACATGACATGTGAGGGGTCTATGTCGAGGGCATAGATGAAGAAAATTTGCTGGGGATAAGGTTTGAATTTGATTTGATTATATGATTTATGGAATGAAGATCTATTAGGGATAAGAATCTATAATCCTCCAGGGATTAAGATCGAATTGACTTTAATTTGATTTAGTTTAATTAATGTGGATGCATATCTGCTAGAGATATGGGCTCCAGTCTATTGGGGATCGGGTATATGAACCTTCCACTAGGGAAGCAGGTTCAGGCTATCTGCTCGGGATTGGGATTTGAGTTTGATTTCATAGATTTATTTGGGGTTGTATCCTCTTGGGAAAAGAGTTTGGTTGGATTTCTATGATTTAGACTCTACTAGGGGAGTTAGTTTAATTTTGCTCCACTAAGGAGGTTGATTTTGAATTTGATTTGTTTGCTTGACTTGTGTATATATGATTTTGGGCTCCACTCAGAGAAGGGTGTAATTTAACTCCACTAAGGAAAGTCAGATAGGGTTTAATTTAATCTATGTTAATGTATGGATCCTATCAGGGTATGATGGACCCACTAAGAAGGGCTATATCCACCTTGACCTACCTCAAGTTTACAAATCCAAAGGGATAGTCTGGGTGTGGGCAGACTAAATGGGTTGCCTTTCAGTGTGCAATGATTGTGCTATAAAGAAGGCGTAGCAGACTTACATATTCCTAAGTGAGGAACAACCACTAGGGTGACCTATTGGATGCACAACAAATTGAACCTAACCTAGGGTGACTACTGAGTGAATGTCGTGGGGGACTTATGTCAACTCAAAAGTAGTCAGGATTAATTTCATCTTAATTTCATGTGATTTGATGTGGTTTGTTTGTTTAGTTTGATTTCAAATCGTAGGCATATATGCTGAGATGTGAGATCGGTCAAATTTGATAGATTTCATTTATGGACGATGTCAGTGTGCGATGGACCCACTTAGAAGGGGCTATATCGGAGTTGTCCTATCTAAGATTTACAAATCCGAAGGAATAGTCCTCTAGCTGTGGGGTAGAGCTAGCCAACCTAATGGGTTGCATTTCGGTGTGCAACGGTTGATTTAGGAAAATGGAATAACAAACTTACATCTTCTAAAGTAGAGAACAACTGTTGGAGTGACCTGTTGGTAGCACAACAAATTGAACCTGACTTAGGGGCGACTACTGAGTGAATGTCACTGGGGACTTATATCAACTTAAGAGTAGTCAGACGATTCCTATAGGGAGTTTTGCTAACACTGCCCTCAAGATAGGATACATGCTTAGGAAAAGGTACCGCTAGGGGTGTCTTCCTAATCCCCAAGTGAATATATATTTTGTTTATATGTTTATGTGGACCCTATTAGTGTGGGAAGGACCGAGAAGGGCTATGTCGACTTGACTATCTTTTACTAGACCAAGGGAGAATTTGCATATCCACAGGATGAATTCTCTAACCACAGGGGTGGTTACTAGGAAAGGGGAACTATTCAATCCACGAGTAACCCTGATAGTGTCTAAATGGATCGCAAAGGATGTGATCCAAATATAGTGCCTATAGGGGAGGTATTGCTAGGGGTGTTATTTTAAGCCCTAGAAAAGAAATCTTGTAGGTTTACGTTGGCCAACTCAAGGAGAAAGCATAGCATACTTAAATCTACCATGAGTGGTGTATCAGAAGGTATGAGAACCAACCAACCTAAGGTGTATCCATTAGCATGAGTGGTGTATCCATTAGCATGAGTGGTGTATCCATCAGCATAGTGAGAGCAACCAACCTAAGGTGCTCATCGGTGTGCAACGATCAATTTGGGAAGAAAGCATGTAGGCTTACAACTTTCCAAGCAGAACTGATCATCACGAAAGTCTATCGTTGTCAGGATAGATGCTATCTAACCTAGAGCAACTATTAAGCGGAGACCCGAGGAAGGACTAGACCCAGACTTGAAGTAGTCATGAGGGAAGGAGCCGCTAGGGAACTTATCCTAAACCTCAAATATGCTCGACCCAGTCAATGCATGAAGGATAATTCAAGAAGAAAGTGTAGCAGACTCACATCCTCTTAAATGAAGCCAACATGAGGTAGCTTATTAACCATGTAAGGCCTACCAAACTAATAAGACACTCATTGGTGTGCAGTGGATAACCAAGGAATGAAAGTGTAGTAGACTTACATCCTCCAAAGCAAGAAGACCATTGGGGTGACACACAACTATGGTAGCACATCAGCCTGACCTAAAGAATGTACTCAGTGAATGCCATTGGGGGTGTTATCTTAACTAAGAGTAGACCAACACAAAAGATATGTGTTTATTTTATATGTTTGTATATAGTTTATGTTTGTGTTATGTTGATGAAGGGTAGGATACCGCTTGGGTTCCTTACAACTACCCTAAACTCATTGTGGTGGATTCACAAATAATAATACTTTCAACATGAAAGAGATTGAATTTGAAATGGAATTTTCATTGATGATAATTATTTTGAAATATGATTTATAATATTTCTTTAAGTAGAGCCCATTGATTGAAAGAATTGGGTGCTCTCCCTTATAATTAATAAGCTGATAAGATCATCCTCGATATGCTACTCTATGGAAAATGGGTCTTCCCAAGTGGGTTTAAACTTGCCTCTCATCCTACGACGGGCAACAATTGGTCTCCTTAGACTAAAATAAGCTATCCTACTTGAAAAGCTCTAGGACGAGCCAACTTGTTATGAGCTTGAATCATTTTAGCTTTCTACAACTTGATGTTTTGGCATGCCCACAGGCATCTCTCCTTCAATCCTTCGAGCTCTTCTAACTGCAACTTGGCATTCTACTTTATTGTGATCTAGCTACCCATAGCTAACCTTAGTGTTAGGAGTTGGACTTCTAATGGTAGAATGGCTCTAGACCCATACACTAAGGAGAAAGGAGTAGAGTGAGTTGGAGTTCTATATGTGGTGCGATAGGCCCACAAGGCTTCAACTAACTGCTCATGCAATAATTTCTTGTTGATGTCAACTGTCTCTTTACTATTTGCATGAGAGTTTTGTTGAAGGCTTCTGCTAAGCCATTTACCCTCAAATAGTTGATGGTAGAATATCTCCAAAATATGTTGTCTCTGGGAAATGTTGTTAATCTCGGTGCTCTTAAATGCAATACCAATATCAGTTATAATTCATCGAGGCACTCCAAACCTATATATGATATGGTTCCTATAAAATTGGAGCACATGCTGAATTGTGACCTATATGAGCATTGGTAAAAGTAGTTAGTAGCAGCTAAGATAAACTGATGACCCTTGGAAGAATGAGGATCAGCTAGACACACTATGTAAGTACCCAACACTCGAATGGCCATGAGACCAATGTAGGATGTAAAATGTTGGGTGGTTGGTGTAGGACTACACCGTGTATTTGATATTAGTTGCATCACCTAGCTGTATCCACGACCACCAGTAGTATCCTAGTCTCTTGATCTTGGATTTCATTTGGATCAGATGCTCCCATAATCCTGAGTACCTTGATAATGATCTCGTGTTCCGTGCAAACAAAACACCCGCAGATAAAGACACTATCCACAGAGCATAGAAATGCTTCAGCCCTCATCTAATTGGGCTTTCTTGAGGTTTTGCCTTATTTAGGTAATACAAGGATACCCAAATCTCTCAACATCATCTTGAATGGCAACCTCCTTCTTGTATAGATGAGTTGTTTCATCAAGGAGACTTGCATGGATTTCGGACCTTTTTGATATGTTCTCACTGACTATGTTTACAACCTTTGGCAAGCCACAAAAGCATGATAGACGCTTCTGGGAATGAATCTATAAATGGCAAAGACAGCCATTCAGTCTTTGGCTTCAGAGTTGTTGGACCTAGGGGATTTGGCTGATAACTAGCTAAGAATTTCAGGAAGATGTTGACAGATGTTAGAAGAGTAATGGCTACCCCACCAAAAACATATTTGTACTCTACTTCATTAGTGAAGATGAGAGTTGCATGAGAATGTCATCACCATTAAAAGAATTATTCTTTTCCTCACCTTCTCGAGTAGTAGATTAGAGCCTCTCTTTAAGAGGAATCTACTCAGTGATTCCCGTGAGAATTCATGATTATTCATCTCACCATCATTAAGAAGAAAGTCGCGCGAAATGAGCTTATCTGCTTATCTCTTCACCGACAAAAGGCATGTAATGTCGCAAATAGAGACTGATCATCATGCCAACCGCCACCATGCTCAGTCTGATCGGAGAGAGATCATCTATTAAGCCTTTATAGAAGCTGGTAAGTATAACTTTATGATGAGTGCGCAATAATGAAGATATGCCTCTGGATGCAGTAGAATTAGAACATGAGCAGTAGGCATTTCCATTCCCCTTCATCATTGGCTTGCCAACAAAGCACCAAGGAGTCATCCTACATAGCGTAAAAGAGTTTGTCAAGATAGCATGCCGCTTATCAACAGGTAATGTATGCTCTTGAAGTATATCATGTCACTGTTCTGGAATCCCTGGGCATCCTTTACATGCGTTGAGAAGCCCTGCCATCTTCCCTGGGTGACATAAAGCACGATGCCAACCTCCCCAAAATGAGATGATACCAGATGAGTACTGCATCGATTCTCCTGATCAATTGATTCACCGTGCCTGGACAATATAAGGAATTTCAAGCTGCCCAAATTAATATTTTAAAATTTTGACAATTGAGGTTAAATTATCTTAAACAAAGCATTTCAAAGAGATGTTTCTTTTTCTTTGATCACAAGATCATCAATGAAAACACTGACTTGATGAATGAGTTTATCGAAGATTTGAGTCATGGTGGAATTACTGTATGTAGTAACGTGATTTTTCCAGCAGCGCATGACCTAGCAATTGATTTTGACTGAAGTTCAAAAAATAGTATTTCTTTCATCTTTAGGGTACATGTTATTAGGACTACTTTGCAAGGAGTTATGAAGAGATGCCTGATTGGCTCTTGATGTGCGTGGTCCATAAACAGCAATAGAGCCTACTAACCCTATCAAGCAAGCTCCAGATGCGGATGAGGGAATACTGGCTTGCGAAGTCAAAAATTGATTGATGTTGACTATCGGGAAGAAAAATACCCAACTTAGTTAGCTAGCATCACCCCGCCAAGAAAAAAAGAATGGACAAATTCACATATGCTTTTAATTTTAGGATTTAAATAATGCATGTCCAAAAGATGAATTTTCACTACCAAACCTAGAGATTGAGGCTCATCTCATGTATTCTTTCTTCATGTATGGCGGTTCATATGGATAGTAAACAACAAAAGATGGTTCCTAAAGATGAAAGAAGCAAGGCTTTTGTAACCCTAATCAATATAGTTATAAGGTCATGCCTTCCACTTTAAAAAATGCCTTTGCTACCATACTGTAAATATGACTTGAATCTTCTGATGAACTCATCATCATCAAGGCAAAGTTATGTCGATGATCTCATAGTCAAAAGTAGAGAAAAGGAAGACCATCACTTTGACTTGAGAATAGTTTTCAAACAATTAAGACAATTTAATCTCAAAATGAACCCCTCAAGTGTGCATTCAGAGTAGCTTCAAGGAAATTCCTTGGGTTAGTTATCTGACACCACAGAATCAAAATTTAGAAAAGATCAAGGCGATATTAGAAATGCCTCCCCCTAAAAGTTTAATTGAACTTAGATCATTCCAAGGGTCATTTGCATATCTAAGATGATTTACATCCAACCTATCAAGAATATGTTAGCCATTCTCAGTACTTTTCAAAAAGGATGCTAAGTTCAAGTGGGTTGATAAGTGTGAGCATGCCTTTAAAGACATCAAGAATTAACTGATGACCCTACTGGTTCTAGCAGCCCCTATCTTGGGCAAGCTGGTCATACTTTACACTATTGCATTAGATGACTCCCTTAGTGCTTTATTGGTCCAAGCCAATGACAAAGAGATGGATAATAGGACTCTACTACCTCAGCCATCATCTAATCCCTACTAAGGCTAATTATCCACCCATAGAGAAGCATTGCCTAACTTTAATCTTTACATCCCAAAAGCTACAACACTACATGCTTCTTCATAAGGTAAACTTAATCTCTAGGATCAATCCACTACAATATCTCATGACACAGCCGATGCTATTTGGATGGTTGGAATGACAGTCTATGATCCTCTCATAATTTTATATTACCTTCACACCAGTTCGTGCAGTGAAAGGACAAGCGCTAGCGGATTTCTTAGTAGCACACCCACTTCCCGCTAACTCTCCACTTAGTGATGATCTCCCTGATGAATAAATCATGAACTTAAGGGATGTTAGCATTCACTATTGGGAGATGTACTTTGGTGGTGTGGCTTCCTCTCAAAGAGGAGAAGTACCATAATCTACTATTCTAGGAAAGGTAGGGGTAGGAAAAGTTCTTTAACTCCAAACCCTGATGTAATGAGATTCTCATATCATTTGTCTAATCTTTGCACCAATAATGAAGTTGAATATAAGGATCTGATTATTGGAGTTAGTCATTACTCTAAGCATCCAAAACATCAACATCTTCAAGGATTCTCAGCTACTTATCAACCAAATCACTAGATCCTATAAGCTTATAAACCCTAAGATCCATCACTACCATAAGTACACAATGGAGTTGTGGCCCAAATTCCAAAGGTTACCATTTATAAGATTCCTCAAGAAGAGAACACCATAGCGTATACTTTAACTAAGCTTGGCAAGGAGTTGGCATGTTCATAGGATGAGTCCATATCAATAAAGGTCCAAAATAGACTAGTCTTATCCCTTATTGATATTGAAATCATCAAAAGGTACTCTATTGAAAGGGAGGTTTCCATTGCCAAGAAAGACGAGGAGTTAGATTAGAGGCAACCATTCATGGATCACCTAAATAAAGGCAAACTACCTCAGGAGAAGTCTCAAGCCAATCAGATGAAGAAGATAGAACATTCCTATGCTCTTGTGGATGGTGTCTTGTACCAATGATCTTTCAATCATATGTGGTTACATTATTTATACAAGCATGAAGCCCATAAGATCATGATTGTGGTACACTCAACATTATGTGGAACCAACCAATTTGATTTGAAGATGAAAGCCAAGACCAAAAGACTAGGATAATGCTGGCCGTTGATGACCAAAGATTGCATGGATATGGCTAAAGTTATGCCACCAATCTCAAATACACGATCCTACACCACACCAATCACCCAACATTCTATATATATTGGCCTCATGGTCATTCGAAAGTGTTGGGGTACTAAAATATTGGGTCTCATTGGTCCTCCTTCTTAGATTGGAGATATTCTACCACTAATTACCCAAGGGAAAATGGCTTAGTAGAATCATTCAACAAAGCTCTCATCCAAATACTAAAGGAGACACTCAACAATAACAAGCGATAGTGGCATGAGTAGTTAGTTGAATTCTTGTGGGCATACCGCACCATATATAGAAATCCAACTTAGTCTACTCCTTTTCCTTAGTGTATGGGTCCGAAGCCATTCTACCATTAGAAGTCCAACTCCCATCACTAAGGATAGTTGTGGGTAGAAAGATCACAATAGAGAAGAATGCAAAGTTGTGGTTAGAAGAGCTCAAAGGCTTGAAGGAGAGATGCCTACGGGCATGACAAAATCTTGAGTTGTATAAAGCTAAAATGATTCAATCTCATAATAAGTTGGTCCATCCTAGAGTTTTTCAAGTAAGAGAGCTTAATTTAATTTTAAGGAGACTGATTATTTCCCATCATAAGATGGGAGGTAAGTTTGAACCCACTTGGGAAGGCCCTTTTTCCATAGAGAAAGCCTACTAAGGAAGATCTTATCAGCTTAGTAAACATAAGGGAGAGCTCCCAATGCTTTCAATCAATGGGCTCTACTTAAAGAAATATTATAAATCAAGTTTGGAAATAATTATCATCCATGAAAATATTTTGAATTCAATCTCTTCCATGTTGAAAGTATTCTTATTTCTGAATCTGCCACGATGTGTTTAGGGTAGGTGTAAGAAACCAGAGCAGCATTCTATCATTCATCAACACAACGCAAACACAAACTACAAATAAAAATATAAAACATACACATATCTTTTATCTCGGGCTACTCTAAGTTGAGATAATGCCCCCAATGACTGTCACTCAGTAGTTGCTTTAGGTCTGACTGACGTGCTGCCCTACTAGTGTGTCACCCCAATGGTCTTCTTGCTCCAGAATTTATAAGTCTGCTATGCTTTCTTCCTTACTTGGCCACTGCACACTAACGAGCACCTTGTTAGTTTGGTAGGCCTTACTGTCTGGCCTATAGGATACCTCATGTTGGCTATGTTTAAGAGGATGTGAGTTTGCTACACACTCTTCTTGGATTAACCTTTGCCTTGCTGGGTTGAGTATATTTGAGGTTTAGGATTTGAAAGATACACCTTAGGTCGGTTGGTTCTCATACCTTGAAATACACCACTCATGGTAGATGTAAATCTACTACACTTTCTCCATGAGTTGGACACCATACACCTATAGGCTTTCTTTTGGGTTCAAGATAACACCCCTAATAGCACCTCCCCTATGGGCACTATATTTGGATCACATCCTATGTGACCCCATTTAGACACTACCTGAGTTATTACCATATTGGACAATTTCCTTTTCCTAGTAACCACCCCTATGATTGGAGAATCCATCTTGTGAATATGCAGATTCTCCCTTGGTCCAGTAAATTTGAGATAGATCAAGGCAGACATAGCCCCTTCTCAGTGTGGTCCCTCACACACCAATAGGGTCCACCCAAACATATAAACAAAATATATATTCACTTGTGTATTAGGAAGACACCCCTAGTGGTACCTTTTTCCAAACAGGCATCCTATCTTTAGGGCAGTGTCAATAAAACTCCCTATACAAATCGCCTGACTACTCTTGAGTTGATATAAGTCCCTAGCAACATTCACTCAGTAGTCGCCCCTAAGTCAGGTTCTATTTTTTATGCTACCAACAGGTCACCCCAACAGTTGTTCCGAGCTTTAAAAGATGTATGTCTACTATACCTTTTTCCTAGCATAGTCGTTTCACAATAAAAGATAACCCCTAAGGTTGGCTAGCTCTATCCCACGACCAGTAGACTATCCATTTGGATTTGTAAATGAGATGGTCCATATAGCCCTTCTTAGTGGGTCCATCACATCGACATGGTCCATAAATTAAGTTTGTCAAATTGGACTGAGCTCAAATCCCTAGCGGATATGCCCTCAGTTTGAAATCAAAGTAACCCAAACAAACCATATCAAATAATATGAAATTAAGATAAAATTAATCCTGACTACTTTTAAGTTGACATAATTCCCCATCAGCATTCACTCAGTAGACACCCTAGGTCAGGTTTGATTTATTGTGCAACCAACAGGTCATCCCAGCTGTTGTTCCTCACTTTGGAAGATGTAAGTCTGCTGCGCCTTCTTCTTAGCACAGTCGCTACACATAGAAAGGCAAACCCTTAGGTTCGCTAGTTTTACCCTTGTGTCGGTAGACTATCCCTTGGGATTTGTAAACTTAAGGTAGGCCAAGGCTGATATAGCCCCTTCTTAGTGGGTCCATCACACATTGATAGGGTCCATACATTAACTTAGATTAAATTAAACCTTATATGATTTTCCCCAATGGAGTTAAATCATACTCTTCTCACTAGATACCCTTCTCCCTAGTGGATACCCAAATCATATATTAACAAGTCAAGCAAATAAATCAAATTTGAAACTAGCCTCTCAAGTGGAGCCAAATTAAACCAACTCCCCTAGTAGAGTCTAAATCATAGAAATCAAACCAAACTCTTATTCCTAGAGGATACATCCACAAACAAATCTATGAAATCAAACTTAAATCTTGATCCCCAACAAAAAGGCTGAACCTACTTTCTTAGTGGAAGGTTCATATACTCGATCCCCAGTAGACTCAAGCCTACATCTCTAACAGATGTGCCTCCACATCAATTAAAACTAAACAAATTTAAGTTGATTCGATCTTAATCCATGGTGGATTATAGATTCTTATCCCAACAAATCTTCTTTCTACAAATCTTATAATCAAAACAAATTCAAACCTTATCTGAGCAGATTTTCTTCTTTAATGCCCTTGACATAGACCCCTCACATGTCATATCTAATGCATGTGTGATCCCCTAGTGGATCTCTCTACATGTCTTTGACATGGAATTCTCATCAAATCTTATTTCTTCTCTTATGCACACCTTTAATTCCTCAACCAAAAGCCTAACAATGCATTCATTCAAATTACATCATCTTAAAATTGTTATCAACAATTTATGATTTGTGATGGTGCAAGCTCAAACTAACTATATAATATCATGCTAAACATATTATAGTGTTCATTAACACACTAAATTATATTGTAATATATGATTTTATAGTATAATTCTTTATAATATAATATATTGTCGAACATTACACCTCATTAGAATCACTTAAAAGGAACAAATAACAAAATTTTCTCAAAATATTAATAATGTTCATTTTGGATGTAAAATTGTTATTTTTCTATTAGAAATGGTACAAAATTGCATAAATTTGGTGTTGCTTCTTAGGGTGTGCCATGAATTTGGCCAAATTCTTCCATCTCAACCTTCAAATTAACATTTTTGTGATTTTTGACCTAATGTATTATAACAAAAGTAAAACATTCTAAAATGTACAATAACATTTAGTAACACACCACCACATTCATATATATGTGAATTTATATTGTTATGTACATTATATTTTAATATGCTTTCATATAATATATTATAATGAATCACTTCAAGAAAAAAATTATAAAATTTGGATGAAAAATGAACATTTATTTTGGATGCAAAATTCCATTCTTTTGATTAAATGACACACCATAGCACACCCCCAATGATGTTCCTTAAAGCTTACTTAAATTTGACCAAATCCCATCATCTGAGCCTATAAATCAGTATTTTTATGAATTATACCAGTACAAACTCAACTACATCATACTATAATAAACTAAAGTATGCTAAACAAGAAGTAGTAATACACAATAGTATGTTATAACGCATGATACTACACTATGTTATGGCATCCTATATTATAATACACTAAAACATATTATATTATATTACATTGCAAATCACATCACAAGGGATTGCTTAGGATAAATAATCATAAAATTAGTCTAAATAATAACAAACTAAATATTTGAGTCATATCACTTACATATTTTAAATTGACAATTTATTATGATGTCATGCTCTATTATGAATTTGGCCAAATTCCAGTTTAAAGTCCAAATCAACATTTTTATAAATAATGCTAGTATAGGTATGACTACATGATTTTAAAATACTAAAAGAATTTAAAATGCGCAGAACAATATATTATGATATATGATGTTATACTATGCTACAACATATAATATTTACTTCAAACATAAAATCTTACTCTTTAGACAATAAGTGGCATAGCACACCTTTAGTACTACAACCTAAATCCCACTTCAAATTTAATAAATTTCATCATCTGATTTATTAAATCATTATTTTTATGATTTATATTAATACAGACTATTGGGCACAATACCATAATATACTAAAATATTTTAAAACATCTTATAACATCCAAAAACACATCACTACATGCTCAAATATATGATGCTACATTATACTATAATATATGGTACTATAGTATGATTTAGGGTATTCAAATCTCTAAAAGTCAAGGGAAAGTCTCTTGTAGACATTTTCTTTAGCTACCATAACTATCTTAGGATTAGGTCATTCTTTAGATCTACTCCTAATGACATCTTTATTCAAGGTTTAGGGTTAGTTTAGGGTTTATGGTTTAGGGTTAGTTTAGGGTTAGGTTTAGAATTAGTTTATGGTTTATGGTTTAGGGTTAATTTAGGTTTAGTGTTTAGGGTTAGTTTAGGGTTTAGGGTTTAGGGTTTGGGGTTTAGGTTTAGGGTTGAAGGTTTTAGGATTTAGGGTTTAGGGGTTTAGGGTTTAGGGCTTAGGGTTTAGGGCTTAGGTTTCTGGGTTTAAGGTTTAGGGTTTAGGATTTAGGGTTTAGGTTTTAAGGTTTAGGTTTAGGGTTTAGGGTTTAGGGTTTAGGGTTTAGGTTAAGGGATTAAGTTTTACTTTAGGGTTTAGGTTTTAAGGTTTTCTTTTAACAAAGAACAAATTTAGATTCAACATTTCTTCTTTTTAATTTCATCAACTAAGTAGCACCCTAAGTTTCCTAAGACACAAGCGATGACATAGATCAAAAATAAGCACACATAGAGCAAATCAGAAATGCTAGATAAGTAGAATCATCTCTTCTATAAAGACATAGTTCCATAAGTAGTAGATCGTATTGGCCATTCTTCAATTTCTCTAGTTCCCATTAGAACCACCATTGCCTCTCAGCTATGAGATCTGCCATCATATCCCCAATCTCTTCCTTCACCACCACAAGGATGTAACCTCCATTTTCCTCTTGCCTCCATAACCACCACTGCTCCGACCACCACCTCCATATCCACTAGCACATCTAGAGCCCCTACCATCAATACGATGCACCTCACATTCACCTCCACTATCAAATCTAGATTGAGCTTAGTTGACGGTGATGTTCCTGCCATCAAGGTTCTGCCCATTCTTAGGGTTTAGGATTAGTTCAAGGTTTAGTTTTAGGGTTTAGGGTACAGGGTTGTAGGTTTTAGAGTTTAGGGTTTAGCATTTAGGATTTAGTTTAGGGTTTAAGGTTTTATGATTTAGGGTTAGTTTAGGGTTTAGGGTCTAGGCTTTAGGGTTTAAGGTTTTTAGGGCTTAGGTTTAGGGTTTAAGGTTAGTTTAGGGTTTAGGGTTAGGGATTAGGGTTTAGGGTTAGGGTTAGGGTTAGGGTTAGGGTTTAGGGTTTATATTTTAGGGTTTAAGGTTCAGGGTTTGTTTAGGGTTTAGGGTCTATGGTTTAGGGTTTAGGTTTAAGGGTTGTAGGTTTAGGGTTTAGGGTTTAGGGTTAGTTTAGGGTTTAGGGTTTTGGGTTTAGGGGGTAGGTTTAAAGTTTTTAAAAAAAAAATAAGTAAACTAGTAGGTTTATATTTATTTAGTTTATCTTTTTATTTTTGTTTATTTTATTTTTTCTTTCTATTTAGGTTTATTTTTTATTTCTATTTAGTTTTGTTAATTATTTTAAGTTTTTAATTTTAGTTTAGGTTTTTTCTTTTAGTTTATTTTCTAGGTTTATGTTTAGGTTTATGTTTATTTTTTAGTTTAGTTTTATTTTTATTTTATTTTATAGGTTTAGGGTTTTTTTATTTAGGTTTAGGTTTAGATTTTTATTTTATTTTTTTAGGTTTAGGTTTTAGGTTTTTAATTTATGTTTATTTTTAGGTTTTATTTTTTAATATAGGTTTAGGTTTATTTTTAGTTTATTTTATTATATTTAGTTTAGAGTTTAGGTTTAGGTTTTATTTATTTTATTTTAGTTTAGTTTAGTTTAGTTTTAAATTTATTTTGTTTTGTTTATTTTAGGTTTAGGTTTTTTTTAGTTTAAACACTACCATTGTCAGTCCCAAAGTCTTGATGTGAAAAGTGGAGGGTTGCGTTAGGTAGTCGACAACAAGCGTAAAACTTGTTGAGATAATCATGACATGAATCCTTTAAATTATTGTGTTAATGCTAGGGCGTCCCTTGGAAGTGACATGCTGTATGGCTTGAATACAACAAAAAATGTGCTAGAGACACTGCATCGGCACCCGTGTGTAGTGTTAAATAAGCAAGGGTTCCCACATTATGGACGGATGCGGGCAAAGAAGTTAGTCCATGAAACTAGAATTAGGTTAGGATTTTGGAATATAGGTACTCTTACAGGTAAATTAATGGAATTAATAGATATTATGGTTCATAGAAAGATAAATATTTTATGTGTTCAAGAAACTAAATGGGTTGGGGAGAAAGTCAAGGAGATTGATAGTTTAGGTTTTAAACTTTGGTATTCATGTAAAAGTTGAACTAGAAATGGCGTAGGTGTGATTATAGATAAAAGTTTTATGGATAATGTTATAAATATTAATAGATGTGGAAATAGAATTATAGCTTTAAAGATTATTGTTGATACTAAGATTATCAATGTTATAAGTGTCTATTCTCCTCAAGTAGGTTTGGAGGTAAGCGCAAAAGAAAATTTTTGGAATGAATTAGAAGGATTAATACAAAAGATACCTCTTGAAGAAAAATTATTTATTGGAGGAGATTTAAATGGACATGTTGGTAGAGTGGTAGAAGATTTTAAAACTATTCATGGTGGTTATGGATTTGGAGTGACTAATGAAGAAGGTAGGACTATATTAGATTTTACTTTAGCTTATGATTTTGTAGTTGCTAACACTTTATTTAAGAAAAGAGATGAACATATTATTACTTATAAAAATGGATCTAGTAAAATAGAGATTGATTATTTTCTAATAAGAAAAATAGATCGTTTAGATTGTAAATATTGTAAGGTAATTCCAAGTGATAATGTAAGTACTCAACATCGATTGTTAATTTTAGATTTTAAGATGAAAGGTTGTAAGAGAAAAAATAAACCAAATTATTATTCTAGAATTAGATGGGGACACTTAGAGAACACAAATAAAAAAAATTTAAGAGCAAGCTACAAGAGATTAGAATTTGGAATGTTCATGAGGAAGCTAACATTATGTGGGAAAAAATAGCAAGTGAAATTAAGCAAATTGCTAAAGATGTGCTTGGAGAATCAAAAGGAAAAACTTCTTTTAATAAGAAAAGTTGGTGGTAGAGTCAGAGTGTGCAAGCAAAGATAAAAAATAAGAAATATTGTTATAAAACTTGGTTTAGATGTAAAAACTCGGAGAATTGGGAAAGATATAAAGTGGCCTGTAGAGATTCTAAAGAAGCAATATATGATGCAAAAAATTTAGATTTTAATGATTTATATAATAGATTAGATACCAAAGAAGGTGAAAATGTATGTATAAGTTAGCTAACCAAAGAGATAGGAGAAGTAAAGACATAGTTCAAGTGAGATGTATTAAGGATGAAAATAATAAAATGCTTTTTTTAGAAAAGATTATTGAAAATAGGTGGATGAGGTATTTTGATAAACTTTTCAATGAAGGATCTGAAAGTATGATTGATTTTAGCAACCTTAATACCCTAAACAAAAAATAAAGAATTTCATTTTTATCATCGTATTAGTAAATCTAAAGTTATGAAGCTTTAAGGAAAATGAAATGTGGAAAAGCAGTAGGACCGGATAATATTCCAATAGAAGTGTGGAAATGTTTAGGAGATCAAGGAATTTCTTGGATTACAAATATTTTTAATGTCATTTTAAAGACTAAAAAGATGCCAAATGAGTTGAGAAAGAGTTTGTTGGTTCCTATATTTAAGAAAAAAGGTGATGCACAAGAGTGTGCAAATTATAGAGAATTAAGTTAATGTGCCATACATTAAAATTATTATGGGAGAGAGTAATTTAGCATAGGTTATGATGTGATATAGAAGTTTCTCACAATCTTTGGTTTCATGTAGATCTACAATGGATGCTATACATTTGTTAAGGGTTTGATGGAGAAGCATAGAGAAAGTAAGGAGGATCTACATATGATATTTATTGATTTGGAGAAAGCTTATGATAAAGCTTCAAGAGATGTTCTTTGGAGAGTTCTAGAACATAAAGGAGTTAATATTGGTTATATTCTAGTCATTAAGGATATGTATACTAGAGTCATTACTTGTGTCCAAACACAAGGAGGATTGACAAAATATTTTCCTATTTTTGTTGGATTACATCAAGGATCAGCTTTAAGCCCTTATCTTTTTACTTTAGTTATGGATGTTCTTACTAGGCATTTACAAGAAGATGTACCTTGGTGTATGCTTTTTTTTGATGACATTCTTCTTGTTGATAAGACTAGAGAGGGAGTCCAACAGAAACTTGAATTATGGAGGTCAACTCCAGAGTCTAAAGATTTTTGTTTAAGTAAATCTAAAACTGAATATATGGAGTGTAATTTTAGTTGTAGAAGTTCTAGTGGTAATGTTGTGACATTAGGTGAACAAGTCATTAATAAGAGTGAGTGTTTCAGATATTTAGGCTCTATTATTCAAAATGATGGTGAAATAGATGGAGATGTTATTAGTAGAATTCAAGTTGGATGATTGAAGTGGAGGAATGCATCTCACCTATTATGTGATAGAAAAGTTCCTCTTAAATTTAAGGGAAAATTTTATAGGATGGTGGTAATACCTGCAATGACTTATGGTGCAGAATGTTGGCCAATAAAAGAGAGACATAAGACTAAGTTAAGTGTTACAGAGATGAGGATGCTTAGGTTGATGAGTGTCTTTACTCTTAGAGATAGAATGCAAAATGAGTATATTCAGGAAGAGTTGGAGTAGCACTAGTGGTAGATAAGATTAGGGAGAGTCTCCTTAGATGGTTTGGCCACATAAAGCATCGGTCGTCCGATGACCCTATTACGAGAGTAGATGCATTAGATTTGCCTTATGTTAAGAAAGGTAGAGGTAGACCTAAAAAGACTTGGTTAATATGTATAAAAAATGATCTTAGTATACTTGATTTAAATGAGACTTTGACATATAATAGACAATGGAGATGAAGGATTCATGTAGACCCCTAAGGGGAGTAAGGCAGTTGTTGTTATTGTTATTGTGTTTAGGTATTATTTTATATTTATTTTTTAGGTTTAGGTTTTTCTTTAGTTTTTATTTTATTTTATTTTAGGTTTATTTTTTTATTTTAAATTTAGTTTCTATTTTATTTAGATTTTTTTATTTTTTTGGTTTATTTTATTTGTTTTAATTTAGTTTAGGTTTTTATTTATTTTATTGTAGTTTAGTGATTTTTTTTACCATTAGGTTTAGGTTTGGGATTTTGTTTAAGTTTTTATTTTAATTTTTATATTATTTTATTCAGGTTTATATATTTTATTTATTTTATTTTAAAGTTTTATTTAGTTTAGGTTTAGGTTTTTAGGTTTTTAGGGTTTAGGGTTTAGTGTTTAGGGTCTAGGGTTTAATGTTTATTATTTAGGGATATAGGTTTTAGAGTTTAGGGATTAGGGTTTAGGGTTTAGGGTTTAGGGTTTTGGGTTTAGGGTTTTAAGGTTTAAGGTTTATCTTTTTTGTAGGTTTAGGGTTTATGGTTTAGGGTTAGTTTTATGATTTAGGATTTAGGTTAGGATTTTTTTATTTTTTTTTTTTTTTATTTTTTTTTAAATAAAGCAAATGCAGGTTTTTATTTTGGTTTATTTTTTATTTTTTATTTAGTCTAGTTTATTTATTTTAGGTTTAATTATTTTAGCTTAGGTTTTTTATTTTAATTTATTTTTTCATTTAGGTTTAGGTTTAGGTTTTATTTATTTTGGTTTAGTTTATTTTAGTTTAGGTTTAGGATTATTTTATTTTATTTTAGGTTTAGGTTTAATTATTTATTTATTTTTTGGTTTAGGTTTTTATTTAGTTTTTATTTTGTTTAGGTTTTTTATTTTTTTGTTTAGTTTAGATTTTAATTTATTTTATTCTAGTTTAGTTTTTATTTCTTAGTTTATTTTATTTTTAGGTTTATGTTTAGGTTTAGGTTTAGTTTTTTATTTTATTTTATTTTTTTATTTTATTTTGGTTTAGTTATTTTTATTTATTTATTTTTACATTTTATTTAGTTTAGTTTAGGTTTTAGCTTTTGAGTGTTAGTTGAGGGTTTAAGGTTGAGGTTTGGGGTTTAGGTTGGGGTTGAAGTTCTGATTTTAGGGTTTAGAACAGTTTTTTTGGTATTTAGGGTTTGGTTTAGGGTTTAGGGTTTGGTGGTTTAGTTTTAGGGTTTATGGTTTAGTTTGAGGTTTAGTTGGTTTAGTTTAGGGTTAAAGGTTAGGGTTTATGATTAGTTTTTAGGGTTTAGGTTTTAGGGTTTAAGATTTATGGTTTAGTGTTTAAGTTTTATGGTTTAGGGTTTTATGAGTTTAAGGTTTATGGTTTAGGGCATAGGGTTAGTTTAGGTTTAGTTTAACTTTAGGGTTTGGGATTTTTTTTTAGGTTTTAAGGAGTTTATGTTTAGTTTGTTTTTTTAGTCGGGTTTAGGTTTAGGGTTTAGGGTAGATTTTAGGATTTAGGTTTAGGGTTAAGTTTAAGTTTAGTTTTTAGATTTAGGATTTTTTTAGGGTTTATGGTTTATGGTTTAGGTTTTAGGATTTAGGTTTTTAGGTTTATGTTTTTTATTTTTAATTAAGTAAACCCAGCATAGGTTTATTTAGTTTATTTAGTTTATTTTATTTATTTAGTTTATTTATATATTTTTATTTTATTTTAGCTTATTTTTTATTTATTTATTTTATTTTATTCATTTTAGGTTTTTATTTTTAGGTATTTATTTTTTTAAATTTTTAGGTTTTTTAGGTTTATCTATTTTAGTTTAGTTTTATTTTTATTTTATTTTAAGTGTAGGTTTTATTTTTTTATTTTAGGTTAAAGTTTTATTTTATATTTTTAAGTTTAGGTTTAGGTTTTATTTTAGGTTTATCTTTAGGTTTTATTTTTTAGTTTGAGTTTAGGTTTATTTTTAGTTGATTTTATTTTATTGGGTTTAGGGTTTAGGTTTATTTTTAGGTTTTAGTTTAAGTTTTATTTTATTTTATTTTGTATTTTATTTAGGTTAGGTTTATTTATTTATTTATTTTAGGCTTTTAGGGTTTAGGTTTAGGGTTTAGGGTTTAGGGTTTAGGGAGGGTTTGGGTTTAGAGTTTAGGGTTTAGAGTTAGGGTTTGGGTTTGGTTTAGGGTTTAGGTTTTAGGGTTTTTTTAGGTTTAGGTTTTTAGGTTATAGTTTAGGGTTTGGTTTGGGTTTAGGGTTTTGGGTTTAGGGTTAGGGTTTTTTTTTAATTTTTAAATTAAGTAAAGGTAGTTTTATATTTGTTTTAGTTTATTTTTTTTATTTATTTCTTTTATTTTTTTCATTTTATTTAGGTTTATTTTTATTTTATTTATTTTAGTTTATTTTTGAGTGCAATGTTTGTTGTAGAATTATAGTGGTAGTGTTGCATTAGAACAAGTCATTAAAATGAGTGAGCAATTCAAATATTTAGGCTCTATTGATCAAAATGATGGTAAAATAGATGGAGATGTTATTAGTAGAATTCAAGTTGGATGGTTGAAGTGGAGGAATGCATTATCCTATTGTGTGATAGAAAAGTACAGCTTAAACTTAAGGGAAAATTTTATAAGATGGTGGTAAGACCTGAAATGATTTATGGTGTCGAATGTTGGCCAATAAAAGAGAAGCATGAGACTAAGTTAAGGGTTGCAGAGATGAGGATGCTTTGGTGGATGAGTGGATTTACTCTTAGAGATGAAATGCGAAATATGTATGTTCAGGAAAAGTTGGAGTAGCTCCAATGGCAGATAAAATTAGAGAGAGTCTCCTTAGATGGTTTGGCCACATAAAGTGTCGGCCATCCAATGACCCGGTTAGGAGAGTTGAAGCACTAGATTTGCCTTATGTTAAGAAAGGTAGAGGTAGACCTAAAAATACATGGTTAATATGTATTAAAAATGACCTTAGTATATTGAATCGAATGAGAATTTGACACATAATAGGAAGCAATGGAGACGAAGGATTCATAGCCAACCCCACTTAGTGGGATAATAGCTTGTTGTTGTTATAGTTTAGATTATTTATTTTAGGTTTATTTATTTCAGTTTAGGCTTTTTATTTTTGTTTTTTTTAGGTTTAAGTTTAGGTTTAGGTTTACTTTTTAGTATAGTTTTATTTTTATTTAATTTTTTCTTTAGGTTTAATTTTTTTTTTAGGTTTAGGTTTAGGTTTTATTATATTTTTGTAGGTTTAGATTTTAGGTTTTTATTTTAGGTTAATTTTTAGGTTATATTTTTATAGTTTAGGTTTAGGTTTATTTTTAGTTTATTTTATTTTATTTAGGGTTTAGGTTAAGTTTATTTTAGCTTTAGGTTTAGGTTTTATTTATTTTAGTTTATTTTATTTTAGTTTAGGTTTAGGTTTATTTTATTTTTATTTTAAGCTTAGGTTTTTTTAGTTTATGGTTTAGGTTTTATTGTTTATTTATTTTTAGGCTTATTCTTTAGGTTTAGCTTTTCATTTAGTTTTTATTTTATTTTTTTAGGTTTATTTTAAAATTATTTTAGGTTTAGTTAATATCTTATTTAGGTTTTTTTATTTTTATTTTAGTTTAGGTTTTTATTTATTATATTTAAGTTTAGTTTTATTTTTATTTAATTTTCTTTTTAGGTTTATGTTTATTTTAGGTGTATAAGTTTTAGTTTAGGTTTTATTTTATTTTATTATTTTATTCTATTTTAGTTTTTTTATTTATTTTATTTTTAGGTTTTATTTAGTTTAGGTTTTGGTTTTAGCTTTTTTAGGGTTTAAGGTTTAGGTTTGTGGTCAATTGGTTTTAGGTTTAGGGTTTGGGGTTTAAGGTTTAGGGTTTAAGGCTTAGGGTTTAGGCTTTAAGCTTTAGGGTTTAAGGTTTTGGGTTTTGGGTTTTAGGGTTTAGGGTTTAGGGTTGAGAGTTTAGGTTTTATGTCTTGTGTTTAGGTTTTAATTTAGGGTTTAGGTTTTTTGGTTTTTTTTAATAGAGAACAAATTCAAATTCAATATTTCTTCTTTTCGATTTCATCAACCAAGTAACACACCAAGTTTTCTAAGACACAAGCGACGACATAGAAAAACAATGAGCATGCATAAAGCAAATAAAAAAACCCTAGATCACTAGAGTTATCTCTACTGTAAAGACACAATTCCATAAGTAGTAAATTAGATCTTCTTTCTAGTTCCATCAAAACCACCCAAGCCTCTTGAGTTGTGGGATCCACCATCATATCTGATCCTCGCCACCACCATAGCTATAACCTCCATGCTTCTCCCAACTCCATAACCACGCTTCTACCACCACCTCCATATCCACCGACCTCGGATCTCCCACCACCACTATGATAACTACCACTCTACCTTTTCCTCCCTCCAGATCTAGACTAAGACTAGGAGTTGATGTTCACGCCATCAATGCCCATTCTTAGAGTTTAGGTTTAGGTTTAGGTTTATTAGGTTTATTTTTTAATTTATTTAATTACTTTAGGTTTGGGGTTTAGGTGGGTTAGGGTTTGGGTTTAGGGTTATTTAGGTTTAGGGTGTAGGGTTTATGATTTAAGGTTTAAGGTTTGGGGTTTAGTGTTTAGGTTGTAGGGTTTAGGGTTTAAGGTTTAGGGTTTAGGGTTTTTGGGTTCATGTTATAATAAAGATAAAAAATGAGCATGCATAGAAATCAAAACCCTATATAACTATCTCTGTAGAAAAAGTTCCATAAGCGCAGATCAGATCAGCCATTCTTCAGTTTCTCCAGTTTGAACCACCCCAGCCTCTTGAGTAGTGAGATCCACCATCAAAACCCTAATCTCTCCCTCCACCACCACCACAGTTGTAACCTCCGTCGCTCCTCCCGCCTCCATAACCACCATTGCTCTGGCCTCCACCTCCATATCCATCAACAACTCTAGATCCCCACCACCACTATGATAACCACCACCTCCACCTTTGCCTCCATTGCAGATCTAGGCGAGCTTAGTTGTGGTGATGTTCTTTTAATGTTTTCCCATTCTTAAGGTTTAGTTTAAGTTTAGTTTATTATTATGTTCTAGGGTTTAGGTTTATTTTTTAATTTATTTAGATACTTGGTTTAGGTTTAGAGTTTGGGGTTTAGTGTTTAGGTTTAAAGTTTAGGGTTTAGGGTTTAGGGTTTTTGATTTAGGGTTAGAGTTTTAGGTTTATGATTTAGTGTTTAGGGTTTAGGGTTAGGGTTTAGGGTTTAGGGTTTAGTTTTTAGGGTTTAGGTTTCAGGGTTTTGGTTTAGGGTTTAGGATTTAGGGTATTTAATTTAGGTTTTGATTATTTTAATTTAGTTTATTAGTTTATTTTTTAGGTTTAGGTTTTAGTTTAGTTTTTTATTTTATTTATTTTATTTTATTAGTTTAGGTATTTTATATATTTTATTTTTAGGTATTATTTAGTTTAGGTTTAGGTTTTATGTTTATGATTTAGGGTTTATGGATAGTTTTTTGGTTTTAGGGTTTAGGGTTTATGGTTTAGTTTTAGGGTTTAGGGTTTTAGATTAGGGTTTGGGTTGGGTTTAGTGTTTAGGCTTTATTTTATGGTTTTAGGGTTTAGCTTGTTTTAGGTTTTTTTTTAATTATGTAAACCAAGTAGTTTAAGTTTATTTATTTATTTTTATTTATTTAGTTAATTTTATATTTTATTTCTATTTATGTTTATTTTTTATTTTATTTAGTTTAGTTTATTTATTTTAGGTTTATTTATTTTAGTTTAAATATTTTATTTTAATTTATTTTTTAGGTTTAGGTTAATTTTAGTTGAGTTTTATTTTTATTTTATTTTTAGGTTTAGGTTTTATATTTTATTATTAGCTTTAAGTTTAGGTTTTATTTTATTTTTTAGATTTAGGTTTTAGGTTTTATTTTAAGTTTACATTTAGGTTTATTTTAGTTTATGTCAAGGTTTATTTTTGTTTATTTTATTTTATTTAGTTAGGTTTGGTTTATAGGTTTTATTTATTTTAGTTTAGTTTATTTTGTTCGGGTTTAGTTTATTTTATTTTAATTATTTTATTTTATTTTAGGTTTAATTTTTTTAGTTTAAGGTTTTGGTCTTATTTTTATTTTTTTTTAGATTTGTTTTAGGTTTAAGTTTTTTTTTAGTTTTATTTTTTTATTTCAGTTTATTTTATTTTATTTATGTTTAGATTTTATTTTATAGGTTTTATTCTTAGGTTTATTTTTTTTTTATTTTTTATTTTATCATATTTTTATTAATATTTTATTTTATTTTATTTTATTTTATTTTAGGTTTAGGTTCTTTTTTATTTTTTATTTTATTTTTTTTATTTTATTTTATTTAGGTTTAGGTTTTTATTTATTTTATTTTAGGTTTTATTTAGTTTAGGTTTAGGTTTTGTTTTAGGGTTTAGGGTTTAGGGTTTAGGGTTTATTTATTTTAGGTTTAGGGTATAGGGTTTTAGGGTTTAGTTTTAAGTTTTATTTTTTTTTAGGGTTTAGGGTTTAGGGTTAGCTTAGGGTTTAGGTTTTTTTTTTAAAAAAATTCAAACCAGTAGGTGTAGTTTATTTACTTTATTTTAATTTTCTTTTATTTATGTTTATTTTTTTTTTATTTTTTAGTTTAGTTTATTTATTTTAGGTTTATTTATTTTAGTTTAGGTTTTTTATTTTAGTTTATTTTTAAAGTTTAGGTTTATTTTTAGTTGAGTTTATTTTTATTTTATTTTTTAGGTTTTAGTTTTATTTTTTATTTTTAGGTCTAGGTTTATATATTTATTTTATTTTCTTAGGTTTAGGTTTTAGGTTTTTATTTTAGGTTTACTTTTACATTTTATTTTTTTAATTTAGGTTTAGGTTTATTTTTAGTTTATTTTATTATATTTAGTTTAGGTTTAGGTTTAGGTTTTATTTATTTTAGTTTAGTTTATTTTTATGTAGGTTTAGTTTATTTTGTTTGATAATTTTATTTTTATTTTATTTAGGTATTTTTTTTTAGTTTAGGTTTTATTATTTATTTTTAAGTTTATTTTTAGGTTTAAGTTTTTATTTAGTTTTTATTTTATTTTATTTTTGATTTAATTTAGGTTTATTTATTTTTTATTTTAAGTTTAGTTTTCTTTATATAGATTTTTATTCTTAAGTTTATTTAACTTTTTAGTTTAGTTTAGGCTATTTTTTATTTTATTTTAGTTTGTTTTTATTAGTTTATTTAATTTTATTTTTAAGTTTAGGTTTACATTTTAGTTTATATTTTTATTTTATTTTATTTATTCAATTTATTTATGTTTAGGTTTATTTATTTATTTTATTTTTGGTTTATGTTTATAGTGTTTTAGTGTTTAAGGTTTTTTGGGTTTTTAGGGTTAGGGTAAAGGGTTTAAGGTTTAGGGTTTAGTGTTAAGGCTTTAAGGTTTATGGTTTTCTGGGGTTTAGGTTTTTTTAAATTTAAACAGTAGGTTTATTTTATTTAGTTTATTTTATTTTTCTTTTATTTATGTTTATTTTTTATTTTAATTTATTTTAGTTTATTTCTTTTAGGTTTATTTATTTTAGTTTAGGTTTTATTTTAGTTTATTTTTTTTAGGTTTAGGTTTGTTTTTAGTTAAGTTTATTTTATTTTATATTTTAGGTTTAGGTTTTATTTTGATTTTATGTTTTAGTTTAGGTTTTATTTTATCTTATGTTTAGGTTTTAGGTTTTATTTTAGGTTTATTTTAGGTTTTATTTTTTTAGTTTAGGTTTAGGTTTATTTTAGTTTGTTTTATTTTATTTAGTTTAGTTTAGGCTTAGGTTTAGGTTTTATTTATTTTAGTCTATTTTATTTTACTTTAGGTTTAGTTTATTTTATTTTGATCTATTTTATTTTAGCTTTAGGTTTTTTTTTTAGTTTAAGGTTTAGGTTTTATTATTATTTATTTTAAGTTTATTTTTAGGTTTAAGTTTTTTATTTTATTTTATTTTATTTTATTTTAGTTTTATTCTTAGTTATTTAATTTTTTAGTTTAGTATTATTTAATTTAGTTTAGTTTATTTTATTACTTTATTTTATTTTATTTTAAGTTTAGGTTTAGTTTAGTTTAGGTTTTATTTTATTTTACTTTTATTTTATTTAGGTTTAGGTTTTATTTATTTTATTTTTGGTTTTATTTAGTTTAGGTTTATGTTTAGGTTTTATGGGTTTAGGGTATACATTTGGTTTAGGTTAATTTAGGGTTTAGGTTTTATTTTACGTTTAGTTTTTATTTTATTTATGTTTTTTAATTTCAGGTTTTTTTTATTTTTTAGTTCAGGTTAGGTTTTTATTTCTTTTATTTTAGTTTATTTTATAGTTTTTTATTTTATTTTATTTTTAGGTTTAGGTTTAGGTTTAGGTTTTAATTTTATTTTATTTTATTTTGCTTTAGGTTTATTTAGTTATTTTATTTTAGGTTTATTTAGTTTAGGTTTAGCTTTTTTTAGGTTTAGCTTTTTAGGGTTAAGTTTTAGGCTTTAGGGTTTGAGGTTTAGGGTTTAGGTTTAGGGTTAGTTTAGGTTTAGTTTAGGGTTATTTGGTTTTGGGTTTCATGTATTAGGGTTAGGGTTTAGGGTTTAAGGTTTAGGGTTTAGGGTTAGTTTAGAGTTTAGGGTTTAGGGATGTAGGTTTAGGGTTCATGGTTAGTTTTAGGGTTTAGGGTTTAGTGTTTTTTAAATAATTAATTAAACCAGTAGGTTAAGGTTTATTTAGTTTAATTTTTTTTTATTTTAGTTTTTTATTTTGTTTTATTTAGTTTAGTTTAGTTTATTTCTTTATTTATTTTAGTTTTGGTTTTCTATTTTAGTTTTTTTTTTTGTTTAGGTTTAGGTTTATGTTTATTTTTTAGTATAGTTGTATTTTTATTTTATTTTTTAGGATTAGGTTTTATTTATTATTTTTAGGTTTAGGTTTAGGTTTTTATTTATTTTAGGTTTTAGGTTTTATTTTTTTTTATTTTAGGTATTATTATTTTACTTTAGTTTAGGTTTATTTTATTTTATTTAGTTTATTTTATTTAGTTTATTTTAGGTTTAGGTTTTATTTATTTTTTTATTTTATTTTAGTTTTAAGGTTTATTTTAATTTTATATTTCTTTTTAGTTTACGGTTTAGGTTTTATCTTATATTTATTTTTAAGTTTTATTTTTCAGTTTATTTTTTAGGCTTAGGTTTTTATTTAGTTTCTGTTTTATTTTATTTTAGGTATTATTTATTCTTAATTTACCAGTTTGTATTTTACTTTTTTTTTTATTTTTAGGTTTATTTTAGTTTTATTTAACTTAGTTTTTATTTTATCTTTTATTTTTATTTAGTTTTTTATTTTATTTTATTTTTATTTTATTTAGTTTGTGCCTTTAGTTTAGGTTTTTTTTTTTTTTATTTTTTTTATTTTATTTAGGTTTAGATTTTTTTTTTAGGTTTTATTCAGTTTAGGTTTAGGTTTTTAGCTTTTTAAGGTATAAGGTATATGGTTTAGGGTTTAAGGTTTAGGGTTTAGGGTTTAGGGTTTAGAGTTGTAGGTTTTATGGTTTAGGGTTTAGGGTTTAAGGTTTAGGGTTTAGGGTTTTAGGGCTTAGGGTTTATGGTTTAGGGTTTAGGGTTTAGGGCTTAGGGCTTAGGATCTTAGCATTTAGGGACGTAGCTTTTGGGTTGTAGGTTTACGGTTTAAAGTTTAGGTTCTTAGGTTAGTTTTAGGGCTTAGGGTAAGGGTTTTTTAAAAAAAAAAATTAGTAAATTGGTAGGTTACGGTATATTTAGTTTTTTTAATTTTTTATTTTAGTTTATTTTATTTTTTATTTTGATTTTGGTTTATTTTTATTTATATTACATTTAGTTTAGGTTTATTTATTTTAGCTTTGGTTTTTTATTTTAGATTATTTTTTATGTTTAGGTTTAGGTTTATTTTTTTATTTTAGTTTTATTTTTATTTTGTTTCTTGGGTTAGGTTTTAATTTTTTATTTTTAGTTTGAGATTTAGGATTTTATTTTATTTTCTTAGGCTTCGATTTAGGTTTATTTTCAGTTTATTTTAGGTTTAGGTTTATGTTTTATATATTTGCTTTTTATTTTATTTTATTTTAGGTTTATTTTAGGTTTTTTTACATTTAGTTTTCAATTTGTTTAGATTTTTTATTCTTAATTTTATTTTATTTTTATTAGTTTAATTTAGGTTTTATTTATTTTATTTTAGTTTATTTTTATTAGTTTATTTTATTTTATTTTTAGTTTTAGGTTTAAGTTTTAGTTTAGGTTTTATTTTATTTTATTTTTTTATCTTATTTTTTATTAGGTTTTTTTATCTATTTTATTTTAAGTTTTATTTAGTTTAGGTTTAGGTTTTTAGGGTTTAGTGTTTAGGCCTTAGGATTTAGGGTTAGCTTAGTGTTTAGGCTTTAGGCTTTAGGGTTTAAGGATTTACGGTTTATGTGAGTCACTAAAGAAGGGGTGGTGGGCGATATTAAAAATTTTAAAAGTTCAATCTTAAATTTTAAGTTTTAATAGAGAATTAATTTTGATTTTATAATGACAAGATACAAATTGTAATGCATAAAATAAAAGTACAATAAAGTAAAGAGACAATCGACACATAATTTTACGTTGTTGTAACCAAAGCGACCTACGTCCACGCTAGCCAGGATCCACTAAATGCAAAAATAACACAAATAGTACTCCCTTATAATGGGGGTGAGTACTACAATAATATGTACTCTCTAAAGGGGGGTACAAACCCCAATATAAATTTTTTACAATACAAAAATACAAAATAATAATTAAAATAAATCTCACACAAATATACCAAGCTATCTAATTCAAAAATGATCTCACAACTTATAAATGAACACTTTACAACTTAAACATTTGGCAAGATAAAATGCTCATTAATATTGATAAGAAATAATAAAATAAACATCTTAAAGTGATCTTACTAAGATGTTTATGTTATTACAATTTGTAGACTAATATAAAAATGATTTCAAAATAAATTCACAATATTCTTTTGCATAATAAAATAAATTTCAGCAAGGAATAATTTATTTTATTTTAAGAAAAAAGATTTTTTCAATTAATGCTAATGATCACAAAATACTCAAATAAAATGAGTATATGATAGATCCAAGTAGTCTAGTAAGCCTTTAATTATAAAGAAAGATCTAGCAAATACGAAAATAATTTTAGCACAATAATTTAATTTAACATGCTAAAATATGCTTCTAAAATAGATCTAAGAATACATGATCTTTCAAAATAAGACTAATGAACAAATATTTCAAGAAACCAAAAGAAATTTATAGGAAGTTAAAAATTTCAACCAGTTGAAATAGATCCTACAAACTATCACAAGAGTTTTTCACACAAAAATGATTGAGAAACTTTGATGTGAAAAATAATTTCCAAAGACTAATCCACCAAAAATTATAAATTGTAAAGAATAAATAGATGGTGAAAATAGCATGAACAACTAAAAAAGGATTAAGATCAAGAAAACAAACTCAAGTAATTTGAGAAAGCTTGCTTAGTTGAAGATGTTGAAGCTTCCAAACTAAGGATTTGATCTTGCAATATTTGGAGAACACTTGGAAGGAAAATCTAATAATTTTTCTCTTAGATTTGCTGGAGGGATTTTGAATTTTGAATGAGGAATGCTTTCGTGAAGAGAATTGGGGCTATCTATAGGCAAGAAGGTCATTTTGAATTATTTAAAAAAATATCTTATTCTAACATCAAGTTATCATCTAATAATTTAATATTCAATAAAAATATAATTTATATTAAATAAATATTAAATTTAAGTAGCCAAAATTTGGTTATTCACATGGGCAAGTCAAAAATCAGCTAATGTTTGAAAAGTCAAAATAAATTTAATTTTAATCAAATGTGGGTCATGTAACTTATCAAATTAAAGGAAAAAAAAATCCAAGGAATCCATTGGAGATGAAATCAGATATAAATTCCTTGATTATAAAATGACTTTGGCTAAAATACAAAATTTCAAATATTTTGTTAATTTTGAAATATGACATTTAAATATATGATATAAGTTTTAATATCATTCCCATGGCTCCATGTGGAAAATTATCATCATATGTGGTGCCAAGATTAGGCTTTAATTAGGCTTATTTAATCATTTTTAATGACTAAAACTTTTGAAAAATCATAAAAAATCATAAAGAAATCAAAAAATAAAAATAAATACTTATTTTGAAGGTATTTTGAGAGGAATTAATTAAAAATGATCTTAACTAATTTTAAATAGTAATTAAGATTTAATTATAAAATTAATTACCTTAATTACTCTTTAATTACTTGAGCAATTAATCCCAAATTTTATTGGTTAATTTAATGAGATGACCTCATGATTTTCTTGGGATTTGTTGCTTACTTAGGAAAATTGACTAATTAAACCTTAACTCTTTTAAATTAATTAATGATTAATTAATTTCATGAATAGTAATAATTTGGTTAATTAAGTTTTTTAATCATTGTTCAATAGTAAGTGAACTAAGAAATACGGTTGGGACCCCTTTTCGGAAGTTCATTTCACACTTTTTTAAAATGAAATTAATTAAGATTTAACTAATTAATTAAATCAGTTAATCTAATTGAAATAATAATCACATCAAACCTTAATTAATTAAATCATGGGGTAGATCTTTGGGTGTTTAATAACCTAAAGAGTTTAATAAATTATGGTTGGTTCACATGTATGGGAAAACCATAAGAGTAATTAATTAAGTCCCTTAATCTAATTAACTATTAATCATGAGCCAATTGCATTAGGTCCCTTTTTAGGATTGACAAGTTTATTTTTATGCATATCATGTTGGCTAGAATTATTTAGCTATTTTCTTTAAGGTGACAAAGGTAAAATTAATTCATCTAATTAAGGGTTCTAATTAACCCATAAAATCAACTTAATTACATTTCCTTAAATTTAATCAAATCACTAATGTGGGAATGGGTGTAAAACATGAAGTGATGATTTCTCTTCCCCTCTTTAAATTAAATCAAATCCAAAACTTAATTAATAGAGAAGCTTTGGTTTGCTTTAAATAATCTTATTTGATTTGATTATCCTTAAGAACTAGTTTGGTTGAATGAATCACATGCTTATATTTGATTGTCCTCTCTCTAATCATGTTAAATTTAGTATGTCATTTGAATTCATGCATCCATCTTTTCAAAATGAAGTAAAATATGATGGATTTCCATTATGTAATCTTGCATGTTTTGATTTAATTTAATATATATGTTGCTATTATCACTATTAAATCCAAATCTATTTTTTAAAAGCTTCTAAATGAATAATAATATGTGTTATGATGCTAGTTATAAATACAAAAGAAATGCATGTGCTTATAGCTTAAGTGTATGAATGTTGAGTTCCCTTTCCAATATTCTATGTTGACTTATATAAGATTGAATGGTAATTATATAATAGACATCTAGAACGAGGCTCAATCTAGTCCCATGGAGATCATTTGATTACCTCACTTGGTTTAACAATGTCACATACCCATTTGATTTCATTCTTATGTATTTCAACATTAGAATTTGGATATAGCTTTAATTCATATATATATGATTCAATAAAAAATACAATCTTTGCATGGTTTTCTTTCCCTCATTTATGTGTACATGTGTGTCCAAGAAAGTAAGTATATAGTTTGGACATCCAGGAATACCGGCTTTAGTTAGCCCCAAGGAGGTCATTGTCTCACTTTCTTGGTTTATGACTTGCTTATATCTTTGTACATGTATATGTATATGTGATTAGTGAATGAAAATCTCATTTTACATTAAAATTGCATGCATTCATAATTGACTAAGTGGTTGAATTAATTAATGATTTGGAGCTTACTTCTATGTTCATGTATACAATTTACTATGTTTGAATGCAAATGGGCATATAGATTGAAATTCTCTAGAATAGGAGGATTATCAGGAGGTCATTTGATTACCTCACTTCCCTGGTTTAACAACACATGCTTATTTAATTCTTATGTCCTTTTTGTATAAAATTTGGATAAAGTTTTAAATTAATAGTTTAAATAATTCAATCAAATAAAATATAAATTCTAAATATACACAAACATTCATCATTTAAGTGTGCTAAAATATGTTGCATGTATAGATACATTTAGGAATAAATCATATGCATGTTACATGTGATGGAAAAGAATGATTTAATATATATGGTAATAATTGAATTAAATTAATCTTAAGATGCCTTTCATTTTGAATAGGATTATTTAAAGTGAACCTAAACTTATGATTAATTAAATCAATTAACAAGGCATTCACTAAAAAGAACTAAATCAAATTAATATACTTTATAAAGTGATTTAAGGTTGGGATGAAAGAGGGAAATCCTCTTTTCCTCTCTTTATAACACTTGGTTCCTATATGTAATCAAATTAAACAAAAGAAAACACAAATTAAAATTCTTAAATCAATTAAACTACTTCAAGTGAAATTGACCTTTCATGTTAAATTGAATCCTTCTACACTTACAAAATACAACACTAATGGCTAACAAGACTTACTACACAAGCCTTAATACACACATTAAATGTAATTCACAACTTCTAGCTCTAAGTTAGGACAGTGTGTGATGTGATGTATGTTTTGTTTTATGATGTATTATTTTAGATTGGATGTTAGGGTGTATGCTTTGTAGACTTCATGATAGGCCAATATTAGCCTAATCATGTTTTTTATGCATAATTATGATTAAGGGATGCTTAAAAAAATAACATGAATGCTTTTTGCAGGTTGCTTAATCCTTAAGCATAATCAAGTTTGGAGTGGGCTTAATTACCCATGTGTAGGGTGCTAAGTCCAAATTATAAATACAATTGCTTGGGATTATATATATATATATATATATTTAGCTAACCACTATTTTTCAGGTGTAGTTAGATTTACTTTTCCCACATAAATGTAATTTTTGTAACAGGAATTAGGATTAGTGTTATGGAGGATTAGGATGAGTAGTGGCTAGAAGGCTTTGTCCTGGGGTGCCTTGTCATGCCTTTGAAGCAAGCGCCATCCAAATCAAAGAAGGAACCAAATTAAAAATGGAGATATGAAGAAAAAAGACCCCCATAGCATTCAATACAATTATAATTACCCTTTCATATTCCAGGTTGTATAAGGGTAGAATTTTGGGTTGTGCATGGTGCCGGCCTGCCATTTTACTCTTTTACGATAGTTTATATAATTGTTTAATGTTATGTTTACATTGTGCATTAGGATGGCATGCTTTTCATAGTTTCTTAAATGATTAATGATTTAATGTGTGGCTTGGATACGATTAGGCTCTTATGATAAAAGTAAATTTTCTACCCAACTAATCACTCATAACTAAATTTTAAACAACTCATAACCTCATCATAAAGTCTAAGACATAAATAAGATAATTAAAAGATTTAGCAACCCTTTAGTATGTATGTTTCACATCATACATATTCTTTCTCTCTTGAACATGAAGGATCTCCATCCTTGCGATAAAGGAATGCTTGACTGTGAGGGCATCCCTTGGTGGAGAACACCTTCTTCTAGATTTGACCCATAACCTATTTCATCATGCATTTAGGCATAAGAAATCCTAAAGCCTCTATCAAAATAATGTCTAAAATGAAATAAAATATTTTGCATCTATAGATAAGTCATATGCTCATACCATGCTAGTCTCTTAGGGAATGTTTAGACTTAGTCTCTTTTATAATTAAATAACTACCCTAGGTATCTTGCAATTCATAAGACTGGATTACATGATTTTAAAATCATAGGAGGAGATAGCTGGCGACCACTCTAGGAGGTTATAGGTCCAGAAGTCGAACAATTTATTCTCTCTTGTGGAGGTATATGTCCACCTGTCACTTAGATTTACGTTTTGCTTTAGCTCATACTAAAGCACCCTAGATTTAGGATTCGAGGTAGCTATTTCCTTTGTGCTATGATCATAAATCCTTACCTCTTAGGCATTCCTACAACCTTATGTGGGTGGATTATATGCCTTAGTAATGTAATTAAATTTCAACTCAAAACATATAAATCTCCTCAACTTTAAAATTATAAAGCCCAACCATAGGATAGATTGGAATGCTCACTAGGCTTTTTGGTATCATGAGAATTTCCTACTTATTTCATTTGGATTCCAAAAATAAGTCTTCTCCTTGAACTTTCCCAATTGATTTTCCAATACAACCAATCCTTTGATAATCTAACCTTCAAATATTTGGAGATGATAATTGTCTACTCTAATTGAGTATTCTTAGGAAATTTCATTTCTAAGATGTAATAACTATGGTGGCTTACCTCAGAACTTAGAACGTTTAATATAAACCTTACTTTCTTCATCCATATAAAGTAGGGAGAATCTAGTACATTAGAATCATGTTTATTAGTCCTTGTATGATTAGGTCCTATAGGATGATGCCCTATCTTTTGAGAAAGTACATCATACTTCGATGTTGTACCCGATCAACTCAAAAATTATCCACCTACGATCTGCGAGGTGTCCCCCCTCCTACATCCAAAAATAAGCACCACAAGGCCCTCTCGCCTTGTTCATTGAATCCTCTCAACATCATCCTTTCCATTTGGAGTTTGGAGATGTCAATCTTATAGTAGGATAGGGTTCTTAGACTCATAATGTTGGGACACTAGGTCAACCAACTGGATAAAGAACATCCATTTAATAAAAGAGGTGCTGCTTTCGATCTAGAGTAAGTCATTGTTGAATGTAACTAAATAAACATAAAATAAAACAATAAACCTAAATAAAACCTAAAAATAAATAAAAATAAAGTCTAAACTTAAACTAAAAAAAAAAAACCTAAACTAAAATAAAAAATATAATAAACCTAAACTTACTAAAATAAACTAAACTAAAATAAATAAACTAACCCTAAAACCAAAACTAAATATAAAATAAATAAACTAAAATAACTAAATAAATAAAAACAAATGACCACAAATAAACCTAAAACCTAAAAATAAATAATAAAATAAAATGCTAAACCTAAACCTATAATTAAAAAATAAAACCTAAACCTAAAAAATAAAATAAAATAAAACTAAACTAAAAAATACATCTAAACCTAAACCTAGACCTAAAAAAAACTAAAATAAAAAACCTAAACTATAATAAATAATCTTAAAATAAATAAACTAAACTAAATAAGAATAAAATAAACCTAAATCAAAATAAGAAATAAAATAAACTAAAATAAATAAATACAATAAAATAAACCTAAACCTAATTTACTAAATTTAAAAATAATAATAAAAATAATAAAACAAAACCCCCCACAAAATTAACCCTAAACCTTAAATTCTAACTCTACTAAGCAAACTAACAAACCTAAACCTACCCTACTAAACCATCCTACCCCCCACCCTAAACCCTATGCCTAAACCCTATACTAAACCTAAACCATAAATAACCCTAAACCATAAACCATGACCAAAAAAAAATCCTGAGCCACTTTGAGAAACCCCAAATCTTAAACCAACCTAAAACCCTGACCCCAAACCCTAAAACCTACCTAAACCATAAACCTTACCCTCAAACCTAAACCACACCTAAACCACAACCCTAAAACCTAAACATAAACTAAAATAAAACCAAAAAATAAAATAAATAAATAAACCTAAACCTAAATAAAATATAAAAATTATTAAAATAAAAACATAAATGAAAGCCTAAACCTAAACCTAAGAATAAAATAAAATATACTTAAAATAAAAATAAAAAATAAAATAAAATAAAATAAAACTAAATTTTAAATAAAATAAAATAAACTTAAAATAAAATAAAATAAAAAACTAAATAAAACCTAAACATAAAAAAATAAACCTAAAATAAAAGTTGAAAATAAATAAAAAATAAAACCTAAACCATGAAATATAAAACAAACCTAACCAGAATAAAAATAAAAATAAATAAAATAAAATAAACCTAAACCTAAACTAAAATAAATAAAACCTAAACCTAAACTTAAAATAAACTAAACATAAACCCTAAACTAAATAAAATAAAATAAACTAAAAATAAACTAAACTAAACTAAAAATAAAACCTAAAATAAACCTAAAATAAAACCTAAAACCTAAACTCAAATTAAAATAAAACTAAACTAAACCTAAATATAGAAATAAATACTAAACCAAAAAAATAAAATAAAATAAAATAAACTAAAAAATAAACCTAAATTTAACCTAAACTTAAGAAAATAAACAAAATAAAAAATATAAACTCTAATAAATAAACTAAACTAAATAAAATAAAAAAATAAACATAAATAAAATAAAATATAAAATAAACTATAAAATAAAAAAAATTAATAAACTAAATAAAAAAAGAAGAAATGTTGAATCTGATTTGTTCTCTATTAAAAAAACCAAAACCCTAAACCCTAAACTAAAACTAACCCTAAACCTAAACCTAATCTCTAAAAAAAACCATCAACCCTAAACCCTAAACCCTAAACCCTAAAATGCTATACCCTAAACCCTAAACCCTAAACCCTACCACAAACCCTAACCAAAACCTTAAACCTAACCAAACCCTAAACCCTAAACCCTAAACCACAAATTAAATAAAAAAAGAAATAAAATAAATAAAACCTAAGCCTAAATAACATAAAAAAAATAAAATAAAATAAAACATAAACTAAAACCTAAACCTAAACTTAAACCTAAAATAAAATAAAATAAAATAAATAAATCCTAAATAAAATAAAAGTTAAGTAAAATAAAAAATAAACATAAAATAAAATAAAATAAAATAAAAAATAAATGAAACCTAAAAAATTATAAACCTAAAAATAAATAAATAAAAACCTAAACCTTAAACTAAATAAAAACCTAAACCTAAAATAAATAAAATAAAATAAACTAAAACCTAAACTAAAGTAAACTAAGAAAAATTATATAAAACGTAAACCTAAACCTAAAATCATCTAAACATAAACTTAAACTAAATAAAATAAACTAAAAATAAACCTATTCTTGAACTAAGAAAATAAAACATAAAAATAAACTTCAAATAGAAACCTAAAACTTAAACTTAAAAATTAAATAAAAATCAAAACTTAAACCTAAAAATAAAAAATAAAACCTAAACAAATAAAATAAAATAAAAATAAAACTAAACTAAAAAAATAAAAATAAACTTAAACTTAAACCTAAACTTAAACCTAAACCCTAAGCTAACCCTAGATCCTAAACGCTAAACCCTAACCTAAGCCCTAAAAACCTTAAACACTAATGCCTAAACACTAAACCCAAAACTAAACTAAAATAAACTTAAACCTAAACCTAAACCCTAAAATAAACTAAACCTAATCCCATAAATAAGAAAACTAAACCCTAAAAATAAATACATAAAATAAAAACCATCAAATAAATAAACCCAATAAACTACATAAACTTAAACTAAATCCTAAACCCTAAACACTAAAACCTAAACCCTAAACCCTAAACCCTAAACCTAAACCTTAAACTAAACTAAACCTTAAATAATAAACCCTAAACTTTAAAAACCTAAACTAATTAATACCTAAAAATAAAATAAATAAATAAACCTAAACCTAAATTAAAAAAAATACATAAAATTAAAAAACCTAAACAAAAACCTAAACCTAAACCTAAACATAAACCTAAACTTAAATTTAAAATAAAATAAAATAAAATAAAATAACTGAACTAAAATAAAATAAATAAAAACATAAGCTAAACTAAGCAAATAAAATAAGCCTAAAAAATATAAAATCTAAATATAATAAAAACTAAATGTAAAATAAAAATAAAATAAACCTAAATAAAATAAAATAAAACTAAATAGAACCTAAACCAAAAAACCTAAAACAAAGAAATAAATAAAATAATACCTAAACCCTAAATTAAAAAAAAACCTAAACATAAAATAAACATACTAAAATAAACCTAAACATAAACTAAAATAAATAAAAACTAAAATATACTAGACCTAAACCCTAAACTAAATAAAATAAAATAAATTAAAGATAAACCTAAACCTAAACTAAAAAATAAAACCTAAAAATAAACTTAAAATAAAAACATAAAACCTAAACTTAAAAAAATAAAATAAAAACCTATACTTAAACTTAAAATTTTAAAAAAAAGCCTAAACCTAAAAAAAAAATACAAAACTAAAAAATAAATATAAACCTAAACCTAAACCTAAACTAGAAAAAAAAAACTAAAATAAAAAACCTAAACTAAAATAAATAAATTAAACTAAATATAAAAATGAACCAAAATGAAAATAAAAAATAAAATAAACTAAAATAAAAAAAATAAACTATATAAAATAAACTAGAACCTGAACCCTAAACCCTAAAAAATCCAAAACCCATGACATACAACCTAAACCCTAAATAACCCCAAATTCAACCCACCTAAACCTACCCACAGACCCTAAACCTACCATCTACACTAAACCTAAACCTAAAACTAAACCTAATGCTTAAACCTAAACCCTAAACACCCTAAACCTAAACTCTTAACTAAACTAAACCCCTAAACCTCCACTCCCTCAAATCCTAAACTAACTAACCAAGGCAACCAACCATAAACCTACTCTGGGTTTGGTCTAAACACTAAACCCTAAAGCCTGAGCCAAAACCCAAACCTAACCCTTCTAACCCACCTAAAACATAAATCACCCTAAACCACCCTAAACTAACCACAGGCCTAAACCCTAAATAACATTAAAATAAACCTAAATAATTAAATAAATAAAACCTAAATGCTAAACTAAGGAAAAACATAAAATAAAATAAAATAATCTTAAACCTACCTATTAACTAAACTAAAATAAATAAAACCTAAAACTAAACACAAAATAAACATAACCTAAACCCAAAACTAAATAAAATAAATAAACTAAAAATAAACCTAAACCTAAACTAAAAAATAAAACTTAGAAATAAACCTAAAATTAAAACATAAAACCTAAACCTAAAAAAATAAAATAAAAACCAAAACCTAAACCTAAAACTAAAGATAAAAAATTAAACCTAAACTTAAAAAATAACATAAAAATAAAACTAAACTAAAAAATAAACATTAACCTAAACCTTGACCTAAAAAACAAAGTAAAATAAAAAACCTAAACTAAAATAAATAAACAAAAAATAAATAAACTAAACTAAATAATTATAAAAATAAACCTAAATAACAAATGAATAAAATAAATAAAATAAAAAACTCGGTTTTCGGTTTAAAAAGACCCTAAACACAAACCCTAAACCTTAAAACTAACCTAAACCTAAAAACCTAAACACTAAACATTAAAATAACCCTAAACCCTAAACCCTAAACCTATAACCCTAAACCCTAAATCCTAAACCCTAAACTCTAAACCCTAAAACCCAAAACACTAAACCTTAAATCCTAAACCCTAAACCTAAACCTTAAACCATAAAGCCTAAAATCCTAAACCCCTACCCTAAACCCTAAAAAACCTATAACCCTAAACCTTAAAACGGATACCTAAAAACTAAATAAAACCTAAAAATAAAATACATTAAAAAATCTAAACCTAAATTAAATAAATAAATAAAATAAAATAAAACTTTAACACAATCCTAAACCTAAAAATAAAAAAAATAAAAAATGAAAACAAAATGAAAATATAATAAATAAAAACCTAAACTAAACTAAAATAATAAAATAAACCTAAAAATTAAAAATCTAAATAAAATAAAAACTAAATGTAAAATAAAAATAAAATAATCCTAAAATAAAATAAAAATAAAACTAAACCTAAAAAATAAACCTATTCATAAAACCTAAAAATAAATAAAAAATAAAATCTAAGTCTTAAACGAAAAAAAAACCTAAACTTAGAATAAACAAAATAAAATAAACCTAAACCTAAACTAAAATAAATAAAACATAAATTTAAACCTAAAACCTACATCCATAAACCCTAAACCCTAAATCCTACAGCCATAAATTCTAAACCCTAAACCCTAAACCCTTAACCTAAACCCAAAACCCTAAAAACCTTAAAACCTTAAAACCTTAACCTAAAATAAATAAAACCTAAATATATAATAAATAAAAAAAACCATAACCTAAATTAAATAAAAATAATAATATAAAATAAAAACCTAAATTAAAACCTAAACCTAAATCCAAACCTAATCCTAAAAATAAAATAATATAAAAAATAAAAATAAAACTAAAATAAAAATAAAATAAAAACCTAAACTAAACTACAAAATAAAATATACCTAAAAATGAAAAACCTAGATAAAATAAAAACTAAATGTAAAATAAAAATAAAATAAACCTAATATAATATAAAATAAAAACTAAATAAAAACCTAAACTAAAAAAATAAACCTATAAATAAAACCTAAAAATAAAGAAAAAATAAAACCTAAACCCTAAACTAAAAAAATCCTAATCCTAAAATAAAAAAATAAAATAAACATTAAACTAAACTAAAATAATTAAAGCGTAATCCAAAACCTAAAATACACTAAACCTAAACCCTAAAATAAATAAAATAAAATAAACTAAAAAAAACCTGAACTTAAAAATAAAACCTAAAAAAATAAAATAAAAACATAAACCTAAACCTAAAAATAAAAAATAAAACCTAAACCTAAAAAATAACTTAAAAATAAAACTAAACTAAAACCTAAAAATAACTTAAATATAAAAAATAAACTAAAATAAGAAACCTAAACAAAATAAATAAACCTATAATAAATAAACTAAACAAAATAAAATAACAAACAAGTCAAAATAATAAAAAAAATAAAATTTAAAAATAAATTAAAATAAACTAAATAGACCTAAATCTACTTGTTTACTTAATCTAAAAAAACCCTAAACCCAAACCTAAACCTTAAATCATAAAATCTAAAACTAAACCCTAAACCTAAAAAACACTAAAACTAAAACCTAAAAAAACTAAAATAAATAAAACAAAATACAAATAAATAAATAAAACCACAAGACTAAACCCTAAAACCATAAACTAAAACCACAACACTAAAACTGAAAAACCTAAACCTAAACTAAATAAAACTTAAAAAATAAATTAAAAATCAAAATAAAAAAATAAAACCAAAATTGAATCTAAACCTAAATCTAAAATAAAATGAATTAAAAAATTAAAGTTAAACTAAAATAAAATAAATAAAACCTAAACTAAACTAAAAAAAAATAAATTTAACCTAATAATGAAAAACCTAAATAAAAAAACTAGATGTAAACTGAAAATAAAAAAACCTAAATTAAAATAAAAGAAAAACTAAATAAAAACATAAACATAAAAAATAAAACTAAAAATAAATAAAAAAATAAAATCTAAACCCTAAACTAAAAAAACTAAACATAAAATAAAAATAAAATTAATAGAATAATGTAAACCTAAACTTAAACTAAAATTAAATAAACTAAGATAAATAAAACCTAAACCTAATCTTAAAATAAACTAAACCTAAACATAAGTAAATAAATAAAATAAAATAAACTAAAAATAAACCTAAACCTAAACAAAAAAATAAACCTAAAAAAATTAAATAAAACCCTAAACCTAAACCTAAAAATAATAAATAAAACCTAAACCTAAAATTAAAATAAAAATAAAACTCAACTAAATACAAAACCAAAACCTAAACGCAAACCTAAAAAATAAACTAAAATGAAAAACCTAAACTAAAATAAATAAACCTAAAATAAATAAACTAAACTAAATAAAAAACCTAAATAATAATAAAAAACAAAATAAACTAAAATAAATGATAAATAAACTAAATAAACCTACCAATTTACTTAATTTTCAAAAAAAAAAAAACTTTAATTTCTATATCCTAAACCCTAAACCCTAAAACTAACCCTAAACCCTAAACCTAAACCTACAACACTAAACCTACAATCCTAAATCATAAATTGTAAACCCTAAATCCTATAAATTCTTAAACCCTAAAGCTTAAAAATTCCTAAACCCTAAATCTTAAACCCTAAACCTTAAACCCTAAACCCTAAACCCTAAATCCTTAAAATATAAACCATAATAACCCTAAATCCTAAACCCCTCTTAAGCTGATTTTTATGAAAGGTGATCTTAAAGAAGTTAGTGAAGAGGTTGCAAAGTATGACATTGGTGGTGATGCCCGATTTGGTCTTATTGCGTCTATTGATATTGTGGTTCCTCCAAGCAACATTTGTCTGGATCCTTTACAGACTTCTTTTTTCTAGGTTCTTAGCATCCCAACAAAGATCAACAAGGGTACTATTGAAATTATTACCCCAGTTGTGCTGATTAAAAAAGGCGAGATCCTCAATGGCTACTCTCCTCATTAAGCTAGGAATTAGGCCATTCTCTTATGGCCTTATCGTTTAGTCTATGTTTGATGATGGTTCGGTGTTCAGTCATGAGGTGCTTGACCTTAGTGAAGATGATCTCATTGAGAAGTTTTTGGTAGTCCTTTCAATGTTCACATCTCTCTCTCTAGCCCTCTCTTATCCCACCCTTGCTGCAGTGCCCCACATGTTCATCAATGCTTACAAGAATGTCCTTACCATCATAATTGCCACTGATTACACGTACACATAGGCTGAGAAGTTTAAGGAGTATTTGAAGGATCTCAGTAAATTTACCGTGGCTCTTACACCTGATGTTGCAGCTGCTACTACTTCTCCGGCTGCTGTTGTGGAAGAGAAGAAAGAAGAGCCTATTGAGGAATCTGATGATGATATGGGTTTTAGCTTGTTCGACTAAGCTTTATTGGACTTCCATAAAATCAAATTTTATTGACTCTAGGAGTTAAATCATTTTGTGAATTTTTGAATTTCATTTAATTTTATTTTATTTTATTAGTTGATAGAAGATAATGACTTGTTTGATTTAGTAATTTCTTATTTGTTATTAAATCATTTGGGTTTTTTTTATAAAAACTCTAAACCTTAAACCCTAAATCCTAAACCCTAACCTTAAACCCTAAACCCTAAACCCCAAACCCCAAACCCCAAACCTAAACCTAAAGTAACTAAATAAATTAAAAAATAAATGTAAACCCTAAAACCTAATAAACCTAAACCTAAACTCTAAAAATGGGCAAAACCTTGATGGGAGGAACATCACCATCAACCTTGCTCAGTCTAGAATTGGAGGTGGAGGAGAAGGCGGAGATGGCAGTTATCATTATGGTGGTGGGGGATCTCGAGGTGCTGGTGGATATGGAGGTGGTGGTCAGAGTAGTGGTGGTTATGGACGTGGGAGGAGCAATGGAGGTTAGAGCCGTGGTGGCTGGAGGGAGAGATTGAGGATATGATGTTGGATCCTGCTATTTGGGAAGTAGGGGTAGTTTCGATGGGAACTAGAGAAATTGAAGAACGTCCAATCCGTTATGCTGCTTATGGAACTGTGTCTTCATAGTAGAGATGGTTAAAGTTATCTAGGGTTTTTGATTTTCTCTACGCATGCTCATTTTTGATCTATGTCATCGCTTGTGTCTTAGAGAACCTGGTGTGTTACTTGGTTGATGAAATCAAAAAGAAAAAATGTTGAATATGAATTTGTTCTCTATTAAAAAAACCCAAAAACCTTAAACCCTAAACTAAAACATGAACCCTAAACCTAAAACCTAAACCCTAAAACCTAAATCCTAAAAATAATAATAATAAAAAAACCTTAACCCTAAACCCTAAACCCTAAACCTACAACCCTATCACCTAAATCTTAAACCCTAAAACCTAAACCCCAAACCTTAAACCCTAAACCCAAAACCCTAAACCCTAAAACCCTAAACCCTAAACCCTAAAACCTAAACCCTAAACCCTACAAACCTAAAAACCTAAACCTAAACTAAATAAAACCTAAAAATAAAATAAATAAACAACCTAGACCTAAATAAAATAAAAAATAAAATAAAATAAAAACCTAACAAAACCAAAACTTAGACCTAAACATAAAATAAAATAAAAAATAAAAATAAACTAAAATAAATTAAGTTAAAACTTAAACAAAACTAAACAAAATAAAATAAACCTAACCATAAAAAACCTAAATAAAATAAAAACTAAACATAAAAAAATAAACCTAAAATAAAATAAAATAAAAACTAAATGAAAACTTAAACCTAAAAAATAAATCAAAAAAATTTAAAAAAAAACCTAAACCATAAACTAACAAAAAATACTAAACCTAAAATAAAAATAAATTAAACAAAATAAATTAAACTTAAAGCTAAACTAAAATAAACTAAACTAAAATAAATAAAAACTAAACCTAAACCTAAAATAAATGAAACATAAACCTAAACCAAAACTAAATAAAATAAAATAAACTAAAATAAACCTAAACCTAAACTAAAAAACAAAACCATAGAATAAACCTAAAATAAATACCAAAAACCTAAACCTAAAAAAATAAAAAACTAATCCTAAACCTAAAAAAAATAAAACCTAAACCTAAAATAAATAAAAAAATAAAACTCAACTAAAACCTAAACCTAAACCTAAAAAATAAAGTAAAATAATAACACTAAATAATAAATAAATAAACCAAAAATAAATAAGCTAAACTAAATAAAAAAATAAGCCTATTTAAAAATAAAATATAAAATAAACTAAATAAATAAAAATAAACTAAATAAACCTAAACCTATCGGTTTACTTAATTTTGAAAAAACATAAACCCTAAACACTAAACCCAAAATCATAAAACCTAAAATAAAAAAAACCTTAACCCAATTCCCAACTTACAATACTAAAACCTAAACCTTATATCCTAAAAACCTAAAACCCAAATCCTAAACCCTAAACCCTAATCCCTAATCCCTAAACCCTAAACCCTAAACCCTAATCACTAAACCCTAAAAATCCTAAACATAAAAGCCTAAACACTAAACCCTAAACCATAAATCCTAAACCCTAACCCTAAATGCTAAACCTTAAACTCTAGAACCCTAAACCCTAAACCCTAAAAACCTAAAATCTAAAACCTAAAATAAATAAAACCTAAAAATAAAATAAATTAAAAACCTAAACCTAAATAAAATTAAATAAATAAAATAAAATAATAACATTAATTAAACCTTAAGCCTAAATCTAAATTTAAAATGAATTAAAAAATCAAAATAAATCAAAATAAAATAAGTAAAAAATTAAACTAAACTCAAAAATAAAATAAACCTAAGAATAAGAAACCTACATAAAATATGACCTATTGATGAATCAGATGATGATATGGGTTTCAGCTTGTTCGACAAAGCTTTGTTGGCCTTCTATAAAATCAAATTTTATTGTCTCTGGGAGTTAAATCATTTTGTGAAATACTACTTTTGTACATTTTTAAATTGCATTTTCTTTTATCCTATTTTATTAGTTATTAAAGGATAATTTCTTATTTGATTTCGTAATTTCTTTTTTGTTATGGAATCATTTGAGTTAAAAAAACCCTAAACCCTAAACCTAAACCTAAAGTAACTAAATAAATTAAAAAATAAACCTAAACCCTAAAACCCTAAACCTATACCTAAAACCCTAAGAATGTAACCCCTGAGTAGGAACACCACTCAACTCGGCCCAGATCTAGCGTGGAGGCAAAGGAGGATGTGAGAGGCGTGAGGCGCTGCTGGTGGGGATCTGGAGGTGTTGGTGGATTTAGAGGTGGAGGATGGAGTAGTGGTAGTTATGGAGGCTAGAGGAACGATGAAGGTTATAGCTGTGGTGGTGACGGAGGTTACAATCATGGTTATTGAGACTTTTGGTTATTATTATGGGTTAGCTGGTTGTTGGTATTTTAGTGGTTGTTCTTTTCTTGACTATCTTGGGTGATCTTGGCTCAATGGTTGCTATTGGTTTTACATTGACTTGGGTTTTCTACTGCTGTGGTGGTTGGCTAAGAGGCTATGTTGGCTAGCCAAATCGGTTGGTTGTCTCTCTGTTCAATGGTTTTTTGGCTATTCTTTTTGCTTTTCCTTAGCTACTAGGGTCCTTCCTTTATTGGTTACTCATGATGGGCTATTCTTTGGTGGCTGCCTTATGGATGTTTTACTTAGTTGCTTTGGTTGGAGGTCTTTTAGCTAGCTTTGGAATCTTGGTTGGCTGCTTTTCTCTTTGTTGGATTTTTTCTTCTTCTTGGCTAATTTACTGGAGCCTTTTGGTGTGCTGACCGATCCTTTGCTGATCTTTTTAAATTGAGAATTTTGGTATCTGGTGATTGGTGGCTATCTTTGGCCCCCTTTTATGTGTGCTGGCCTTGGATGTTGTCTTGTATCAGGTATGTTGGTGCTAATTTTGGTGGTGCTACTGATTGGTTTTATTAACACTTAATGATCTGTTGTAACACGGGTTCTTGGCTTTATGCAATTGGCCTATTGTGTGTTTTGTTTGGTGGGTTGTATTGCTCGGTATGCTAGCTATGATGCCTTTGTGTTACTCACCTCCTCTCTCTAGTTGGTAGCTTTACATATGATTGTAACCCTTCTTTATGAAGTTTGGATGCTCATATATATTGTTGGCCCTTGAGATGATCTTAACTAAACCTATGCTCATAACTAGATCTGGCAATGGATGTGAAAGCAGTGGCAGCGATTATCGTAATGGTGGTGGGGAATTTGGAGGTGCTTGTGGATATGGAGGTGGTGGTTGGAGCAATGGTGGTTATGGAGGCGAGAGGAGTGATGGAGGTTATAGCCGTGGTGGTGGCGTAGGGAGAGATCGAGGATATGATGGTGGATCCTGCTACTCGAGAGGCCAAGGTGGTTATGGAGCTGGAGAAAGCGAAAAGCGGCCGATCTACTATTTGGAAATGTCTTTATAGAAGAGGCGGTTTTAATTATCTAAGGTTTTGATTTGCTCTATGCATGCTCATTTTTGATCTATGTCGTCACTTATGTCTTAGGAAACTTGGTGTGTTACTTGGTTGATCAAATCGTAAAGAAGAAATGTTGAATATGAATTTCTTCTCTATTAAAAAAAATCATAAACCAAAACCTCAACCCTAAACCTAAAACCTAAACCCTAACACAAAACCCTAAACACTAAACTCTAAACCCTAAAACCCACAAACTAAACCTTAAACCTAAACCCTAAATCCTAATCCCTAAAGCAAAAAACCTATACAAAACTAAATCAAACCTATAAATAAAATAAATAAAAAAACTAAACAAAATAAAATAAAAAAAAATTAAAATAAAATAAAACCTAAACTAAAACCTAAACCTAAACCTAAAGAAAATAAATTAAAAATATAAACTAAATTAAAATAAAATTCAAAACTTAAACTAAACTAAAATAAAACCTAAATAAAAAAACTAAACCTAACATAATAAAATAAAACTAAAACCTAAACCTAAAAATAAACATAAAAAAGAAATAAAAAAATAAAACCAAACTAAAAAAAACCTAAACCAAACTAAAATAAAATAAAATAAATAAACCTAAACTAAACCTACCAAAAACTAAACAAATAAAATACTAAAAACCTAAACCTAAAAAAAAAAATCCTAAATAACCCAAATTAAAATCTGTAAAACTTAAAAATAAAATAAAATCCTAAAAAAAAAAATAAAATAAAATAAACTAAAAAATAAACCAAAACTAGCTAAAAATAAAGAGATAAAATAATAAAACCTAAATTAAAATAAATAAAAAAATAAATAAACTAAATAAAATAATAAACCAAATAAAATAAAAATAAAATAAACCAATATTTTAAAATAAACTAAATAAAGAAACCTACAGTTTTGAATTTAAAAATTAAATAAAATTAAAAAAACACCTACCACAACCTAAACTAACCCTACCATAACATGACCCTGCTAAACTACCTTAAACCCTACCATAAATCTACCTACTCAACTATGAACCCACAAAAAACCTAAAACCTAAACTAAACTAAATAATCTAAAATAAAATAAATGAATAAAACATAAACCTAAAAAAATTAAATAATAATAAAACATCTGAGCCTAAACTAAGACTAAATGTAAAATAAAATAAAATAAAACTAAACTAAAATAAAATAAATAAAAATCTAATTTAAACTAAAATGAGATAAACATGAAAATAAAAACTTAAATTAAATAAATGAAAATAAAATAAAATAACCTAAACAAAAAAAAAACTAAATAAAACCTAAACCTATAATAAAAACCTAAACTAAAAAATACCTAAAATAATAAAATAAACCTAAACATAAAATAAACTAAACTAAAATAAACCTAAATCTAAAGAAAAACCTAAACCTAAATCCTAACTAATCCTAAACCTAGGCCCTGGCTGACAAAGCCTCCCTAAACCTAGGCCCTACTCTGATCTTCTGACTCACAACCCTATCCTCTACTCCTTACTATCCCAGACCTGGGCCCACCTGACCCTAAAATAAACTGACCTAAAATACCTAAACTAACCCTGATTCTAAAAAGCCAACTGAGCTATGTAAAATAATGAAAACATAAATCAAATAAATATATAAAATAAATAAAACCTAAACTACAGGCTAAACCTAAAAAAATAAATTAAAAAAAATAAACTAAACTAAGATAAAAATAATAAAAATAATACTAAAATAAATAACCTAAATAAAATAAAACTAAACTACATAATAAAATAAAAAAACTAAATAAAATCTAAACCTAAAAATAAATGTAAAATAAAAATAAATAAAACTTAACTAAAAAAATTAAAAAAACCTAAGCCAAAACAAAATACTAAATAGATAAATACCTAAAAACCTAACCTACCTAAACATAAAATAAACTAAAATAAATACCTAAACTAAAAATAAATCTTAAACTTAAAATCTAAAGCCTAAACCTAAAAAAAAATATAACTAAAAATAATAAAATAAAAACTACTAAAAATAACTAAACCTAAACAAAATCATAAAATAAAACCTGACTAAAATAAAAAATATAAACTAAAGGTAAAATAAAAAACATAAACTTAAATTAAAATTAATAAAATAAACTAAAATAAATAATACAATTAAATAAAATAAAACCTAAAATAAAAAAAATTAAACAAAAATTAAAAAAAAAACCTTAAAATAGAAACCCTAAAACTAACCCACTAAACCTACTAAAACCCAAAACCTAAAACCCTAAATCTAAAACCTAAACCTAAACCCCAAACAAATAATAAACCTAAAACTTAAAACCTAAACTGACTAAAATAAAACCTAAACTAAACAAATAAATAAAACCTAAACCTAAATATGATTAATAAAACTTTAAAGTTAAACTAAAATGCAAAATAATATAAAATAAAATTAAAGCTAAACTAAAATGAAATAAAAAATCTAAACTAAACTAAAAAAATAAAAACCTAAAATAACCTAAATTAAATAAAATGACATAAAATAGAAAATGTAAACTAAATGGAACCTAAACAAATAAATAAACTAAATAAATAAATAAACCTACATACAAAACTAAAATTATAAAATAAAAACTAAACTACTAAAATAAACTACTAAAATAAATAAAACTAAACCTAAAAAAACTCTCCTAAATCCTATCCCACCCTGTAACCTGATCATGCCTACTCTCCACAACCACTGGGCCACTAAATCTTAAGCCCTGGGCCCACTCTCTGGTGGCCACTGACCACCCTAGGCCCTAAACCCTACCACTGACCCTGGGCTCCCTCACAAAAGAAATCCCTGGGCCACTGAGTCTCTAAAGCCCTAGGCCTGACTGACTGATCACAATCCTAATCCCAAGGCTAAAACCTATAAACTAAATAAAATATAGATAAAGAGAAACATTATAAATGACTAGGCTAATCTGGGACCTAGGCTGAGATATAAATGTTAACTAATATAAGATAAATAAACCTGACTAATCTAAAAGAATAAATCTATAAAATAAAACTAAACTTCATAATAAAATAAAAACTAAATAAAAATAAACTTAAAAATAAACTTAAAAATAAATAAAAGATTAACTAAACCTAGATAAAATGACCCTAAAAAAAAACTAAATAAATAAAACCTAAACAACCTAATAAACTATAAACTACATACCCTAAAACAAAATGTAAAATAAATAAACTAAAAAAATAATCCTAAAATCTTAAAATAAAATAATACCTAAAAAATAAAATAAACTAAACCTAAATATAAAATAAAATAATACTATTAAAATAAATAAAACCTAAAATAAACCAAAATAAATAAAAATAAAATCTAAACTCTAATATAAAAAAAATATAAAATAAACATAACCTAAATAAAATAAAAAATAGCCAAATAAATAAAATAAACTAAATACTTAAAGGTTTAATTTAAATATACAAATAAACCTTAAACCCTAAACTAAAACCTACTAACTGAGAATAATATTTAAACCTAAATCCTACCCTAAAATCCTAAATGACCCTACACTACCCTAATAACCAAAACCTAAAACCTAAACTAATAAACCTAAATAAGATAAAATAAATACTTAAACAGATAAAATAGATAAAATAAAATAAACCTACTAAACCTAACCTACTAAATCTAACCTAAAAATAAAATAAGATAAAATAAAACTAAACTAAAATAAAATAAAAATCTAAACTAATAAATAAATGAACTTGAAATAAAACATAAAAATGACTAAATAAAAAATATAAACCTTAAAATAAAACTATAAGCCTAAACCAAAGAATAAATAAAACCTAAACCTAGGCTAAAACTAAACCTCAGATAAATAAAAGATAGGCCTGACTGGCGATAATAAACCTACTATCTAGGCTGTCATAGGCCATGAGCCATGACTGACCCTAGACCTCTAGAGCCCTACCCTGGGCCCTAAACCTAGGCTCACATCCTAGGCTGATCATGAGCCCCAGGCCCTACCCTAGGCCACTGAGAGCCCTGAGCCCACAGGCACTAGGCCTTGGGCCCTGACCACTGGGCTCTGGATCTTGAAATCCTGGGCCCAGGCCTTACCTTAAATGACCACAGGCCCTAGGCATCCCTAAATCCTGGGCCCTGGGCCACCCTAAACCTGGGCCTAAATCACAAAATTAGGCTAGGCTAAATCTGAATAATGGCTAATGGGTACCTATAAACCTGAACCTGGCAACCTAATACAAGATGTAAAATAAGATAACATAAACAACAAAGATAAAAAAATAAATAAAACCTAAACTAAACTTAAAATAAATAAATAAAATAATCTAAATAAATAAAAAACTAATAAATAATAAACATAAATAAGATAAAGAAAACTAAATAAAACTAAACCTAAAAATAAACCTAAAAATAAATAACTTAAACCCTAAACTAAAATGTAAAACCACAATAAAAATAAAATAAAATAAACTAAACTTATATAAACTAAAGTAAAATAAACAAAACTTAAAATACACAAATAATATAATAATCCTAAACTAAACTAAATAAATAAAATAAACTAAAATAAAACTAAACTAAACTAAAAAACAAAAGAACTTGAAATAAACCACAAATAAAACTTAATAAAATAAATAAACCTAAACAAATATAAAACCTAAACCTAAAATAAAATAAAAAATAAAACTAAAAGATAAACTTAAACATAAAAAACATAAATAAAAATAAAGCTAAATTAAAGACATAAATTAAAATAATAAACCTAAAATAAAAATAAAAAATAAAAAATAAATCAAAATGAATATAAAATAAACTAAATAAACTTAAATAAGTTTGCTTAATTTAAGATAAAAAAAAATCTGGAAACTGAGTGGTAAAAACCTGCACTAAACTGAGCCCTAAACCCTGAGCCTAGGCCCTAATCCCAAAAGACCCTGGGCTCTAAACCTGAGTCTTTGGGCCACTGAGCCTGGGCCCCACAGAACAGGCCCCAAGCCACTGAGCCACAGGCCAAGGCCCTGGGCAGACAGGCCCTGGGCCCTAGGACTAAAGACTGGCCTGGGCCAAAACCCTGGGCCCTGGGCCACTGAGACTAACTGGGCTAGCCATGTTGACCTAGTGACCTAGCCACTCAGACCACTGAAACTGGACCACAAGGCCACAGGCCCTAAAACCACAAGGCCTGAGGCCAGACAAAGGCCCTGGGCCACAGGCCACTGGGCCCTGGATCCTACAAAAAGACTATAAAGACCTGTAATAAATAAACATTAACCTAAATAAAATAAAATAAAGAAAAGGCCAAAACCTAGGCTTATAAAATAAAATAAAATAAAATAAACTAAAACTAAAATAAAGAAATAAAACATAAATTAAAGATAAAATAAAACCTAAAGATTTAAAATAAAATAAATAAAATAAAATGTAAAATAAAGAATAAAATAAACTTAAAATAAAATCAAATAAAATAAAAAAAAACCAAACCTAAAAATAAAAAAAAATAAATTAAAAAAAAATAAAACTACCAAACTAAAAAAAAGAATAACTAATCCTAAAAACAAAATTAATTAAACTTAAACTAAACTAAGATAAACTAAACTAGAAATAAAAAAAATAAAATAAATAAACCTAAACTAACTAAATAAAAGATGAATAAATTAAAATAAACTAAGCTAAACTAAAGAAGAAGCTAAAATAAAACCTAAACTTAACAAAATAAATAAAACCCAACTAAAAGATTATAAAATGACAAAACTATCTTAAACATAAACCTACTAATAAATTAAAATAATACCTCTAAAATATAAATTTAAATAAATAACCAACTAAATAAAATAAATAAATAAACTAATAATGATAAATCTAATACTAAATAAACTAACATTGGTTTGCTTACTTTTATGAGCCCTACCACTGAGCCCTGGATCACAAACCCAAGTGACCTGGGCCACAAACCCCAGCCCTGGGCCTAAGACCCTGACCTGAGGCCCTGGGCCTGATAGCCACCCCAGAACCCCACTACTGAACACTGATCCATGGGCCACTGGGCCACTGGGCCCTGGGCCACTGAGGCTTGAGCCCTGACTAGGCCCCAAAACCCTAAGACCCTAGCTGATGGTGGACTGGGCCAGGCTCTAGACCCTGGGCCAGCCCAGGCTGAGCTAGGCCCTGGCTACATGAGCCTTGGAGTGACCAAGACCTGGGCTCAAGGACAGATCCACAGGCCAAGACTAGGTGCTAGGCCCTAGGCCGAGGCCACTGGGCGGACTGACTGGGTCTTAAGACCACAAGGCCCTAGGCCTAGGCCCAAGAGCTGAGCTTAACTAAATAAGACCTGATAAGATAAATAAAATACTAAATAAAATGTTAAAATAAGATAAACCTAAACATAGCTAACAAAATAAAATAAAATAAATAAAATAAATAAAATAAAGAATAAAAGACTAAAAAATAAAGATTAAATAATCTTAATAAAATAAAAACTTAATGAAAAAATAAAATAAAAACTTAAAATAAAATAAAATAAACTAAATAAAATCCTAAACCTAAAATACTTAAATAATAAAAAAACCTTATAAAAAAACCTAAATAAAAATAAATAAACTAAACCTATAAGATAAACTAAACTAAAATAAATAAAACTTAAAATAAACTAAACTAAACCTAAACTAAATGATATATAAATAAAATAAAAAAAATAAAAATAAACTTTAAACCTAAATAAAATAAAACCTGTGCCTAAACCTAATACATAAACATAAATAATGACTCACTAAAATGTTCCTAAATCTGACCTAAACTAAGATAAAAACCTGACTAAAATAAACTTATAAATACAAATATAAAATTTAAAATAAATAAATAATATAAATAATAACCTAACTAAATCTCTAAACTCTACCCACCTAACCCACTGGGCCCTGGGCCTGTACCCTAACCACAGGCCAAACTGGGCCACTACCCCAAACCTAAACCCATAAACCTAAAACCCTAAACCCACATGCCCTAAACCCTACACCCTAAACCCTAAACCCTAAACCCTAATACTAAACCTTAAACCCTAAACCCCAAACTAAAACCTAAACTATGTAAATAAATTTTAAAAAGAACACCTAAACTCTAAAACTTAAAAAACATAATCTTATACTCTAAGAACGGGCAGAACCTTGATGGCAAAAACATCACCATCAACCAGGCTTAGTCTAAATCTAGTTGGGGAGGCAAAGGCGAACGTGACGATTATCACAATGGTGGTGGGGGATCTAGAGGTACTAGTGGATATCGTCATGGTGGTTGAAGCAGTGGGGGTTATGGAGGAGAAAGGGCGACGAAGGTTATAGCTGTGGTGGCGGTGCATGGAGAGATCAGGGATATGATATTGGATCCCGCTACTCGAAAGGCTGGGGTGGTTCTGATGGGAACTAGAGAAATTGAAGGATGATCGATCTAATCTACTGTTTATGGAACTATGTCTTTAAAAATAAAAATAAACTAAAATAAAATAAAGAAAAACCTAAATTAAACTAAAAAATAAAATAAACATTAGAATAAAAAACCTTAATAAAATAAAAACTAAATGTAAAATAAAAATAAAATAAAATTAAAATAAAAACCTAAACCTAAAAAATAAACCTAAAAATAAAACCTTAAAATAAATAAAGAATTAGACCTACACCCTAAATAAAAAAATAAACCTAAACCTAAACAAAAATAAACAAAACTAAAATAAATAAAACCTAAACCAAAAAAAAATAAAATAAAAATAACTCAACTAAAAAAATAAACCTAAACTTAAACCTAAAATAAACTAAAATAAAACCTAAACTAAATAAAATAAACTAAGCTAATAAATAAAATAAACCTAAAATAAAAAAAATAAAACTAAATTAAATAAAAATAAACTAAATAAACCCAAACCTGGGGTTTGCTTAATTTTAAAAAACCAAACTCTGGCCCTACCACAAAAAATCTTAAAATTAACCTACTTACCTACCTACCCAACCCAAAACCCTAGGCCCTGAGCCCTAGGCCTGGGCCCTGACACTACCCAGGCTCATCCTAAACCCTGGGATAAGACACCTGAAGCCTAAATCATAACACCCTGCACTCAACCCTGACCCTGAGCCCTATCACCTACCTTCCCTAACCCAGGCCCTACCTGGCCTAAAAATAAAATAAATAAACTACATACACTAACCTGTAAACTAAACCTAAACCTAAGCCTGGAATGTTGAACCTTGACAGAACATCTGGTCAGGCTCTGGATGGGCTGGGTGAAACATGATGGCTCGCATTGGTGGTGGGGGATTTTGAGATGGTGGTGGATATGGTGGTGGTGATTATGGACGAAGGTTATAGTCATGGTGGAGGTAGATGGAGAGATCGGGGATATGATGGTGGATCCTGCTACCCCAGTGGCTAGGGTGGTTCTGATGGTAACCGCATAAATTGAAGAACGGCCGACCCTAAACCCAAGATCCCTAATCCTAAAAAACCCTAAACCTAAACCCTAAACCTTAAATGGAAGCTAAAACTAAACTAAACTAAATAAAACCTAAAAAATCTAAAACAAAATAAAATAATAAAATAAAACCCTAAACAAAAACCTAAACCTAAACCTAAACCTAAAAAGAAATAAAATAAAAAATAAAAAGAAGACTAAAATAAAATAAATAAAAACCTAAACTAAATAAAAAAATATAAATAAAATAAAAAGAAAACCTAAAATAAAAATAAAATAAACCTAAAAATAAAATAAAATAAAACTAAATAAAATATACTAAAAATAAACCTATAAAAACTAAACCCTAAACTAAAAAAAACTTAAACCTAAAATAAAAAAAAATAAAAATAAAACATGAACTTAAACTAAAATAAAAAAATAAAATAAACCTAAACCTAAACTCTAAATAATTAAAATAAACTAAAATAAAATAAATAAAATAAATAAACTTAAAATAAAATAAACTAAACTAAATAAAAAAAATAAAAAACCTAAATAAAATAAAATAAAATAAACTAAAATAAATAAAATAAATTAAATAAACTTAAAACCAATCAGTTGCTTAATTTTTTTTTTTAAAAAAACCCCAAATCCTAAACCCTAAAATGACCTAAATTCTAAACCCTACCTTAAACCCTAATCCCTAAGGCTGAGACTTGACCCTAAACCCTAAGCCTACTCTAAATCCTGGGCCTAAAACCTAAAACCTTGGACCCAAACCCAGACCCTAAACCTAAAACCCTAAACCTAAATCGTAAACCTACAACCCTAAACCTTAAGAACCCTAAACCCTAAACCCTAAAAACCCTAAACCCTAAAGCCTAGACACTAAACCCTAAACCCTAAACCTTAACCTTAAACCCTAAACCCTAACCCTAAACCTTAAACCGTAATCCCTAATCATTTCAATTTAGATTTCTCTCCTCAATATGAGAATTCATTTCATTAACCATTAATTCCTTTTTATTATGGGTGCTTTAGTTGGTAGACCATTGTAAATTGATTAGGCAATAAATACAAAATCTCATCCTTTAGTGGCTTGAATTCTTGTTGAATTGAACATTACCAAAACCAAAGAAATCTGGTTGGGATCGAGAATTACGGTTACATGCTGAATTGAATTTCCCTATCTTTTGTTCTCCTTACAAAATCCAAGATGATAATTACGAATGTTTCATTTTCATCCTCACCTAAAAAAACAAAATAAGTGTTAGAAAACTTCTATTCCCACTAGGCCAACCATTTTTTGAATGTTCCTAGTAAGGTTGTTTTACTTATTACCTCTTCTATGCAATTGAAGGCTTCTAATGTGGACAATAATAGTTTTTCTAAACTTTTGGATGATGATTCTATTTCCTCTGATTTGATCTCAACATCTTTGCTAGCTTTGATTGATAAAATGAAGTTTTAATTGAAAATATTAATGCGGATATTAATGTTATGCATCATTCAAACTCTATGGAGAATATGGTCTTGGTTCCTCATGATAATCAAGTTGCAAAACCAAATTATAATTTTCAAGTTCAAGATGATTTAAATTCTCAAAAAACATTTGATTTTGTCTAATAATTTGGGTATTGAAGAGGAAGGGCTGGGTGTTCACACTTTCCTTTTAAATAAATCTATTTCATCTCCCTCCCACCTATACCCAATGCTCATTTTCCTTTAAGAATTCCTAATATCCTGGAAGAAGGAGAACTCACTTCTATATAGGAGACTTCTCCAAAATTTGTGACTAATGTTGCTAATTCCTTATCAGATGATGATTATATGGGAAAAGAAAATGGTTTCCAAACTTATCATGCTAATAAGAAAAGAATGTTAAAAATTTCCCCTACCAAATTGTCAAAAATACTAGATTTGTTGCGACTACCTCTCTCTCTTAATTAACCTTTTCTTAACCCCATTTTATTTCCTCATGTTTAATTTTCTTGTTTGGAATGTTAGGGATACTCTCTCCATTCATAACTATATTAGAAATCTTTGTAGAGTTTATATATTTCTTTACTTATTGTTCTTGAGCCTCTTATTCATGTTAATAAAATTAACCATGTTGCTAGAATGATTGATTTCAATAATTTTTTTCTAATGTTAAGAATAAGATTTGATGTTTTTGGAATAATTTTGTTGATATTTCAATTCTTGATGATTTTCATAGGTAATTGCCCAAATCTCTTAAGGTGATTATTTGTTTTGGGCTCTTTTTGTTTATGCATCTTGTAATAGATGAAATCTTCTTTGGGATAATTTGAGGAATTTTGCTACATCCATCAAAACTTGGTTTGTTGGAGGATTTCAATTATTTTATTCTCTTACGATAAAGTGTTGTTTGCTCTCTAATATTCATTCCATGGAAGAATTTTGCAATATGATCCCATTGTAATTTGATTGATATTGGTTTTAGGGCTTTAATTATACTTGGTAAAACTCTAGACTTTGGCAAGGTTAGATCAAATTCTTTTAATACTCATTGGATTACTCAATGGCCTATTACTTATATAGATCATTTAAGCAACCTTGTTTGATCATGCTCCTCTTTTGGTTTCTATTTAAAGATAATATATTAAAGAATTTCTCTCCTTTGATTAGAACATGTGGATTCATATTAATGTTGACATCACTTTTGGGTGAGTTCTCAACCTCTCTTCTTAGACTTAGGGATCTTCTAGACACTAAGACTTCCTTAGCCATAAGACACTTTTAGTGATTAGGTTAACAAATAACCTAAAGCTAAAGACATAGAAGGGTTAATCATAGGATTAGACTATGCCTTAGGAATTAAGAGACTGACTCTATAGCCTAAATCGACTATGTTCACCTTCTCAAACCAAACCTCAAATTTAATTCAAATATAAAAATCCAAATTCAAATCCTAATCAAATGAAAATTCAAAATCTTTCATAAGACCCATGATTTATCTTATGGACATAGCCTTAGCCAAATCCAAATCAATCCAAATTCAATTAATTTTCTCAAAGGTCAATTTAACCCTTCAATCAATTTATCAAATTCACACTCAAACTAAAATTCAAATCATGATCCAAACCTAAATCCAAATCAAATTAAATCCAAATCCAATCCTTTAAGCTAATTTCATGGACTTAGCCAAGTTCAACCTAAAACAAATCAATCCTTCAATCATACTTCGAGTTTTACATATAATCACAATCAAAACTATCAACTAAATCATTCATATTAGAATTCAAAATCAAATGCAATTTTAGTCAAGTTTAAGCCTAAATTAAATCAAATCATGATTTCAATGTCAAGTCACTAATATGTATAAAGAAAATGATAATAACAAATTTTAATTTAACATAATCAATTTGAAATCTAAAATGAACTACAAGAGAGAGAGAGAGAGAGAGATTAAACCAATTCTAAACATCAAACAAAATTTATTGATTAAATCAAAATAAAACTATAAATAAATGTTATATATATAATATATCAACCATTAAATCAAAATAATTAATTTATCAAATTATGAATCCTTATCAATAATTATTCATAATTAAAATTATCTTATTTTATACATAACTTATAAATTTTCATTCAATTATTTACTAAAGTTATTAAAATTTTTGTAAAACTTTTAAAATCATTTATTTAAAAAAATCAAGTTTCACCAAATTTTTTAAAAAAATGTGAATAAGACAAAACTATTAAATGACCTACTCCTTGCTAATTTATGTGATCATGACAACATATAAGAGAATGCAAAGAAAAAAAAAGAAATAAAAAGCTGGAACATGGAAGAAGTTGGGGCATGTAAGACAAAGTTGGCATATCTCTCTCTCTCTCTCTCTCTCTCTCTCTCTCTCTCTCTCTCTCTCTCTCTCTCTCTTAGCTAGCAAAAAATATAGACACACTAGAAAAAATAAAAAAAATGAGGCCCTATCTTTTTTCTCATCTCCCTTCAGGCAAGAGAAGCCAAAGCCCTCTCATTCCTACTTCACTTGAGAGTGGCTCTCCCATCCCATAGTCCTAAAAAAAATAAAAATAAAAAATATCTCTGAGCACCTCTCCTCTGTTGGACGCAAAGATGAAAGTGAACTCTCCCTCACGTCCATCTTTTCCTCTCAACCAAGCAAAGCCTAGCCGACCCAAGCAGCATCCATGCCTCCCTCTTCCTCCAGTAGGTGACCTCTCTTCCCTCACTTTCTCCAAAATTGAGACACATAGTAGCATGCAACAGGTAGCTGATTGAGACTTTTTTTATCCCAACTAGGCCCCATAAATATTTGCTGAAAGAACATGAGACATGCCATGAATTATTATTGATTGATCAAACCATGCTACTCACATAGTCTGGCTACTAGTGAACTATCCCTCTATGCCTACATCCTCCTTCATAAAGACTGTGACTTTCTAGCTCCAAGTGTTGGTCTGATTCTTCATTGCTTCTCCCATTGCAATGCTGGTCATAGAAAAACCCCTACGAAAGTGTATGCTGGATGGTTCTCTGGATTTAGTGTGAAGAAAGAATCCCTGACTAAAATTGTCAAGGTCAGTGATATGGTCCTCCATGAGCCCACCATTGAGGTCTCCTTGGAGGATATCAAATCGAAGAAGATCAAAAGATCATAGATGACATGATTGCAGTTAAGCGGAAGAATCACGGTGGACTTCCTTTGCTCCAGTATTCCTTTGAGGGAAATGAGCTGAATGACCATGGAATAGGTGCAAGTATTGATGCAAAATAGTATGCCAGGGGTTTAATTACTGTAAAATCCATCCTTAATGATCTCTACAGAAATTCCAAATCAAAGGCACTGGTAGCTCACGGAGGTTCTTTAATGATCCATAGTGGTATGCTCGACTTCTAGAGGATTTTGAACCTAATGTTCTCAATGCCCTAACACATCATATATATAATCAGGTGGAATTATTGTCCGCAGTGAAGGTCATAGTCACGATCATTTTGGTCAACCTATCAAAATTCTTTGATGGATGGCTCGATATTACAAAGATGAGTTTGATCATCTAAATGAGACTATATGTGTGGATAAGATTATTTTGAGAACATTTAGAAAAGTCAAGAATTTTGATTTTCCTCTTCCAGTAAGATGCCAAAAGCCATGTGTCTATGAGAAAGTGAGGAGGAAGTGAACCATAGGAGCAAAGAAAAAGAATGCTAGCTAAAGTATTGATATGACCCAACAAGCACTCAATAGGGCTTCGTTTCTTCCAAATGAAGCCACCTCTTGGTCAATCCATGACATTAACCATGAGGTATAATTCTTAAATGCTTAGAAAGCCTTAGGGATCTCATGTTTGATGTGTTGAATGCAAGCATCATTAGGATCCAACCTTTAGAGCATGTGCAGTTTACTTTTTAATCATTTTGGCAAGAGTTTAGAGACAAAAGTAAGACCATTCATTTTATGTGTTTGAAGTGAATAGTTTTGATTAGGTTAAATGGCATAGTGATTTGATTACACGTATCAATCCATGATTAACTCATGGGCCATTTGATCTTTGATTGAATGATCATGATTAATCCAATATTTTATTTATTATTAAATTCAATCAGATCTAAAAAAAGAGTTAATCAATCTTTAGAATAAAAAAAGAAAGAAATAATATGTTATCAAACAAAATCCAAAAAATGTACAAATTAAATTATCATAAAATTTAAGTAAAAGTTTGTATAAAATTAACTAAACCAATAACATTATAAATATTATAATCAAATATAAAAATTTGTATGAACACAATTTATTAATGTCAATTATAAAAATCAATTCAATCCCTAATTATTATATGTTCATCCAAAAAAGTCAAAAAAGAAAATTTAGTTATGAGACATATTCTTAATTATAATTAATTTAACTATTAATTACAATTGACTAAGCTTTATTTGATTAGTTATTCATATAAAATATTGGAAAATAATTAAGATATCTTTCTCATTTGGAGGATAATTAATCAATTTGGCATATTAAGTAAGAGAAATTAAGTAATTAATGATTTGATTAATCAAATTAAAATTACAATCATATCTGATCTTCATTAATTAATTCATGGGTAGATCTTTAGGTGTTTAATAGCCTAAAGAGAGTTAATGAAATTATGATTTATCCATATGTGGGAAAATAATAAAAGTAATTAATTAAATTCTTAATCTAATTAATCAATAATTATGAGCTAATTTCATTAGCTCTTTCATTTCTTAGATCATTGCAAGTTATTTTCCATGCATATCATGTTGGCTCATAATTATTTAATTAATTACTTTAAGGTAACATAGTAAGGGTTAATTAGTAGATTTAATGCATGTTACAACCTAATTAATCCATAAAATCCACTAAATTACATTTTATTAAATAAAATCAATCACAAACATGGGAATAGGATCAAGAAACTTTCCTTCATTTCATTAAATCAAATTGAAACATAAAAGTTAAAAGTGACATAAGAAACTTTGGTTTCCTATAATGATTTTATTTGATATGATTGTCCTTAGAATTAATTTAATTGAATGAAATCATGTGTTTATGTTTAGTTATTCTTCCAATCATATTAAATGTTGTATGTCATTTGATTCTTGCATTCATCTTTTGAAAAATTAATCAAATGGTTCCCTTTATGTCAAGCTTGCATGTGTTGATCTAATTTAATATATGTGTGGCTATTATCACTATTATATCAAAGTTATTTTCAAAAGTTTATAAGTCAACTATTATATTTGGAGTGATAATAGTTATAAATATTTGTAAGCTTGCATGTGTCTATGGCTTAAAACATGTGATATGGAGTTCTCTTTTTTAGTCTATATGGATTTACATAAAGTTTGAATGTTAACATGTGTATAGTCCATTTGAAAAGGACACAAAATTTGTTTGGATTCATTCCTATGTCTTTCTATGTAGAATTTAGATAGAACTTTAGCTCACATATATAAATAATTCAATTGAAAGAAATACAACTTTTGCATGATTTTCATTCTTGTAGTCACTTGTACATTCATGTGTATTCAAGAATAGTGGGTATATCTAGTCTGACATTCTGGGATGCAAGGTTTAAGTAGCCCCAAGGAGGGTTTTACCTCACCCATTGGTTTATAATGGTGAAGTATCCGCTTAAAACTTTATGCATTTCTATGTGCATTTAGCTAATGAATGAAAATTTCCTATTCAACTTTAGCTCATGTATAAATAATTCAATTTAAAGAAATACAACTTTTGCATGATTTTCCATTCTTGTATATCATTTGTACATTCTTGTGTATTCAAGAATAGTGGTATATCTAATCGGACAATCTAGGGATGAGGCTTTAAGTAGTCCCAAGGAGGTCTTTACCTCATTCCATAGTTTAACAATGGCCAAGTATCCGCTTAAAACTTTTATACACTTGTATGTGCATTTAGCTAATGAATGAAAATCTCTTTTCTACAAATATACACATCTACATTCATCATCTAAGTGTAAAACATATTGTATGTCAAGGTATATTTAGATTAATATCATATGCATGTGACATGGAAATCAATGATTAAACATATGTCATGTGATAGTAATTCAATTGAATTAATCTTAAGATGCTTTTCATATTAAATAAGATTATTTAAAGTGAGCCTAAACTTAGGATTAAGTTAAAATGTGTAATAAGCCATTCACTAAAGAGAACTAAATCAAATTAACATGCTTTAGAAAGTGGCTTAAGGTAAGGATCAAAGAGGGAATCCTCTTTCTTCTCTTTATAACACTTAGTTGCTATGTAATCAAATCAAACAAAATCAAAAACAAATAAAAATTCTCAAATCAATTAAATAACTTTAAGTGAAACTAACCCTTCATGTTAAATTAAATCTTTCTATACTTAGAGAACTACAACTCTAATGCAAGACATAACCACACAAGCCTTAACACACACAATAGAATTACAGTCACTACTTCTAGCTTTATGTTTGGGCGGTGTTTGGTATGATGTATATTTTGGTTTGTGATGTATTATTGTAGACTGATCTTGGGTGTATGCCTCATAGACTGATGGTATGTGATTAGCCTAATCATGTTTTTTTTGCATGGGATTATGCTTAAGGGCCTCTTAAAAATAAATATAAATGCTCTCTTGGTTGCTTAAGCCCCTAAGCATAATCCAAGTTAGACAGTGGTTTGGTTAACCATGTACATGGTGCTAAGTCCAAATTATGATATAATTTCTTGGGATTGTATGTATGTTTAACTAACCTTTTTTAGTGTAGTTAGATTTACTTTTCCTATTCTTAATGTAATTTTTAATTAGAATTAGATTAGTGCTATGGGGATAAGGATGAGCATTGGCTAGAAGGCTTTGTCCTGAGGCCAAGTGATGCCTTTGAAGTGGAGCAAATCAAATCAAAGGAAAGAAATGAAGCCATGTAGAATGAAGAATAAAGAATGAAGACCCCCCATATCATTCATTCATTATAAATTATAATTATTATTTTGTAATTTTTTGTATAAGGGTAGAGCTCTACCCATCTTTTCTTTTGGTTGTACACATTTGATCATCCTTTTTTTCATGATAGTTATAAAATTGATGATTTATTTAGATTTGTACTAGAAATGGCATGCTTTCCATAGTTTCTTAAATGATTGATGTTTGAATGTGTGCCTAGATGCTATTAGGCTCATTGGGAAAAATAAATATTTTACCCAACTACAACTCATAACTAAAGTTTTAAATAATTCATAACCTCACATAAAGCCTAGCATTAAATCAAGATAATTAAAAGATTTAGTAACCCCTTAGCTAATGTTGTATGTCTCACATCATGCATGCATATTGCTTCACTCTTGCTAAGAGAGGGTTTCCATCCTTTCAATGATAGGGAAGGCTTGACCTTGAGGGCCTCCTATGGAGGAAAACACCCTTTCTCATTGATTTAGCCAATAATCTAACTTCATCATGCATATAGGCATACAAAATGCCAAAACATTGTCAAAATAATGTGTCTAAAATAAAATAAAATTTGAAATATTTGCATTTATTGATTACATCATTACTCATACCACTCATGCTCTAGTCTCTTAGGGAGTGGGTTTAAGGACTTTTTCTCTTTCTAAATTAATAATTGCCTAACTATCTTCCAATTGCATAAGACTTGCCTACATGGTTTTAAAATTATAGGAGTAGTTAGTGGCACCACCTGTGCTATTATAAGCCCAACAATCGTGGTTTATTCTTCTTGTGGAGGTAAACCTTATGCCCATTTTGCTTAGACCTAGGTCATTCTTGGCTTATGCCAAAGCTCTAGATATAGGGTCTGAGGTTGCTATTTTCCTTCAAGCTACTAGCATAAATCCTCACCTCTGTGCATTTCAACCTTTGTGTTGTGATTATAAGTCCTAGCTTTATAATAAAATGTCAACTTCAATAAAATTAATCTCTTCAACTTCAAACATATAAAGCCCAACTATAGATAGATTGGAATGCTCACTAGGCTTCCTAGTATCATGAGCATTTCTACTCATTCCCTTTGGCTTCGATAATAAGTCTTCTCCTTGAACAATCATAATTGATTTTCCTATACAAATAATCCTTTGATAGTCTAGCCTTGAAATATTTGGAGACCTTAATTTATACTTTAATTGAGAGTATTCCTAAGGAATTCCCATTCCTTAAGATGTAATTAACTATGGGGCTTGATCCATAGGGAACTTAATGAACTCAGCTTAAAATAAACCCTACTTTACCTCTCCATGTAAAGTAGGGGAAAGATCTCTAGTATATTTGAAGACCCATCATGTCTTAGGAGTCCTTATTAGGTGATTAAGTCCATTATAGGGTGATGATTTCTACCTTTTGAGATAGTGCATCATTCCTTAATGTCATACCTGATCACTTCAATAAGTATTCCCTAAGATCTTCTTGGTGTCCCACATCTAAAAAATAAACACCGTAATTAAATTTTTAATGTTGTGGCTAAAAATTGGAAAGCTCCTATACATCCTGATAATTCAATTAGGGGGATGAACAGGCTCTGGTTTAAACTAAAATGACTTAAACAAAATCTACTTTGGTGGATTAAGTATTATTTTAAAAATCTTTTTGCTAATATAAAGGATATGGAAAATTTGGTTTGTGATCTTGAAGTTTCAGTTATGATGGAACCTTCCAAGATTATGGACTTGAATGAGGTGAAGGATAAACTTGTTAATTTTCAAAATATGGAAGAAACTTATTGGCATAAAAAAGTTGCTAGTAAACATATTACGGATGGTGATAGGAATACAAGGTATTTATATGCTTTAGTTAATAAAAAGAGAGCTCTAAATAATATTCAAAAAATTAAAAATGATAATGGAGAATGGATTATGGAGAATAATGATATTAAGGATTTGGTTATTAATTATTTTAGAAATATGCTTAATAAGAGTTTCTCTTATGAAGCTATTTCTAAATTGCACTAGATTCCTTCTATTATTACCAATGATGAAAATGCTTTGCTTACTATTTTGCCTAATGAAGATTAAAATTTTAAAGTTCTTAATAGCATAAACATTGATTCTCGCTGTCCGAGGGTTTCACTACTCAATTTTTTCAAAAATGTTGGTTTATTATTAAAATGATTTGATTGATGTTATGGTTGATTTCTTTATTGGTAATCCTTTTCCTAGATATTTTCTAGCACTTCTATATTCTCATACCTAAGAAAGATAATCCAGACTATTGGAGTGAGTTTAGACCTATTAGTCTTTGCACCTTCTTCAATAAGCTAATTTCCAAAATTATTGCCAATAGGCTTAGTTCTTTTCTTCATAAGATTATCTCTCTCAACCAAACTGGTTTTGTTAGAGGTAGATATATTTCTTATAATATTTTACTTTCCCAAGAATTAATTCATGATTTAGATGTTAAGACTAGAGGTGGAAACATTCTTTTCAAATTAGATATTAACAAAGATTTTGATAATATCTCTTGGGATTTCCTTTTTCATGTTTTGAATTTATTTGGGTTTTCTAATAAATTTATTTTTTCTATTAAAAATTATATTAATAATGCCTAGTTTTTTATTTTGCTTAATGGGGAAACTTTGAGTTTCTTTCCTTCCTCCCATGGCTTAAGGCAAGGGGATCCTTTATCTCCTACTTTATTTATCATTGATGTTGAATACTTATCTAGGAGCATGAATGATTTATTCTTAAATAATCCTAGTATGTATTACAGAACTATTGGTGGTCTTCTTGTTTCCCATTTAAGCTTTGTGGATGATTTTATTATTTTTTGCAATGCTTCCATTCATCATATGAAGAATCTTAAGAATTTTTAATTACATTTGGTAGAGAAAGTGGTCTTATCAATGATAACAAAAGCTATTTTATTACTTCTTCCAAGATTCCACAATAATAAAATCAATGACATCCTACATATCACTAATTTTAAACATCAACATTTACCTCTTAAGTACTTGGGTGCTCCTATTCTTAAAGGTCCAAAATGATCACATCTTTTTGATGAGTTAATTCAAAAAATTTTAAATAAAATTTCTATTTGGGAATTTCATTTACACTCCTTTGGTGGCAGGCTCACTATTCTTAAAAGCACTCTCAATTCAATGCCACTATATTTGATTCAAACTATTATTCCTACTAATTCTACTCTTATCAAAATTGATCGCTTGGTTAATAAATTTTTTTTGGGGATCAAATAATTCAATTAAAAGAATGCATTAGACATTCTAGTATAAATATTGTGGTCATTTGGGTGAAGGTGGTCTTGCTTGCAAACCTATTCTTGAAGCGAACGCTTCTCTCATAAGCTCGTGGAATTTTAGAAAGAATGATAGCCTTTGGGCTAATTTTATGATGAAAAAATACTACCAAGGTAAACACCCCCTTATGTGTGCTTATAAAGTTGGTGACTCTCTGGTTTGGAAAAGGCTTTGCTCCATTAAATGGGTTACTAAATCCTTAATATCTTGGGGTATGCATTCGGGTTCATCCATCTTTGGCAAGATAAATTAGATTGGCAATGGCTCTATTGACTCCTTTTATCTACACACTTTACTGCTATCAAAGTTAACTCTTTTGGCTTAATAATTGGAATGAAAACAAACTTGAGAATTATATTTCTATTTCTCTTTTTGATAATTTTAGAAACGTCCCTATTTTTTCTAACAAACCTGATCAAATTCTTTTTAAGCTCTCTTACAATGGTGATTTCATTCTTAAAGAGGTTTGAATTTTATTAGAGATAACTAGAACTCCTCTAATGTTTTCATTAAACTTTGAAACAATATCATTCCCATTTCTTATTCAATTTTTTAGCTTGGAGGATTTTGAATAACTTTATTCAGATTTCTTGCTCGAATAAAGGGTTTTATTTACCTTTTAAGTGTTATTGTTGCTTTCATATTGAAAATGTTAATCATGTTTTGTCAATGGTGTCATTGCTTCCAAATTATGGATATGGTATGATGATTTATTTAACACTAATTATTTTCACGGTTCCCTTTCTTTATATCAACTTTTGAAGTTTGTTTCCAAAAAATGAAAGGTCATATCAAAATCTTAATTGCTATTACCTATATTTGGTTTATTTGGAGGGATAGAAGTGAGGCTAAATATCATGGTATTCCTGTGAATCATAAATCATATTCCTAGAACTAAATAAAAAATTCATGCTTTGTTTAATGTTAATTTAATTAGTAACATCCATTTTAGAGGTTACAAATTTGTGGCTAAAAAATTAGTCTCATTATGCCTAATGTTTCTTCAATAAGGCTATTAGATTATCCATTGATCAAACCTAATGATAACTTTATTAAAATCAATACTTATGGTTCATTTTCACCTAATAAATATGATTGTGGTGGTATTATTAGGGATTCCAAAGGTACTGTCATTTGTGCTTTTGCTTATCCCTTCAAAGCCAGTTTTGTTATTTATGCTAAGCTTATGGCTGTTAATAAAGTTATTGATATATTTTGAACAAAGGCCTATTTAATATTTGGATTGAAGTTGACACTCTTTTTACTTGATATGCTCAATTCTAATAAAATGGGGAATGCTAACTTATTTTATCTCCTTAATCACACTAAAACCATCCATCTCAAGTTTACAAAATTTCATATTCTTCATGAAGGTAATATGTAGATTTCTAGCCAATTTGGTGCTAAATTAAATGAGCTCACTATATTAGATAATCAAAACTTACCTAAGCTATTTTGTGCTTTCCCATATTGGGATTTCTCCTTTTCTTCTTTAGGGTCTTGGCTAACCTCATTTTCTATGAGTGCTACCTTGTTTGGTGGATCCTGCTGTTTATTTCTACCCTCTCTTGTTGTCCTGATGGTTTTTATTTGAAGTCTTTCATTTCTCATGTTGGGATTTTTTTGGTGGTTGATGCTTTCCTTTCCTATTTTGGCTTGATGACTGCTGATTGTTGGATGTTCCCTCAAACTTGTGGCTTCAAGGTTGATGTTTTGTGGTTGTTGCCTTCCTATTTTGTCTTTGGTGATGACTATTTGTTCTCTAGGGTTTGGAAGGGACTTATTTTGCTCTGGTTAGGTTCCTTTCCTCCTTGGTTTGCTGGTGGTGGGTTGGTGGTCCTCCTAGGCTTGCCTTTCCTTGATTGTCCAGTGATTACCATAATTTCTTTATTGTTTGGTCCCCTTGGGTTGTGGCTATTCAATTTGATCTTTGAATGAGGTTTTATCCTCTCATTCCTTTTGGTGCTTCCTTATCCTGAGTTGGATCTTCTTATTGTGGTGGTTGGTCCCTTGTTGGGCCGGGTTGATTAGTGTGGTTGGTGGCTGGGTTGGTTGATGGGTGGTGTTGGTCTTACCTCCTCAATTGGTGGTAGATCTGGGGTTGTTGGTGCTTTATCTTGGTTTGATTTTCTCTTACCTATTTGGTATATTTTTCTATTTTGTTGATTGGGGCTTAGTTTTGCTTTTGGTTTGGTTCTTTAGTGTTTTTGATCTTCCTATAATGGTCTTCCTCCTTGGATGTAGCTTATCTTTTTTTTTCCTATTTGGGTGGCTAGCTATGGGTCTATTTTATCCCGCATAAATGTTCTTTGTGACGGTGGTATTATTGGTTTTGTTTTGTTCAGAGCTCTTGTGGTTTTTTGTCTTTTTTCTTTTTTTTGGTTTGATGTCATTTTGATTGATTTGGTTGAAGGCTATATATATATTTTTCCTTGTCTCTGACTTGGTTTGGTGTCTGATTTTTTTGGTTGTGGTATTACCTTTTTGGTGTATTTTCTCCTTATTTCCTAATCTTTTGTTTGTGATGGTGGTTTTGCTATTACATTGTTCTTGGTGGTAGCCTTGCTGATGCTTTTGGTCTTTTGTTTATCTATCTTGGTGGAGGTGTGGTTCCTTATCTCTTGCTTTGGGTTATATCCTCTGGATTTGATTGGTGGTTATTGGTGTTAGTGTCCCTCTATTTGGGTATTAGTTTGTTGCTTTGGGATAATCTTAGATTCTTTGGATTTATTTTCTGACTTGTTATCCCTATGTTTGCACTTTTTGGTATTTCTCTCCCTTTGGTGTTTTTGGTGGTTTTCACTATTGTTGTTGTCCCCGATGGATGGCTTTTTAGTCCTTTTACCGTTTTTTGTTTTGGTTGTGCTTGGATGTTCTATTTACTGGTTGGAAGACTTTGCAGTCTTGTTGGATGATGATCTCTGGATGATTGCCTACATGAGGTATGCTAGCTATGATGGCCTTGATGTTTCTCTCTTTCTTCTTTTTGGTAGCACTATTTATAATTGTACCCCTTCTTCTCAAGTTTGAATGCTTACATAGTGTTGCTCCTTGAGATGATTGACTAAGCCTGAGCCTTTTCTTTACTTTGCTCTTTCTCTTTATGCTTACTTAATTGTACTCATCCTTTCCTTAGTATGCGCATTTCTTTATAGGTTGGCAATCTTGCAAGTGGATTTTGTCATCAAAGAAATCAAGTGGATTTTACTATTACTTATATGGATTTTTTGTTGTTTATTTGGTTTTTCTTTTGCTTCTCTTATTTAATATTGTAATTGTTTGGGGATTCATCTCTTAGGTTTTATTGTAGCTCTTGAGCATTAGTTTAGAGATTTATCCCCTTAAGGACTTTGTACTCTTATTTGTGGAAATAAAATTCTAATTTTCTAAAAAAAAACCCTAAAGAACCTAAACCCTAAACCCTAAACCTAAACCTTAAACCTAAACCTAAAGTAACTAAATAAATAAATAAATAAATAAACCAAAACCCTAAAACCAATAACCCTAAACCTAAATCTAAACCCTAAGAATGGGTAGAACCTTGACAAAAACATCACCACAATCGCTCAATCTAATAGGTGGAGGCTAAAGGCTTATCAAGTGGTGGTCTGGAGGTGTTGGTTGATATGGAGGTGGTGGTATGGAGGTGGGAGGAGTAATGAGGTTAAACCGTGGTGGTGGCGGAGTGAGAGATTGGGATAATGGTGGATCCCTACTGATGTGGGTGGAGAATTCATGGAATTGTGCCTAGAAACTCAAGAATGGCAATCCGATACTACTATGGAACTGACATAGAGACCATTCTGCTATCTGGGTTTTGATTAATGCATGCTCATTTTTTATCTATGTCAATGCTGTGGTCTTATTGTGCTACTGGTTGATGAAATCAAAAAAAAACGTTGAATCAAAATTATTCTCTCTTTAAAAAAAATCAAACCATAAACCTAAACTAAACCTAAAACCCTAAACCTAAACCTAAAACCCTAAACCCTAAAATCCTAAACCCTAAACCCTAAACCCTAAACCCTAAAACCCTAAACCCTAAACCCTAAACCCTAAACCCTAAACCCTAAACCTAAACCTAAATCTAAACCTAAACTAACCTAAACCCTAAACCCAAAACCCTAAACTAACCTAAACCCTAAACTAACCTAAACCCTAAACCCTAAATAAAACCTAAACCTAAATAAATAAACCTAAAAGTAAAATAAAAACTTAAACCTAAGTAAAATAAATAAAAAAATAAAACCTAAACTAAACTAAACCTAAACCTAAAAAATAAAATAAAATAAAATAAATAAAAAATAAAACTAAAATAAAATAAAATAAATAAAACCTAAACTAAACTAAAAAATAAAAAAATATAAAATGAAAACCAAATAAAAAAAAATAATATAAAAAAAATAAAAAACCTAAACCTAAACATAAAATAAAAAATAAAACCTAAAACAAAATAAAATAAAATAAACCTAAACCTAAAAATAAACTAAAATAAAAAACCTAAACTAAATTAAATAAACCTAAAATAAATAAACTAAACTAAATATAAAAATAAAATAAATAAAATAAAAATAAAATAAACTAAATAAACCTAAACTTTAATTTAAAAAAAACTAAAAAACTAAAACTATAAACCTAAACCCTATCCTAAACTAAACCCTAAACCTAAACTATAAACCTCTAAAAAACCCTAAAACCTAAACCCTAAACCCTAAAATAAACCTAAACAAACCTAAACCCTAAACCTTAAACCTAAATTTAAAACATAAACCCAAACTCTAAACCTAAACCCAAAACCTAAAACCCTAAACCTAAATGCTAAACCTAAACCTAACCCTAAATCCTAAACCCTAAAACCCTAAACCCTAAGACCCTAAACCTAAAACCATAAATCCTAAACCACCCAAACCATTAAAACTAAACCCTAAACCCTAAACTTTAAACTTAAACCTAAAGTAACTAAATAAATAAAAAATAAACCTAAAAATTAAGAATGGGCGAACCTTGATGGTGGAACAACATCAACTAGCTCTAGATCTATGGTGGAGGCAAAGGTGGAGTTAATGGTAGTGGTGGGGGCTATGGATTTGTTGGTGGATATGGAGGTTGTGGTCGAAGAAATGGTAGTTATGGAGGTGGGAGGAGCGATGGAGGTTACAACCATGGTGGTGGCGGAGGGAGAGATTGCATATATGATGGTGGATCCGCCAGAGGCTGGTTCCTCATGGGAATTGAAACCATACGATCCGACCGCCATAAACCTTATTTCTAGAGATGGTTCAAAGTGTGGTTATTGCTCTATGCACCATCTACACCCTGTCCTAGAAATTCCTAAACTAACCATATAAAAAAAAAGAAAACTTAAACCCTAAACCCTAAATTAAACCCCAAACCTAAACTAAAATAAACACTAAAACCTAAAACTAAACCCTAAACCCTAAAACTCTAAAATCTCAAATGCTAAACCCAAAAAAAAACCTAAACTAAACCCTAAACCCTAACCCTAAACCCCATAAATCCTAAACCCTAAACCTAAACCTAAACAAAAAATAAAATAAATTAAAATAAAACCTAAACTAAAACTAAACCTAAAAAACCTAAACTAAAAAATAAAATAAACATAAAAATAAAAACCTAAATAAAATAAAACTAAACCTAAAATAAAATAAAAAATAAACTAAGATAAGATAAAATAAAAACTAAGTAAAAACCTAAACTTAAAAGATAAACCTAAAAATAAAACCTAAAAATAAATAAAAAATTACACCTAAACCCTAAATTTAAAAAAAAAAACCTAAATCTAAAAAAAAATAAAATAAATAGAATAAAATATACCTAAACCTAAACTAAAAATAACCTAAACTAAAATAAATAAAACCTAAACCTAAAATCAACTAAACTAAACCTAAAACCTAAACTAAATAAAATAAAAAAATAAAAGCTATACTAAATTAAAAATAAACCTAAAATATAAAATAATAACCTAAAACCAAAACCAAAAAAAAAAAAAACATAAACCTAAACCTAACAATAAAAATAAATCCTAAACCTAAAACAAAATAAAATAAAACTAAACTAAAAAAAACTTAAACATAAACCTAAACCTAAAAAAATCATAAACCCTAAACCCTAAACCTAACTTTAACCCTAAACCTTAAACCTTAACTAAACCCTAAACCCTAAACCCAAAACAAACCTAAACCTAAGAATTGGAGGAACCAATCAGAACATCCAACAGGACTTAGTCTAGATCTAGCAGTGGAGGTGATGGCGAAGGTGGTGGTTATCGTTGTGGTGGTGGGGGATTTGGAAGTGTTGGTGGATATGGAGGTGGTGGTCAAGCGATGGTTATGGAGGGGGGAGGAGCGACAGAGGTTACAACCGTGGTGGTGGCAGAGAGAGAGATCGAGGATATGATGGTGGATCCCGCTACTTGAGAGGCCAGGGTGGTTCTGATGGGAAATGGAAAACCTAAAGAACGGCTGATTCAATCTATCATTTATGGAACTGTGTCTTTATAATAGAGACAGTTCTAGTTATCAAGGGTTTGTTGATTTGCTCTATGTGTGCTCATTTTTTATCTATGTTGTCACTTGTGTCTTAGAAAACTCTGTTTGTTACTTGGTTGATGAAATCAAAAGAAGAAATGTTGAATCTGAATTTGATCTCTATTAAAAACCTAAACCCAAACTAAAACCCTAAACCTAAACCTAAAACCTAAACTCTAAACCCCCTAAACCCCAAACCTAAACCCCCAAAACCCTAAACTTTAAAAGTTAGAAACCTAAACCTAAACTAAATAAAAACTTAAAATTAAAATAAATAAATAAAATTTAAAATAATAAAATAAAAAAAATAAAACCTAAACTAAAACCTAAACTAAAAAACTTAAACTAAACAAAATTAAAATAAATAAAAATAAAACTAAACTAAAATAAAATAAAATAAAACTTAAACTAAACTAAAAATAAAAAACCTAAATAAAATAAAACTAACCTAAAATAAGAATAAAATAAACCTAAAAAAAAAATAAAATGAAAAAACTTAAACCTAAAAAATAAACTTAAAAAATAAAATATAAATAGAAAATAAAACCTAAACCTAAAAAAAGCTAAATAAAATAAATTAAAACCTAAAACTAAAATAAATAAATAAGCCTAAACCTAAAACCCTAAACTCTAAGCCTAATTAAGTCCTAAACTAACCTTTATAACCCAAAACCTTATATCTAAAATGATAAAAACTAGCCCAAACCCTAAAACCCTAAACCTAAACCATGAGCCTAAACCCTAAAACCTAGCTATAGGCCACTAAACCTAAACTCAAAACCTAAACTGAAACCTAAACAACCCTAAACTTAAACACTAAACTTTAACCCAACACTAAACTTAAACTCTAAACCTAAACCAGGCCACAAACCCAAACTGATACTGGAGGCTGGACCCTAGGCCAAACCTAAATGTTTGGTTAAAAAAAAAATGCCAAAACCCTAAAAAGGCACGGACCCTGACCTAAACTGAGCCCTGGGCTAAACCTAAACAGGCCCACCCTAAAGGCCAAAACCTAAATCCCTAAAACCCACCCAAACCCTGAGCCTAAGGCCACAAACTCTACTAAATCCTGAGTCCCAGGCCCTGAGCCCTGGCTAGCCCAGACCTAGGCCCTGACTAAACCCTGGGCCAAACCTGACAGGCTAAACCCTAAACCCTGAAACTCTAACCCTAAACTAACCTGCTCCTGGGACCCTTAACTCTAAAGCTAAACACTAAACCATAAATCCTAAAACATAAACCTTAACCTAAACCTAGATTCTAAAAGCATAAACCCAAATAAACCTAAACCTAAACCTAATCAAAACTAAACCTAAACATAAAGTAACTAAATAATTAAAAAATAAATCGAACCCTTAAACCTAAACCAAACCTAAACCTAAGAATTGGTAGAACCTTAAGCATGGAACATCACCGTCAGCGGCTTAGTATGGTCAGGCGGTGTAGAGAGAAGTGGGAGGTGATTTTCACTATGGTGGTGGGGGATTTGGAATTTCTGGTGGATATGTAGGTGGTGGCGGAGGGCGAGATCAGGGATATGATGGTGGATTCCGCTACTCTAGAGCCTGACTTGGTTTTGATGGGAACTGGAAAAACTAAAATATGGTAGATCCAATCTGTTGTTTATGGAAATGTGTCTTTATAGTAGAGATAGTTATAATTATCTAGGGTTTTTGATTTGCTCTATGCATGCTCATTTATTATCAATGTTGTCGCTTGTGTCTTACAACACTTGCTGTGTTACATGGTTGATGAAATCGAAAAAAAGAAATGTTGAATCTGAATTTCTTCTTAGTTAGAAAAAAATAAAAACCCTAAATCCTAAACTAAAACCTGAACCTTAAACCTAAAACCTAAACCCTAACCTTAAACCCTAAACCCTAAAACCATAAACCCTAAACTTTAAACCCTAAACCTAACTCTAAACCTAAACTCAAAACCCTACTTAAACCCTAAACTAAACTTTAAACCCTAAACTAACCTAAACCCTAAAAGCTAAAAACTTAAACTAAACTAAATAAAACTTAAAATTAAAAAAAATAAAATCCTAAACCAAATAAAATAAAATAAACAAAATAAAATCTAAACTAAAATTTAAACCTAAAATCTAAACCTAAACTTAAACCAAAAGAAAAAAAAAATCTAAAAAATAAAATAAAACAAAACTAAACTAAAGCATAAAATCTAAATAAAATAACTAGAAATAAAATAAAATAAATAAATAAAATAATAAAAATAAATAAAAACTTAAAAAAGCTAATCCTAAAAATGAAACCAAATAAATAAAAAAATAAAACCTAAACCATAAATAAAAAGCCTAAACTTAAAATAAAAATAAGATAAACCTAAAACCTAAACAAAAATAAACTAAACTAAAATAAATAAAACCTAAAACCTAAACCTAGATCTAAACCAAAACCCAACCCTAAAACCCTAACCACCCTAAAACTCCCTAGGCCCACTAAACCCTAAACCCTAAACCCTAAACCCTACAACCCTAAACCCTAACCCTAAACCCTACCCTAAAACCTAAACCTAACCCCAAATCCTGGACTATACTACCTAAACCTACTGAGCCTAAATCATAAAAGTTAAAACCTAAAGCTAAACTAAATAAAACCTAAAAATAAAATAAATAAATAAACCAAAACTAAAATAAAATAAAATAAAATAAATAAAAATATAAACAAAAACCTAAACCTAAAAAAATTATAAAAATAAAAACTAAAATAAAATAAAATAAATAAAAACCTAAACTAAAATAAAAAATAAAAAAACTTAAATGAAATGAAAAGTAAACCAAATATAAAATTAAAATAAACATAAAATAAAAAAAACTAAATAAAAAAACTTAAACCTAAAAAAAACCCTAAAAATAAACAAAAAAATATAACCTAAACCCTAAATGAAATAAACCTAAACAAAAATAAATTGAAGTAAAATAAATAAAACCAAATGTTATTTAAGATTTTTTTTAATCCAGATTCTAAAGTTCCCTACGGGGGCAAGCCCCCAGAGTCAATCACATCCTAAGAAAAGTGAATTCCTTAGGAATACTCTTGATTAAAGTAGTAATTATTATCTCTAATGATTTCAAAGATAAGACTATTAATAAATTGGCTATGTTAGAAAATCAAATGGGATAGATCAAGGAGAGACTTATTATTGAAGCCAAAGAGATGAGTAGGGAATGCCCATGATACTAGGACACCTAGTGAGCATTCTATCTATCTTATGATTGGGCTTTATATGTTTCAAATTGAGGAGGATTACATGTTTGAGTTGAAATTTATTAGAAAGCTAGGATTTATAATCTCATAATACAAGATTGTGGAAAAGCTTAAGAGGTGAAGACTTATGCTTGTAGCCCTAGGGAAAATAGTAACCTCAGATTATAAATTTAGAGAGCTTTAGCAAGGGCCAAAGCACATCCTAAATCTAAGCAAAGATGGGTATATGGTTTACCTCCACAAGAGAGGGTAAATCACCCGACTGTTAGACTTGTAACTACTTGGAGTGGAAGCCAACTAACTCCTCCTACACCTTAAAACCATGTGGTCAAGTGATATGTTTTGCAAGATGGTTAGGATGTTATTTTTAGAAAGAAACTAAAGTCCTTAAACCCACTCCCTAAGAGAGCATGAGTGGTATGAATAATGACTTAGTCTAATGTAAATCTTTTCAATTTTTATTTAATTTTGGACTCTTCATTTTGAAAGGCTATAGGATTTTATATGTCTAAATGCATGATAAAATGAGGTTATTGGCTAAATCAGAGAAAGAGGTATTTTCCACCACAGGGAGACCCTCAAAGGTCAAGCCTTCCCTATGCAGAATGGAAACCTTTTCTTAGCAAAAGTGAAACAAGATGACATGCATGATATTAAGCATACAACATCCGCTAAGGGTGCTAAAATTTTAGTTATCTTGATTTAATACCTAGGCTTTAAATGAGGTTATGAGTTGTAGTTGGGGTAGAAAAATTAATTTTCTAAGAGCTAAGATCCAAGCCACACGTTAATTCACCATATATGAAGAAACTAGAAAGACATGTCATTTCTATTTTGCAATTGTAAACAAAATATCAAATAATTTATAAACCCAACATGTAAAAGAATATAACATTGGTGGTACCCATACAACCCAAAGAGAAATGGGTAGCCGAGCTCTACCCTTATACAACCCAGTATATGAAAGAATAATTACAATTACAAATAAATAAATGCTATGGAGGTCTTCATTTCTTCATTCTTCATGTCTCCTTCATTCCTCGATTGGATTTGCTTGCTTCAAAGGCATCACGGGGGCCTCCCAAGACAAAGCCTTCTAGCCTCCACTCATCTTAATCTCTCATAACACTAATCCTGATTTCTAATGCAAAATTACATTAAAATATAAAAAGTAAATCTAACTATACATGCAAGACAAGTGTTAGCTAAACACACCATACAAACCAAGAAGTTATATGTATAATTTGGACTTAGCACCCTACACAAGGGTAACCAAGTCCACATGTCCTAATTTAGATTATGCTTAGGGGTTAAGCAACCTACAAAAGAGAGCATTTATATTTATTTTAAGCATCCCTTAAGCACAATCTCTTATAGAAAACACAATTAGGCTAATCATGGCCTAACATCTAGTCTACAAAGCATATACCCTAAGATCCATTCTACAATAATACATCATAAAACCAAACATACATCAAACCATGCACCTAACATAAGGATAAAAGTGGTGACTTTAATCTAAGGTGTGTCTATTAATCTTATGTGGTATGTCTTAGGATAGTTATAATTTTGAGTGAGAAAGGATGATTTCACTTTAAGCAGCTTAATTGATTTATAAGTTTTACTTAATGTTTTCTTTTATAAAACTTGGTTTACACTTAACACGTAAGTGTTATAAAGAGAAAAAAAAGAGAGAGGATCACCCTCGTTTATCCCTACCTTAAGCCACATCAAAAGCATATTAATTAATCAATTCTTTTTAATGAATGGCTTATTACATATTTTAATTAATCTTAAGTTTAGGTTCACTTTAAATAATCTTATTCAATAAGAAAGGCATCTTAAGATTAATTGGAGTTAATTACTATCACACAACACATGTTTGTTCATTTCTTTCCATCATATGTAGCATGCATATGATTAAGTCCTAAACATATCTATGCATACAATATGTTTTTGGCACACTTAAATGCTGGATGCATGAATGATTTTTTTTAAAAAGAGGATTCTCATTCATTAGCTTAATACACATTCAAATGTATGAAATTTCTAAGAAAGTACTTCGCCATTGTTTGACTAGGTGAATGAGGTAGGAACCTCCTTGGGGTTATTTAAAGCTATGCATCCCCAGGTGTCCAGGCTAGATATACCCCCTATTCTCAAATACATGTGGATGTATAAACAACTATAAGAATGAAAATCATGCAAAAATTATATTTTTTTGTTTTGAATTATGCATATGGAATATGGTGAGCTTTTCACTCATTAGCCAAATGCACACACAAGTGTATAAAAGTTATAAGCAAGTACTTCACCATTGTTTGATCAGGAGATTGAGGTAGGAATCTCCTTGGGGCTACTTAAATCCATGCATCCCTGGGTGTCCAGACTAAATATACCCGCTATTCTTAAATACTCATGAGTGTACAAACAACTATAAGAATGTAAACCATGCAAGAATTATATTTTGATTTTTTTATACATGTGAGCTAAAATTCTATATAAATTCTAACATGGATATACATAAGAATAAACCCAAGCAAGTGTTGTGTCCTTTTTAAATGAACTATACACTTGTTAATATTTGTATCCTTATGTGAATTCATGAAGATTAAAGAAAAGAAAACTTCAAATTACATGTTCTAAGTTGTAACCACATACAAGCTTATAAATACTCATAATCATCACTACTCTATGTGTTATAGTTGATTTATATACTTTACATTTAATTTTCTATTTAATAGTGATAATAGCAAAACATATTTTTAATTAAAGCCAACACATGCAACTTGACATAAAATAAGTCATTTTATTTGATTAATTTTTGAAAAGGATGAATGCTTGATTACAAGTGGCATACAACATTTAATATAATTGAAGAGAAATAAAAGAACATAAGCACATAATTTCATTCAATCTAATTAATTCCTAAGGACAATCATATTAAACAAGGTCATTTAAAACAAATCAAAATTCCTTAAAGCCATTTTCATGTTTTATTTGATTTAAGAAATGTGAGAAAGATTTGCTAATCCTAATCCCATTCCCCATATGTAAATTAATTTGATTTAATGAAAAGTAATTAGGTTGATTTATGAATTGATTAAGTTAAGCATGGATTAAATCAATTAATTAAACCCTTACCTATGTTACCTTAAGGTAATTAATTAAACAATTATGAGCTAATATGATATGCAAATAAATTGAAAAGTAAATAGCAATGCTCTCTATGAAATTAAAGGGGCCTAAATGCTCACAATCATTAATTAATTAAGCTTAAGGAACTCACTTAATTACTTTTATGGTTTTCACACATGTGAGCTAACCATAATTTCATTAGCTCTCTTTAGGTTATTGAACACCAAAAGAATTACACAAGGACTAATTAGGGAAATTAGATTTAATTAAAATTTTAATTTAATTGATCAAAGGATTAGTCCATTAATTCATTTTCTCTTTCTTAATTATCAACTTTGATTGATCTATCTTTTCGAAAGGTTTGATCAAAGATGGTCCATGATCTATCCTTAAGATGAATCATTGTTCATCTTTGATAATATAATTTAGATCTAATTAACAATCAAGGAAGCAAAATGAAGATATTAGGGTGAAAATCTCATTACATGCAATTTTTTTCAAAAAAATAATTTTAAGCTAAATTGTCAATATATCACTAAGCAGTATTCAAAGATTGAGGAATTTGTTTTAAAACAAATTTGGGTGGCACAAGCTTTGATTTAGTCATGCTTAAGGCCAATATAATAATAATCAATTAATTAGCACATCATTAAATTAAATTGAGATGATTCATTCTCACTTGTCTCAAGGATTTTAAAGTTAATTAGCATTGATGGAGGTTTAGCAAATGGCAATTATAATTTTCTTAAAATTGATAAATGATTACTCACAAATCACTACGGTGGTATTTGTATCTCTACAAGGTTAGATCAGTTTCTCACGATTTGGTGAGAATGAGGAGATACCCCTCATTCCTTTTATTGAAGATTAGCTTTATTTGGTTATATTGATCAATGGCTATCATGGGATCATTTGGGCGATCATATCTTGCCTCCCAGTGGAGGATGTGGATCTTTCCATTTTGTGCTTTTCCAAGTGTTCCAAAATAGGAATGGGGAGGTATTTCACCTTGAGTCATCCTCTTCAAGATTGAGATGTGTCCTTGTAAGTTGACCAATGGATGGTGCCAGATTTCAGGAAGAGAAATGGCCATTCCCCAAATGATTTTTCATGTGATACTTGGGAATCTTGGTCATTTGTGAGATTTGATTTGGGTGAATGAGTCAAAAGTGGGTTGCTTAAATTTCAGTAATTTGGAGTTCATTTAGTTTTATTTGGATTTGACCTATTTAGGTCAAATTGGGTTGGATTAGTCTAGATGACCAATTAGTCTTGGTCAAGAGGTCATGTTCATGACCATTTAGTGTGTCATTGGTTTGTTCAATTTGCTTTATTTAATTTGGGCTCTTTTGATTCTTAGGTCAAATGGATCAAGTTGACCAGTTTACCAAATTGAAATTGGAGGTTGGGTGTTGGTTCAAGTTCAATTGGTTGTGAAAATAATTATAGGCTTTGGTTTGAATCAATTTAGTTAATTTGGATTTTGGCCTGATTTGGTCAATTTGCTAAGGTTGGGTGACTATAGTGAGGAGCTCAATTATGGCTGGCCAAGTTCAATAATGATTTGGGATGAACTTGAGCCATTGGTTGCAATCAATTTGGTTTAGGTTGTAATTTGAGTTTATATGTTAAAGGTTGACTTGGTTTGACCAATTCATGCCAATTGATTAAAGGATGATCAACAATCTGACATGAGTTTTGGTTCAATTCTTTGATTTGGATTGATTGGATTTTGGTTCATGTATGAAATTGGCCACTTTGGGTCAAGTGAGCTAATGTTTAGTTGGCTTGATTTTGAGTTGTGTTTAATTTAAGTGATTATATGGTTGAGATTGACAAATTCAATTGTAATTGGTTTGGGTTCAAATGATTTGGTTCATTTGAATATTTCAAGTCAAATGGGCTAGGTTAGATTTGACTTGAGTTGATTTTGATTTTGCTTGATGATTTTAGTTTTCATTTATATTTGGATAGATGATTGAAGAAATGATTGATTTAAGAAAATCCATTAGTTGCCTTGATTTGGATAGGATTTGGTTAAGTCCAAGAAATTGGCTTAAAGATTATAATTGGATTTTGACTGATTTTGGATTTAGTTTTGCCAATTTGAATTTATATTTCATTTATATTTAAGAATATAAATGAAGATATAAATAAATTCATGAAAATCATTTGAGTTTGAGTGGTTTGGAAACAATTTGACCAAGCTTAAGTCAAAAGGGCTTTAGTAGAATTGAGTTTGATTTATTTTTAGGTGAAGGTGGGTTTCATTTAAATTTGAGTATAAAGATGATGGAGTAATAGGTTTATGAAACCATTGATTTTGGGTTGATTTGTATGAATTTTGGTCAAATGGTCCATAGGGTTGGATTTTGACTTGATTTGATTTGGATTTAGTTTTGCCATTTGATTTATATTCATTTATATTTGTGAGTATAAATGAAGATATAAATGATTCATAAGATCAATCAAATTTGGGTTGTGGGAGGAGATTTAACTAGGTTTATGAATTCCAATAAGGCTTTGAGAATGATTTTGATTTTGGATTTGATCATGGGTTCAAATCATTTGGTTTGGAATTTGGATTTGGATTTGATAAATGATTGAGGGGATTGAATTGATCTTGGACAAAATCAATTGAATTTGGTTAAGGTAAAGTTCATAAGATGAAATCAAAGGGCTTATGAAGGGTTTTGATTTTTTAGTTTGATTTGAGTTTCAATCATTTGCTTTGGAATATGGATTTAGATTTGGTATTTGAGTTGAATTTGAGTTGATTTGAGGAGGAAAGCATAGGTGGGTTTAGGCTATAGGTGTAAGTCTTCCTAAGTTTTAAGGCATAACATTTTATGGCTAAGTTGAGTCTCTCTTGGTTTGGGTGTTCACCTAATCACTTAGGTGTCTTAAGACTAAGAGCTCTTAGGTTACAAGAGTCTAGATCTATGATGAAAAGTTGAGAAACTCTCCAAAATGAAGTCATCAAGCGGTGTTAGCAAAACTCCCTATAGAATTTACTCTCTTGAGTTGAGATAAGTACAACACTCTCTTAGTAGTCACCATTAGGTCAGTTCAATATATTTTATTTGGAGTTACCCTAGTTGTTCTTGCTTTAGATGTAAGTCTACACATTCTTTCGGAGTTGCACACCGATGGGCAGCCCTAGGTTGGGTTTGATCTGTTGTACATCAATGGGTCACCCTAGTGGCTGGTCCCTACTTAGGAAGATGTAAGTCTACTATGCTTTCTTCATGGTATAGCCGTTGGACACCGAAAGGCACTCCTTAGGTCGGATAGTCTTACCCTTTGGCCGGTAGACTACCCCTTTGGATCGGTAAATCTGAGATAGGCCAAGGCCAACAGAGCCCCTTCTATGGTCCATTACCAATCAATGGGATCCATCAAATCAAATTAATCCTATCTACTATTGAGCTGACATAAGTCTTCAGTGGCATTCACTCAGTAGTTGCCTTAGGTCAGGTTTGATTTGTTATGCCATGAACAAGTCACCACAGTGATTGTTCCCCACTTTGAAAGATGTAAGTCATGCTTTCTTCTTTAGCACAACCCTTGCACAAGGTAACCCTTAGGTCGGATAGTCTACCATGGTGGTAGACTACCCCTTTGGACTTGTAAATGAGATAGGCAAGGCGATATAGCCCTTCGGTTGGTCCATACACCAACAAAGTCCACAATCAAATTAAATTAAATCAAATCATTATAAATCAAACTAATCATCAAGACTACTCTTTTAGTTGACCTTAGGTCGGTTTGATTTGTTGTGCCATGATCACCCCAAAATCCCTAGACATAAGTGCACTTTCTTTCTTCCAAGTACAATTATGCAAAAGGAACACTTGGGTAGCCTACCATGGCGTGGACTACCCTTTGGATTTGTAAATCTAAAATAGGCAAGCGTCTGGCTCCTTCTCTGGGTCCATTGTGCACACAGGTCCATAACAAACCAAATTAAACCAACCTTCTTAGTGGAGTCAAATTAAACATATCAAACTAACCAAACTTCACCCTGAGGTGAAATCGATTAGTCTCACTAAATCAAAATCTAAATCTAACAAATTTAACCAGGCTTATGTCCCCAACAAATGAACCCTCAATTCAAAATCATTCTCCTTAATAGAGCCATAAGAAATCCAATCAAACCCTTATCCCTAGCGGGTAGCCCAAACCTGCTTCCCTAGTGGAAGGTTCACATTCTCAATCCCTAGCAGATTCAAATTGATATCCCTAGCAGATATGCCTCAATATCAATTAAAATAAAATAAATTAAAATTAATTTGATCTTGATCCCAGTGGATTATAGATTCTTATCCTCGGTGACACCAAAACTAATATTCACAATCAAACTCAAATCCATATCCCGGAAGCTTGATACTTCCCTAGTGGAAGGTTCATATACTCAATCCTTAGTGGATTTCTCCTTTTATTCCTCCATAAACCTCTCATGTCATGCCCAATGCATGTGATCCCTTAATGATCTCCTTCATGTCCTTAACATGAAATTCCAACCAAATCTACTTTGTTCTCTTATGCCATTGGTATAAGTTGAGTTGCATTGCACTAAGATCATGATTCTATCTACCTTTTGGACTTAGACATAGATCATTTTCTTTAGTATTTGCAATCCTTTGGATGTTGTTGATCATCTCGGTCAATGCCAATATGTGCAGTGTGCCTTGTCAGTTACACCACACCTATTGTGGGTCCTTTTGTTGACCTCACTTTTGGAGTGTTCTCAACCTCTTCTTCTTAGGCCTATGAGTCTTCTTGACACTAAGACATCCTTAGTCACACTTCTAAATTTAGGTGAACACTTAAAAAGCCTAAAGACTTAGAGGGTTAACCATAGGATTATGCTATGCCTTAGGGATTAGGAGACTCACCCACTCTATGCCTTCGACTTATGTTCACCTTCTCAAACTAAACCTCAAATTCAATTCAAATATCAAAATCCAAATTCAAATCCAAATCAAATGATTGAATCCCATGATGATCCAAAATCAAAATCCTTCTAAGCCTATGATTTATCTTATGCCTTAGCCAAATCCAAATCAATCCAAATTCAATTGATTTTCTTAAGATCAATTCAAACTTCAATCAATTTATCAAATTCAAACTCAAACTCAACTTTAAATCATGATCCAAACCAAAATCAAATCAAATAAAATCAAATCAAACCTTAAGCTAATTTCATGGACTTTAAAATGTCATCCAAATCAAACTAACTCAATTGATTTTTTGATAAATTAATCAATTCTTCAATCATCACTTCAAGCCATACCAAAAAATCTATCAAATCAATCAATCAAGCTTGAAACCAAACAACCCATTTGACCCAAAATATCAAATAAGCTCCAAATCACCTAAGTCCAAATAAAATTAAATTAAATCAAAATTAAACTAAATTAAATTGAATCAACATGAAATCAATGCATAAACACAAACAGACTAAAAAAGAAATCAAGATGGGACATAAAATAGCAAATAGGTCATTTGACTTAGAGTTGACCATTATGGGCTCCACTAAGACAAAAGTCAACAAATTAAAATTTGATCAAATTGAGCCACTCCAAAGACTCAAAATCATCAAATGAACATGTTTGAGTCTAAAACTAAACAAATATAAATTTAATAAAGATCCAAATGGGTTGATTTGGCCTAATGCAAGTAGACCTAAATGGATCCAATTAAATCTAAATTCAAATTAAATTGAAAATTAATTCAAATCAAACATCCAAAATCATTTTAAATTTTTAATTAAATAAAATTTAGCCAACCAATGGGTTTAATTTAATAAATTTGATCATTTAACTCAAATAAGTCCAATGTGGCCATTAAGCCAAATTTTGGTCAAAATGGGCTTAAATCTAAATCTACATCAAATCAAGTGAGATCAATTACTCCCAATCATCTTAAATACTTAATCAAACTTGAGTGTAACCCAAACACAACATGAGCCAAATTGATCATGAATCAATTAAGCCCAACATAAACAAAATATAATTAGCAAGCAAATCAAATTATCAAAATTAGAAAATCAATCATATAACAAAAAAAACTAAACAACATTGTCATTGTATAATTAAAATAGAAATATAATTAAATTTGAACATCAAATATAAATTTGGTTAAATTAAATCAAAATAATTAACTACTAAATAAATAATAAATATATAACAATAATAAATAATTATAGTATATAATTTATAAACTTAGTTAAATTAAAACTATAATATCAAAATTATTAAAATTATGAAGATTTATAAATAAAAAAAGAATAAGTCTAAAAAAAATAACAAAAAAAATTCCATCCTTAGTCACGTGACACAGAAAAAAAAATATATTTATATAATGTATGTTATCATTCTCATGTCACATTTATCTCGTTAATATTTAAAATAAAATAATAATAAATTTGGACATCACTCTTTTATTAATGCTAGAAAAAAAAGTCTTTTTTATTTCACATGAATCTCAAATAAATTTTTTATTTTCAATTCAAATGAAAACCTCTCCATCTTTAAAATAAAATAAAATATCTTATCTTACCACTTGGAATTAGCCATCTCTCTCTCTCTCTCCCTCTCTATCCATTCCCATCCACGACAAAAAAATAAAAAATATAAATAAAATAGCAATCATGGGCTGAGACTCTTTTCCATGTTTCTACTGTCGAATACCATCTCCTCCTCCATTTTCGTCCCCACGAACTGGATAGGAACAAGAGAGAAAGTGAAGCTTTTTCTCCCTTGTGTACAGAGCCTCCCATCCTTTCTAATTTTTTAAGAGAAGCCAGACCTCTCTCACATCTTCCTTCATGTGAGATTAAAGCCATCCACATCTCATTCCATGGATCAGGCTAGCCACATGGGATTGGAGTCCCTTTGTTCATCTTCTTCTCTCTATTAGTCACATAAGATCTCATCCTCTCTTGGTACTTCCTCCCCTCGATTGATTAGCTAGCACACACCTCCCTCTCTTTTTTACTTGGAAATCCAAAGACTCATGCCTCTTATCCATAGGAAAGCTTCATCCCCAAGCCCATAGGTCAAGAGACACTATAACCAGATATTCATGCTCCAACTCAATGCAAAATCTAGTCCTCTTTAAACTCTTTCTAGTTATGGGCATTCTTCTCATCCTCTCTTATTTTAGATCAATAGTATGCTATAGCATCGAGCCTCTCTCCTCTCGCCCTCTTCTATTAGGCACTTGATCTTCTCCATATTTCCTTACAAAAATCGCATCTTTAATCTTTATATATGTTGAACCTCCTTTCCTCTTCTAGCACATTCCACTACCTCCAATTTTGCATCCTGGTTTCCTTCATTGGCTGCATTTGAACTACTCTTCTCTCACAACCCAAGCATGTAAGGAGATATTTCCGAGCTTCTTAACTATTTTTCCACAAGAATGATGAAGATCTGATAAGTAGCGGCCGTGAGTGAGCTTATGGGATACTTGGTGAGGAGGCAAGCCTAGAAACATCTGGCGAAGCTCCCTCGTGTCTCAACAAGCAGTTCAAATTGACAATTCAATGAACACTATGTTCAATCAGTAAGGAAGCATTTAAAGTGAACCATATGAGCAAAGAAAAGGAATGCTACAGTATTGACAACAAGCATCTCAATAGGGCTTCATTTCTTCTAAATGAAGCCACCTCTTCATCAATCCACTAGACATTAGCTCAGTGAGGTATAATTCTTAAATAGAAAGCCTTAGGGATCTTATGTTTGATGTGAATCACGAGCATCGTTAGGATCTACCCTTTAGAACCATGCACTTTACTTTTAATCCTTTTGGTGAGAGTTTAGAGATAAAACCAAACTTATTTTATGTGTTTGAAATGAATAGTTTTGATTAGTCGAATGGCATAGTGATTTGATTCCATCTATCAAGCCATGATTAACTCAAGCCATTTAATTTTGATTAAATGATAATGATTAATCAACCTTATTTTATTTATTATTAAATTCAATCAAATCTAAAAAGGAGTTAATCAATCTTTAGAATTCAAACAAAAAATAAATAATATGTGATCAAACAAAAAAGTGCAAATTAAATTATCATAAAATCTAAGTAAAACTTAGTATAAAATAGAAAAAAATTAACTAAACCAATAGTATTATAAAATATAATCGAATATAAAAGTTGTTTGAACATAATTTATGAAAGTTAATTGTAAAATCAATTTAATCTCTTAATGTTATATGTTGATTCTAAAATCAAAAAGAAAATTTAGTTATGTAACATATCCTTAATTATAATTAACTCAACTATTACCATTGGCTAAGCTTTATTTGATTAGTTATTCATATAAAATTTTGGAGGAATTCTTAACTAATTCAAATCACATTTTAAAACATATATATATATATATATATATATATATATATATATATATATATATATATATATATATATATATATATATATATATATATATATATATATATATATATATATAAATCCCTTGGGACATAGACAATTAAAGTCAAGAAAAAAATATGAGCAAACTTGTATAATTCATATTCTAAATATCATATCAAATTATAAAATTAATATAAATTCATTTATTAAATCATATCCAATTACTCCAAATTTCAATCAATACCAAAATAAGTTTAACAAAAATAAAATCCAAATAAGCAAACCTATTGAACTAAGATAAGAGAATAATCATTAAGCTAAAGAGATAATCATTTATATAAAATTGATGGCTAAATTTAATAAGTTAAACCATTAATTAAATGAAAGAACACATTAAACTTCAAATAAATCATAAGTAAATTAAAATACATTCACCAATCCAAATCAAACTCAAATAATAATAAAAATCAATGAATTTAAACAAACATTGAAATGATAATCATATGAAATTAAAAAAAGAAAAGAGATTAGATATTAAAGATATTGAATTATCAAAATTTGATTAAATCAAATATCTAATCCAAAATTAATCAATCAAAATATATTTAATTAAATAAACTTAAACTTCATTAGATATTAAGGATATTGAATTATCAAAATTTAATTAAATCAAAATATCTAATCCAAATTAATCAATCAAAATAAATGAAGATTATGAAAAATCAAATTTAAAAAATCTAATTTAAATCAAACAAACATTAAGCAAATAAAATCAATCACATAAATTCAAATGGGCTAATTAAGATACTTAAGGACCTTAGTTAGACTCTTAGGATGTAAAATAAGTTCCATCCAAAAATGGAATCATTCTACTCTTTTCTTGAAAATCTAAATATCACTTTAACCAAATAAAAGTAAAATAAAAATGGAAAATAAATCATTAAATCATTTAAATTGAAACCAGCTAAAGAAAAAATTTAAACAAATTCAAACTCCAAATGAAACTTAAACTAAAGAAGCCTAGTAATATCTTGTCACACAAACCCTTTTTTCACACACTAGAAACTAGGTCACCAACCTTAGAATTAGCTTAGGTCAATGTGTTGATTATGATTGATGTTGTGTTGTTTTGTAATGTAATATTTTAGATGGATGTTAGGAATATGGATCGTAGGTTGGACGTTAGGGCGTTGATAGTATAACATTATTTTTGCAAGGGATTGTGCTTAAGGGGTCGGTTAAAAATAAATATAAATGCTCTCTTTGGAGGTTGCTTAAGCCCATAAGCATAATCCAAGTTATGACAGGTGGGCTTGGTTACCCATGGGTTGGGTGCTATGTTTAAATTATAGATATAACTACTTTGGTTTTATGTGTGTTTAGCTAACACTTGTTTTGTAGGTGTACCTAAATTTACTTTTCCTATTTTTAATATAATTTTGCATTATGAATTAGGATTAGTGCTATGGGGGTTTAGGATGAGCATTGGCTAGATGGCTTAGTCCTTGGGTGCCATGTGATGCCTTAAAGCCTACCACATCAAAAAAAGCAAAGATATAAAGAAATGAAGGAGACCTGAATAATGAATACTTGAAGACCCCCCATGGCATTTCTTATTGGTAATTATAATTATTATTTTATATACTAGGTTGTATATGGGTAGAGCTTGGCCATTTTTTTCTCTTTAGTGTCAACCGACAAGCCTTTTATTCTTTTATGGTAGTCTATAAAATTGTTTGATGTTGTATTTAGATTACACATTAGAAACAACATGCCTTTCTTAGTTTCTTATATGTTTGATGCTTTAATGTGTGGCTTGGATGTGATTAGGCTCCTAGGATAAAATTAATTTCTCTACCCCAAATAATAACTCATAATTAATATTTAAAATAACTCATAACCTCACCATAAAGCCTAGGTTATAAATAAGATAATTAAAATATTTAACAATCCCTTAGTTGAATGGTTGAATGTCTCATAACATGTATGCATATTCTTTCTCTCTTGAACATGAAGGATCTTCATCCTTGCATGATAGGGGAATGCTTGACCTGTGAGGGCATCCCTTGTGGTGGAGAACACCATCTTCTAGCTGATTTGGCCCATAACATATTTTCATCATGCATATAAGCATCAAAATCCTAAAGCCTTTGTCAAAATGAAGTGTCAAAATTGAAATAAAATTTGAAAAGTTTTGCATTTGTAGATTAAGTCATTACTCATACCACTCATCCTATAGTATCTTAGGGTGGATTTAAGGACTCTAGTCTCTTTCTAAATAATAACTACCCTAGCTATCTTGCAACTCAAAGACTTTACATGAATTTAAAGCATAAGAGGACATAGACTCTGATGTTAGGGTTTATCCTCTCTGGGTGGGTAAACCATATACCCATCTTTACTCAAACTTAGGCCATGCAGGCTTATGCCAAAGCTCCCTAGATTTAGGATAGGTAGCTATTTCCTTAGCTACTAGCATAAATTCTCACCTCTTAGGCATTTCATAATTTTATGTTGTTGGATTATAAGTCCTACCTTTCTAATAAAATGTCAACTTCAATAAAATAATCTCTTCAACTTCAAACATATAAATCCAACCATAAAATAATTTGAAATGCTCATTAGGCTTCCTTGTATCATGTGCATTTCTACTCATTCTCTTTGGCTTCAATAATAAGTCTTCTCCTTGAACAATCCCATTAGATTTTCAATACAAATAATCTTTTGATAGTCTAGCCTTGTAATTTTGGAGACTTTAATTTCTACTTTAATCAAAATTCCAAGAAATTCTCATTCCTTATGATGTAATTAACTATGGAGGCTTGCCTCCAGAACAATGAACTTGGCTTAATATAAACCCTTCTTTACTTTTCCATGTAAAGTAGAGGAAAGATCTAGTACATTGAAGACTCATCATTCTTAGGAGTCCTTATTATGTGATTAGGTCTATTATAGGGGATTCTTTCTATCATCAAGATAGTGCATCATATTGTAGTACTATCACTTCAATAAATACCCCATAAGATCTGTGGTATCCCACCTCCAAAAATAAACAACATAACCCTAAACCCTAAACCATAAACCCTAAACCCTAAAACCTAAACCCTAAACCTTAAATCGTAAACCTTAAACCTTAATAATATTATTAAATTAAAGTGAAAAAATTACATTTGCTGAATTCTCCTGTGTTCTATAATTTTCCTTTCTCTCTCATTTTTTGGCTTTCTAGATGTTGTTTATAGATTGATTTTAATAATTCTCACTAGATTCTTCTCAAATACGTCAATTTCATCTCTTCTTAGAGTGACATCATGACTTGGCATCTTCTCGATGATTCCTTGGGAAATCAAAATACTGGGGTTCTGCTAGGGCATCTTCTCTTATCTTCTTCTAAATCATTCAAAAATGTTCTCACTAGTAAGGATGGTTGTTTAGGTGAGTCTCTGGAACTTATTTTGACTTCTTTTTGAGGCATTCCTGTGGTTATGTGCTCTAATCTGATTGTGGAAAAGCTTGCTAAGCCTTTTGAATTAGCTTTGGCTGAAAGTTTATGCTTCATAGGCCTAATCTGGAAAACATTCACTCTTTCTTTCATAGTCTAAAACTTTTGGGTCCTTTTATGATTTGTTTAGTTGATCCTAACCACATTTTAATTCATTTAATGAATGATTTGGATTACTCTTATGTTTTTTTCTCATCATTCTTATTTTGGTTTCAATTCCCAAATGAGACTGCTAAAAAGGACTCCACTATTTGATATTAAGAAAAAATCCCCAATTGTGCCTGCTTGGATTTCGCTCCCCAATATGCCTATTCATTTCATTAACCATGAATTCCTTTTAGTTGTGGGTGCCATATTTGGTCAGTTGTAAATTATCAAATGATTACAAAATCTCATCCTTTAGTGGCTAGAATCCTTGTTGAATTGGACAATACCAAAACACACGAAATTTGGTTTGGATCTAAAAATTATGATTATATGTAAAAATTAAAATTAAAACTAAAATTTTTCCTATCTTTTATTCCCATTGCAAAATCCAAGGGCATGATAATTCTGAATGTTTCATTATTCATCCTCACCTAAAAAATTCTGTTAAGAAAACTTCATTCTCACCAAAATCCATTTTTCTTGTAATATTCATTCCATGGAAGAATTTTCCAATATGATCTTTGATTGTAATTTGATTAATTTTCATTTTAAGGGTTCTAATTATACTTGGCAAAATTTTAGACTTTAGCAAAGGTTGGACCGAATTCTTTTTAATACTCATTGTATTACTCAATGGCCTATTACTTCTATCAATTATTTAAGCTAAACCTTGTCTAATCATACTCCTCTTTTGGTTTCTATTAAAGATAATTTGAATAGATTAAATATCTCTCCTTTAGATTTGGAACATGTGGATTCAGCATATTGATTTTTTTAATTTATGGCTAACAATTGGAAAGCTCCTTTACATCTTCATAATTCTATTATGGGGATGAATGGATGTTGGTTTAAGCTTAAAGACTTAAACAAAATGTTGGTGGAACAAGCATTATTTTTAGATCTTTTCTGCTAATATCAAATATTTGGAAATATTGGTTTGTGATCTTGAAGTCTCTGTTATGTCAGATCCTTCTAAGATTAAAGAATTGACTGAAGTGAAAGAAAAACTAGTTAATTTTCAAAATATGGAAGAGAATTATTGGCCAAAATTCGCTAGTAAACACATTACAGATGGAGATAGGAAAACTAGCTATTTTCATGCTTTAGTTAATAAAAATTGAGCCTTAAATAATATTCATAAAATTAAAGATGAAAATGGAGAATGGATTACAGAGAATAATGGTATTAAGGTTCAATCATTAATTACTTTAGAAATATGCTTAGTAAGAGTTGCTCTTTCTATTTATTTCATGCACTTAATTTCTTCTATTATTACTAATGATTATAATAATTTTTCTTACTATTGTGCTAATGAAGATGAAATTTTAAAGATCTTAATAGCAAGAACATAGATTCTATTGGTCCATAAATTTTTCCAAAATGTTGGATTATTATTAAAAAATGATCTAATTGAGGTTTGTTGATTTTTAAAGGTAATCCTTTTCTAAATATTTTTCTAGCACTTCTATTGTTCTCATACCTAAGAAAACTGACTATTGGAGTGATTTTAGACCTATTATTCTTTCACCTTCTTCAATAAATGATTTCTTAATAGGCTTAGTCCTTACTTCATAAGATTATCTCTCTCAACCAAACTGGTTTTGTTAGAGTAGATCTATTTTGATAATATTTTACATGCCATGAATTCATGATTTAGATGCTAAGACTAGAGGTGGAAACATTCTTTTTGAAATTAGATATTTTAATGCTTTTGATAATATCTATTGGGATTTCCTTTTCCATATTATCAATTTTTTGGGTTTACTTTAAATTTTTTCTTATTAAAATTGTATTAATAACGGTTCTCTTTTTGTTTAATGAGGAAGCTTTGGGCTTCTTTCCTTCTTCCCATGGCTTACAATAAGGGCATCCTTTATCTCCTACTTTATTTATTATTGTTGTTGAGTACTTATCTAGGAGCATCAATGAGTTATTCTTAAACAATCCTAGTATGTACTACATAACTCTTGGTGGTATTTTTGTTTTCCACTTAAGCTTTGCAGATGATTGTATTATTTTTCTACAATGCTTCTCTTCATCATATCAAGAACCACAAGATTTTTTTTAAATAAATTTGGTAGAGAAAGTGGGCTTTCTATCAATGATAACAAAAGTTGTTTTATTACTTCTTCAAATATCTCCAATAAAATTAATCAATGCATATCACTAATTTTAAACATCAACACTTACCTTTTATGTACTAAGCTCCTCTTTTGAAGGTCCAAAATGATCCCACATTTTGATGAGTTAATTCAAAATTTTAAAAAAATTTCTGTTTGGGAATTCCATTTACTTTCCTTTGGTGGCACTCACTATTCTTAAAGCACTCAATTCAATGCTCTTTATTTGATTCAAACTATTATTCCCACTAATTCTACTCTTATCTGAATTGATCTCTTGCATAATAAAATTTTTTGGTGGTCCAATAATTCTTTTAAAAGAATGCATTGGACTTCCTTGCATAAATGTTGTGGTCCACGAGGTTAAGGTGGTCTTGGTTACAAACCTATTCGTGATGGTATCACTGCACTCTCTCATACATTTTGGTGGAATTTTAGAAAGAATGATAGCCTTTTGGCAAATTTTATGATGGAAAAATATTGCCAAGGTAAACACCCTCTTACTTGTGCTTATAAAGTTGGTGACTCTCCGAATTTGGAAAAGGCTTTTCTCCATTTAATGGGTTGTTGAATCCTCAATATCTTGGGGTATTCATTTTCTTTCTTTTTGAGACAATTGGCTTGGCAATGGCTCTATTGAGTCCCTTTTATCTACACACCTTGCCACTATCAAAGTTAACTCTTTTTTAAAACAATTGGAATGAAAACAAACTTGAGAACTAAATTCTTATTTTTTTTGACAGTTTGCAACATTGCTATCTTTTCTAATGGATCAAATTTTATTATAATAAACAAAACCCCTCTAGTATTTTCATTAAACATTGGAACAATATCATTCCCATTTCTTATTCTATTTTAGCTTGGAGGATTTTGAATAACTTCATACTTGTTGATTCCTTGCTCTGGCTTAAAGTGTTTTATTTACCTTCTAAGTACTATTATTGCTTTCATTTTGAAAATGTTAATCATGTTTTTATCAATGGTGCTATGGCTTCCAAACTTTGGATATGGTATGATGATTTATTTAACACTAACTATTTTCATGGCTCTCTTTCATTATATCAACTTCTTGAAGTTTGTTTCCACAAAACTATGAAAGGTTATATCAAAGTTTTCATTGCTATTACTATTATTTGGTTTATTTAGATGGATAGAAATGATTCTAAATATCGTGTATCCCTATTACCATAAAAGGATCCATGCGAACTAAAGAAAAAATTCATCCTTTGTTTAATGCAAATTTAATTAGTAAAATTCACTTTAGAGGTTATAAATTTGTGGCTAAAAATTATATCACTTTGCATGATGATCCTTCTTACAAGAGTATTAGATTATAAGCCTACATAAAATTTATTGAGATCAATACTGATGGTTCTATTTCCCCAAACAAATATGGTTGTGGTGGAATTCTTAGGGATTCTAAAGGTACTATCATTTGTGCTTTTGCCTACCCCCTCAAAGCTTATTCTATAATTTATGATGAGATCATGGTTGTTAACAAAGCTATTGATATTTGTTTAAGCAAAGGCCTCTTTAATATTTGGATTGAAGTTGAAGCTCTTCTATTACTTGATATGCCCAATAATAATAAAATGGGGAATCCTTACTTATTTTATCTTCTTAATCACACTAAAAAGCTTCTTTCTTAAGTTTGCTACAAAACTTTTAACATTCTGTGTGAAGGTAATGCTTGTGCCAATTTCTTAGCTAATTTGGGAGGGGAATTAAATGAACTCACTTTATTTGATAACCATAACTTACCTAAGCATCTGCGTGGTTTGGTCAATCTGGATAACAGACTTCCTTACCTCATTTTAGCCTTTATTTATTGATCATTTTCTATGGTGGTTTTATTCTATTTTTTTGGTTGTTTTTTTTTTTCCCTCACTAAGAAATGGTTTTTCTTGAGGTTATTTCTATACTTAAACCCCATTCCTCTTATACCAATTTCATACATGATTGACCCTTTTTTAGGTTGTAGTGGTTTTAATTGGTTTCCCATCCTCAGAAATTTGATTTGGTTCTACACTCTATCATAGCTAGTCATTCTTTGAGGGTCTCCTGTTGGGTTATGGTAGTGCTGATTTTTAGCCTACCACTTTTAATAATGGATGTTTGGTTTACCTCCATTTTTTATGATCTATGGCCTTATTCGAATTGGATTTTTAGCAGCTACAGTTGGTTTTATTAGTTGCTGCTATTTGCTTCATCCATCACTAGTTATTTTGGGTGGTTATATTTTTCATGGCTGTTATTGGCCTCTTATGGCTTGGCTTAGTTTTGGGTTTTTTTGGTGGTTGATGTTCTCCTTTCTTGGTTTGGCTTGGAGGCTTTTACTGGTTGGTTTTTCCCTCTATCTTATGGATTGGAGGTAGCTGTTATGTAGTTGTTGTCTTCCTACTTTCTTATTTGTGGCGACTGTCTGCTCTTTGAAATTTTGAATGGGTTTTGTTTTCCTCTGGCCTTGTTTCTTTCATTATAATTTTACTGCTTGTGGATGGGTAGTCCTCCTTGGCCTTTGTCTTGCTAGGTGACGGCCATTTTTTTTATTGGTTATTTTGGAGATCTCCAAGTGGGTTGTGGATTTTTTTATCATTATTTTTTTTCTTTTTTTGGGATATGTTTTGGCTTTGTCTACCAGTTAGTTTTGTTGGCTTACTATGCTAGTTGGTTATTTTGGTTGGCTGGGTTGGTTGGTCGGGTGGATGTGTTGGCTATGTTTGATGTTTGATTTAGGTGCTTTTGATTGGGTTCTTTGGTTGGGTTTATAGTTTGCTCCTGGGTTGGTTATCCTCTCTTGAGTGCAGTTGCTTTTCTTTTATTTTTGTTCTCAGTTTGGGTGTCAAATTTTTTGTTGCTCTGATTTCTCTTGCTACTCAACCTGTTGGCTGCTCGTCTGGGTTATTTTATTGGCTATTTTGTTTATGGAGGATATGAGCTCTTGTTGTTTTTTTGGTCCTATTTTAGGACTTATTATTCATGGTTGGATGCTTGTGGGGTTTTTTGTGGTTGTTGTCTTACCTTGGATGCTTGTGTCATGGCTTGGTGTTTTGAGATTTATGTTGGCTATTGGTATTGACTCCCTCTGGTTTATTTGGCTCTCCTTGTTTCATGATGTTTGCCTCTTGGTTGGTGGTGGTGGATTTGCTGTTCTTTTGGCTTCCCTGGTGGTGGTTTTGATGGTAATTTCTGGATTCCCTCTTGGCCTTTCTATGCTATGGCTTTCCTCTATCTAGTGCTGCTTATCTCTGACCATTTTGTTGCTTGGGTGGAGGTTTTTTGAATTTGGATTGTCATGGCTTTCCTCTCAATGCTATGACTATTTTTCTCGATTGTGTTGTTTGCCCTATTTCTACTGACTGCCCTTTTTTATGTTTGTCTTCCTATTGGTGGTGGCTTTGGTGGAGTTACTGCTTGGTTTATTTTAGCTCGACCACTGATCCTATTGTAACTTTGGGATATTGGCTTTATGTGGTTGGTTTATTAGGGTTTTGGTTGGTGGGTTGGCTGTTGGGTGGCTTCTAGCTTGCTATTTTTGTGTTTGTTTGGTGGAGGAACTAGATCACTATGGACTGCTTTGCCTTGGATGGTTGCTTATATTAGGTATGCTGGCTATGATGGCCTTAATGTTTCCTCATATGTTCTCTCTGGTTGGTAGCGTGCATATGATTCTCATGAAGGTTGGATGCTCTTATGTATTGTTGCCCATTGAGATGATCTTACATGAGCCGAGCCTTCTCTTTCTCGACTCATATTGTTTACTTTATCTTTTTCCCCTGAGCTATGACCATTGCTTTTGTAGTGTTTTGTAGAATTCTTTTGCAAGTTGGAACTTCACAGATGGAATCAGCTTTACTCAGTCAACTCAAGTACTATTGATGTGGATCTTGCTTATCTTGACTTCTCAAAGGGATCATGAGCTACTAACTAGTCTTTTTTTTTACTTTCTTGAGTTATATTAGTCTTATTTAGTGTCTTTTCTCATTTGCTTTTAAGCTTCTATATTTGTTCTTTAATTTTTTTCCATTATGCTTGATGGTGGTTTAGCTCTTTAGGTTTCTTGTAGTTCTATGTGTAGTAGAACTTTGAGTTTACCCATTTTAAGGACATTGTATCCTTTATTTTTATGGTAATAAAATTCTAACTTTCCCTAAATAAATAAAAAATAAAAAACCCTAAACACTAAATGCCAAACCCTAACCCCTAAACAAACCCTAAACCCTAAACCCTAAAAAGCTCAAAACCTAAACCTAAACTAAATAAAACCTAAAATTAAAATAAATAAAAATAAATAAAAATACCTAAACCTAAATAAAATAAATAAAAATAAAATAAAAACCTGAACCTAGACCTAAACCTAAACCTAAAAAGAAAATAAAATAAAAATTAAAAATTAAACTAAAATAAATGAAATAAAAACCAAAACTAAACTAAAAATAAAAAACCTAAATAAAATAAAAACTAAACCTAAAATAAAAATAAGATAAACCTAAAATAAAATGAAATAAAACTAAATAAATAAAAAATAAAACATAAAAATAAATCTGAAAATAAAACCTAAAAATAAATAAAAAATAAAACATAAACCCTAAATTAAAATAAAACCTAAAAATAAAAAATAATAATAAAAAAAATAAACCTAAACTAAAATAAACTAAACTAAAATGAATAAAACCTAAACATAAACCTAAAATAAACTAAACCTAAATCTTAACCTAAACTAAAAATAAACCTAAACCTAAACTAAAAATGAAACCTTAAAATAAACCTAAAATAAAAACCTAAAGCCTAAACCTAAAACTGAAACCTAAAAAAATGAAATAAAAACATTAATCTAAACATAAAAATAAAAAAATAAAACCTAAACCTCAAAAATAAACTTAAAATAAAACTATACTAAAAAATAAACCTAAACCTAAACCTAAACCAAAATAAACTGAAAGAAAATTCCTAAACTAAAATAATTAAACCTAAAATAAATATAGTAAACTAATTAAAAATAAAAATAAACCTAAATAAAATAAAAAATAAAATAAACTAAAATAACTAAAAAAACTAAATAAACAAAACAAACCTAAACCTCCTAGTTTACTTAATTTAAAAATAAATAAAAAATAAAAAACCCTAACCCTAAATCCTAAACCCTAAAACTAATCCAAAACACTAAACCCTAAATCCTCTTTTTGAAGGTCCAAAATGATCCCACATTTTTGATGAGTTAATTCATAAAATTTTAAATAAATTTTCTATTTGGGAATTCCATTTACTTTCCTTTGGTGGCAGACTCACTATTCTTAAAAGCACTCTCAATTCAATGCCTCTTTATTTGATTCAAACTATTATTCCCACTAATTGTACTCTTATCTGAATTAATCGCTAGCTTAATGAAATTTTTTGGTTGTCCAATAATTCTATTAAAAGAATGCATTGGACTTCCTCGCGTAAATGTTGTGGTCCATTGGGTTAAGGTGGTCTTGGTTACAAACCTATTTGTGATGCTATGACTGCCCTCTCTCATAAGTTTTGGTGGAATTTTAGAAAGAATGATATCCTTTTGGCAAATTTTATGATGGAAAAAAATTGCCAAGGTAAACACCCTCTTACTTGTGCTTATAAAGTTGTGACTCTTCGAATTTGGAAATGGATTTTCTCCATTTAATAGGTTGTTGAATCCTCAATATCTTGGGGTGTTCATTTAGGTTCTTATTTCTTTTGGCAAGACAATTGGCTTGGCAATGGCTCTATTGTGTCCCTTTTATCTACACACCCTACTGCCTCCATCAAAGTTAACTCTTTTTGGCTTAATAACAATTGGAATGATAACAAACTTGAGAACTACATTTTTATTTCTTTTTTTGACAAGTTTTGCAACATCGCTATCTTCTCTAATTAACTAGATCAAATTTTTATTAGAAATAAACGAAACCCCTCTAATGTTTTCATTAAACATTGGAACAATATAATTCCCATTTCTTACTCTATTTTAGCTTGGAGGATTTTGAATAACTTCATACCTGTTGATTCCTTGCAGTGGCTTAAAGTGTTTTATTCACCTTCTAAGTACTATTGTTGCTTTCATTTTGAAAATGTTAATCATGTTTTTATCAATGGTGTTATTGCTTCCAAACTTTGGATATGGTATGATGATTTATTTAACACTAACTATTTTCATGGCTCTCTTTCATTATATCAACTTCTTGAAGTTTGTTTCCACAAAATTATGAAAGGTTATATCAAAGTTTTAATTGTTATTACCATTATTTGGTTTATTTAGATGGATAGAAATGATTCTAAATATCGTGGTATCCCTATTTCCCATAAAAGGATCCTTGCGAGAACTAAAGAAAAATTCATCCTTTGTTCAATGCAAATTTAATTAGTAAAATTCACTTTAGAGGTTATAAATTTGTGGCTAAAAAATTAGGTATCACTTTGCATGATGATCCTTCCTACAAGAGTATTAGGATTATACATTGCATTAAGCCTACATAAAATTTTATTGAGATCAATACTGATGGTTATGTTTCCCCAAAAAAAATATGGTTGTGAATTCTTCTTACGGATTCTAAAGGTACTATCATTTGTGCTTTTTCTACCCCTTAGCTTGTTCTATTATTGAGCTCATGGTTGTTAACAAAGCTATTGATATTTGTTTAAGGAAAGGCTTCTTTAATATTTGGATTGAAGTTGATGCTCTTCGATTACTTGATATGCCCAATAATAATAAAATGGGGAATCCTGAATTATTTTATCTTCTTAATCACACTAAAAAGCTTCTTTCTTAAGTTTGCTACAAAACTTTTCACATTCTTTGTGAAGGTAATGCTTGTGCAAATTTCTTGGCTAATTTGGGAGGGGAATTAAATGAACTCACTTTATTTGATAACCATAACTTTCCTAAGCATCTGCGTGGTTTGGTTAATCTGGATAACACTAGACTTCTTTACCTCAGATTTTAGCCTTTTGCTATTTATTTGATCATTTTACTATGGTGGTTTTATTCAGACTATTTTTTGGTTGTTTGTTTTATGCTTCCCTCACTATGAAGTGGTTTTTCTCTAGTTTATTTCTATACTTAAACCCCCATTCCTCTTAAACCCATTCTATACATGACTGACCCTTTTTTAGGTTGTAGTGGTTTTTAATTAGTTTCCCTATCCTCTGAGACTGGTGGTTTTTGTTCTATGGCTCTATCACATAGCTAGTCATTCTTTGAGGGTCTCCTGTTGGGTTGTGGCAGTTCTGATTTTTGGCCTACCACTTTTATTAATGGATGTTGGGTTTGCCTCCATTTTTGGCTAGCTATGGCCTTATTCAAATTGTATTTTTAGTTGCTATAGTTGGTTGTATTGGTTACTGCTATTTCCTTCATCCATCTGCCTGGTTATTTTGGGTGGCTATATTTTTCATGGTTGTTGTTGGCCTCTTATGACTTGGCTTAGTTTTGGGGTTTTTTTTGGTGGTTGATGTTCTCCTTTCTTGGTTTGGCTTGGAGGCTTTTGCTAGTTGGTCTTTCCCTCTGTCTTATGGATTGTAAGTAGCTATTATGTAATTGTTGTCTTCCTACTTTCTTATTCATGGAAACTACCTGCTCTTTGGGATTTGGAATGGGTTTTATTTTCCTCTGGCCTTATTTCTTTCATTATAATTTTGCTGCTTGTGGTTGGGTGGTCCTCCTTGGCCTTTGTCTTGCTAGGTGACTACCATTTTTTTTATTGGTTATTTTGGTGATCTCCAAGTGGGTTGTGGATTTTTCTACTATTGTTCTTTCCCTTTTTTTGGGCTATGTATTGGCTTTGTCTACTGATTAGTTTTGTTTACTATTTGGTTGGCTATTTTGGTTGGCTGGGTTGGTTGGTTGGGTGGATGTGTTGGCTATGTTAGATGGTTGATTTAGGTGCTTTTGGTTGGGTTCTTTGGTTGGGTTTATGGTTTGCTCTTGGGTTGGTTATCCTCTCCTGAGTGCAGTTGGTTTTCTTTTGTTTTTGTTCTCAATTTCAGTGTCAAATTTTTTATTGCTCTGATTTCTCTTATTACTCAACCTGTTGGTTGCTTGCCTGGGTTATTTTATTGGCTATTTTGTTTATGGAGGAAATGAGCTCTTGTGGTTTTTTTGGTCCTTTTTAAGACTTATTATTCATTGTTGGATGCTTGAGGGGTTTTTTGTGGTTGTTATCTTGCCTTGGATGCTTGTGTCATGGCTTGGTGTTTTGAGATTTATGTTGGCTATTGGTATTGACTCCCTCTGGTTTATTTGTCTCTCCTTGTTTCATGATATTTGTCTCTTATTGGTGGTGGTGGATTTGCTATTCTTTTGGCTGCCTTGGTGGTGGTTTTGATGGTAATTTCTAGATGCCCTCTTAGGCTTTCAATGCTATGGCTTTCCTCTCTCTAGTGATATTTATCTCCGATGATTTTGTTGTTTGGGTTGAGGTTTTGCCCTTTAATTTGGATTGTTATGGCTTTCTTCTCAATGCTATGACTATTTTGCTCGATTGTGTTGTTTGCCCTATTTATGCTGACTGCCCTTTTTTATGTTTGTCATCCTATTGGTGGTGGCTTTAGTGGAGTTACTGCTTGGTTTATTTTAGCTCGACCTCTGATCCTGTTGTAACTTTTGGGATATTGGCTTTATGTGGTTGGTTTATTAGGGGTTTTGGTTTGTAGGTTGGCTGTTGGCAGGCTGCTAGCTTGCTATTTTTTGTGTTTGTTTGGTGCAGGAACTAGATCACTATGGAGTGTTTTGCCTTGGATGGTTGCTTATATTAGGTATGCTAGCTATGATGGCCTTGATGTTTCCTCATATGTTCTCTCTAGTTGGTAGCGTGCATATGATTCTCATGAAGGTTGGATGCTCATATGTATTGTTGCCACTTAAGATTATCTTACATGAGCCTGGGCCTTCTCTTTCTCAGCTCTTTCTAAATTATTTACTTTATTTTTTTCCCCTGAGCTATGACCATTTCCTTTGTAGTGTTTTGTAGAATTCTATTGCAAGTTGGAACTTCACAGATGGAATCTTCTTTACTCAGTCAACTCAAGTACTATTGATGTGGATCTTACTTATCTTGACTTCTCAAAGGGATTATGAGCTGCTGCTAACTAGTCTTTTTATTGCTTTCTTGAGTTATATTAGTCTTATTTAGTGTCTTTTCTCATTTGCTTTTCAGTTTTGTATTTGTTCTTTAATTTTTTTTCCATTATGCATGATGGGGGTATAGCTCTTTAGGTTTCTTGTAGCTCTATGTGTAGTAGAACTTTGAGCTTTACCCCTTTTAAGGACATTGTATCCTTTATTTTTATGGTAATACAATTCTAACTTTCCTAAATAAAAAAATAAAAAAACCATAAACACTAAATGCCAAACCCTAAACCCTAAACCCTAAAAAGCTCAAAATTTAAACCTTAACTAAATAAAACCTAAAAATAAAATAAATAAAATACCTAAACCTAAATAAAATAAAATAAAATAAAATAAAAACCTAAACTAAAACCTAAACCTAGACCTAAACCTAAACCTAAAAAGAAAATAAAATAAAAATTAAAAATTAAACTAAAATAAAATAAATAAAAACCTAAACTAAACTAAAAATAAAACCTAAATAAAATAAAAACTAAACCTAAAATAAAATAAAATAAACCTAAAATAAAATGAAATAAAAAACTAAATAAATAAAAATAAAACATAAAAATAAATCTGAAAATAAAACCTAAAAATAAATAAAAAAATAAACCTAAACTGTAAACTAAAAAAAACTTAAAAGTAAAAAATAAAAATAAATAAATCTAAACCGAAACTAAAATAAACTAAACTAAAATGAATAAAACCTAAACCTAAACCTAAAATAAACTAAACCTAAGCTTAACCTAAACTAAAATAAAATAAAATAAACTAAAAATAAACCTAAACCTAAACTAAAAATAAAACCTTAAAATAAACCTAATATAAAAACCTAAAACCTAAACCTAAAATCGAAACCTAAAAAAATGAAATAAAACATTAATCTAAACATAAAAATTAAAAATTAAAACCTAAACCTAAAAAATAAACTAAACGAAAAACTTAAACTAAAATAAATAAACCTAAAATAATTAAACTAAACTAATTAAAAATAAAAATTAAAATTAAAATAAATTAAAATAATTAAAAAATAAACTAAACTAACCTAAACCTCCCAGTTTACTTAATTTAAAAATGAATAAAAAGTAAAAGCCCTATCCTTAAATCCTAAATCCTAAAACTAATCCTAAACACTAAACCCTAAATCCTAAAACCCTAAACCCTAAACCCTAAACCCAAAACCCTAAACCCTAAATCCTAAAACATACAACCCTAAACCCTTAACCTAAACCCCAATCCTAAACCCTAAACCTAAACACTAAAAACCTAAAAACCTAAACCTAAACAAAATAAAAACTAAAACAAAAATAAATAAATAAAACCTAAATTAAAAAATAAAAAATAAACAAAATAAAAACTAAAACTAAAACCTAAACCTAATCCTAAAAATAAAATAAAATAAAAAATTAAAACTAAACTAAATAAATAAATAAAAATATAAACTAAACTAAAAAAAGAAATTAAACCTAAAGAAAGTAAAATAATAACTAAATAAAAATCTAAACCTAAAAGATTAACCTAAAAATAAATAAAAAATAAAACCTAAACCCTTAACTAAAAAAATCTACACCTAAAATAAACAAAATAAAATAAACCTAAACCTAAACTAAAATAAATAAAACCTAAACCTAAGCTTAAAATAAACTAAACCAAAACCCTAAACTAAATAAAATAAAATAAATTAAAAATAAACCTAATCCTAAACTAAAAAATAAAATATAAAAATAAACTTAAAATAAAAACCTAAACCTAAAAAAATAAAATAAAAACCTAAACCTAAAAATAAAAAATAAAACCTAAACCTAAAAAATAAAATAAAAATTAGTCTAACATAAAAAATAAATATAAACTTAAAATAAAAAAACTAAACTAGAATAAAGAAATCTAAAATAAATAAACTAAACTAAATAAAAAATAAACATAAATAAATATATAAAATAAAATAAATAAAAATAAATAAACTAAATAAACTTAATAAACTTAAACTACTAGTTTAGTTAATTTTTTAAAAAATCCTAAACTTAAAATTAATACTAAACCTTAAACCCTAAACCCTAAACACTAAAAAGCCCTAAACCATAAACCCTAAACCATAAAATCCTAAACCCCTAAACCCTAAAAAACTATAAACCCTAAACTAAGCTACACCCTAAACCCTAAACTCTAAACCCACCTTCAACATTAAACACTAAACCTTAAACCCTAAACCATAAACTAAACCCTAAACCCTAAACCTTAAACCCTAAACCCTAAACCCTAAACCCTAAACCCTAAAATCCCTAAACCCTAAAGCTTAAACACTAAACCCTAAACCCTAGACCCTAAACTCTAACCCTAAACCCTAAACCCTAAACCCCAAACCCTAAACTTATTTTCACTTTTTATCCTGAGATGGGTTTGGTTTTTGACCTCTAGATTTTGGGTTGTCCTGATGGTTGCTACCTGGTGGTTCCTATCTTCCTAGCCTGGTTGGCTTGGTTTTTCCTCTTGGTGGCTACTGTCTTCTCTGCTTTGTTACTTTGGTTGCTGGTGGATGAGATGGTTTCTTCTCTGGAATTTTTTTTTTGCACTAGTTAGTTTGTTTACTCTCCTCTAGAACTTGAATTACTTTTTAGTCGTTCTCATGGTTGGATGGGTGGCCTTCCTAGTGGGAATTACTGTTGGTTGTTTCCTTTCTAGGCCTTCTTTTGGATAATTTCTTGGCTGCTTTTATGGTTTTTCCTCCTAGTTCCTTGTTGTTTATTTTTGGAATCTTCTTTTTCCTTGGTTTTGCATTTGGTTATTCTCCTAGAATTAGCCTTTGTTGGGTACATTGTTTGTAGAACATTTTGTGTTGTTGTTATACTATTTGCCAGTTTAGTCTTTGTTGCTGAGAAAGTTTTGTTTTTTAGCAAGTCCTGGCTAGCTACTGTTGTTGCCTTTCTATGGTTATTGTGCTTTTTTTGGGCCTCTATTGTGTGGTACTTTGTAGGTTTTTTAGTTTTCCTTGGCTGTTGGGGATGCTTCCTTTGTTGGTTACTTATGATGGGTTATTTTTTGGTGGTTGCCTTATGGTTGTTTTACTTAGCTGGTTTGGTTGGAGGAACTTTCGTTGTCCTTGGAATGATGGTTTGTTGATTTTTATTTATTGGTCTTTTCCTTCTTCTTGAACAATTTATTAGAGACTTTCACTGTACTGGCCAAACCTTTGTTGATCCTTTTGGATTGGACTTGTTAGTTTTTGCTGGTTGGTTACTGCCTTTGGCCCCCTTTTGTGTGGCTATTTTGTCTTCTAGTCATTTACACTGATTGTAACTTTTGTTTCCTTCAGTTGATGGTTTCATTTTTGAGCTATCTAGTTGTTTGTGGTTGCTCACCCTGGTTTGTCTTGGTGACTGCTACTTGTCGGGACATTCCATTGAGGGCTCTTATCTAGGTTTTGTTGGCTATTTCTCTGTTAATTGGCATGGGTCTGGTGCTATTGAAGATTGGTTATGGTTTTCCTAGTTTGTAGCTTGGATGGGTATTTGGATAATGACTGTTGTTGATGTTCTGACTATATTCTAGACTCTCTCTAGGTTATTATGATTAGTCTATTTTGGTTTTTGTTTGGTGGTTTGGCTGCTAGTTGATTGTTGGTCAGTTGCTCTTTATTAAATGGTGTAGGATCCCGAACTCTATGGACTGTTGGCCTTGGATGTTTTGTATCAGGTATGCTGGCTATCATGGATTTGATGTTACTCACCTCTTCCCTCGGTTAGTAGCATTACATATGATTGTAATCCTTCTTATGAAGTTTGATGCTCATATGTATTTTGCCCCTTGAGATTATCCTAACTGAGCCCTTCTCTTTCTCGCTCTCCTTTTCCTCTATTTATCCTTATCCTTTTTAGCAATGACTTTTGCCTTTATAGTCTGTTGTAGATTTCTTTTATTGGTTGGAACTTTACGAAGGGAATGGTCATTACTCAGTCAACCCAGGTGTTGTTACTATGGATCTTGCTTAACTTGCTTTCTCAAAGAAATCATGAACTACTTAACTCATTCTTTTACTATTTTCAAGATTTCTTTTAGTCTTTCTCTATCTTCTTCTCTTATGCTTTTAGTTGTTGTATTTGATCTTTTATTTTCTTTTCTTTTTCAAATGTACTTAGATGGGAGTTTAGCTCTTAAGTTTCTATCAGAGCAAGAGAATTTTAGAGCTTTACCCCTTTAAGGACATGGTATCTTTTCCTTTTATGGTAATAAAATTCTAACTTTCCCCAAAAGAAAGAAAAAACCCTAAACCCTAAAACCCTACACTCTAAACCCTAAACCCTAAACCCTAAACTAACCCTACATCCTAAAAGCCATAAACCTTAAAGCCTAAACACTAAACCCTAAACTCTAAATGCAAACCCTAAACCATAAACCCTAAAAGCATAAAACCTAAAACCCTAAACCTTAAACTATAAATTTAAACCTAAAGTAACTAAATGAATTAAAAAAATAAATCTAAACACTAAAACATAATAAACTTAAACCTAAACCTAAACCCTAAGAATGGGCAGAACCTTGATGGCAGGAACATCACTATCAACTAGGCTAAGTTTAGATCTAATGGTGGATTCGAAGGCAGAGGCATTGGTTATCTCTGTGCTGGTGGGGGATCCGGAGGTGCTGGTAGATATGGAGGTGGTGGTCAGAGTAGTGGTGGTTACGGAGGTGAGAGGAGTGATGGAGGCTACAGCCATGATGGTGAGAGAGAGAGATATGATGGTGGATACCACTGAGAGGTTAGGTTGGTTCGATGGGAGCGGAGAAACCAAGAATGACTGATCCCATCTACCGCTTATGGAACTATGTCTTTATAGTAGAGGTCTAGTTATCTAGGGTTTTGATTTTTTTTATGCTCATTTTTATTTATGTCGTTGTTTATGTCTTAGAAAACTTGGTGTGTTACTTGGTTGAAGAAATCGAAAAGAAGAAATGTTGAATTTAATTTGTTCTCTATTAAAAAATCAAATAGCAAAAACTCGAAACCCTATACTAAATCTTGAACCCTAACCCTGAAACCTAAGACCTAAATTCTAAACCTAAATCCTAAACTCAAAAAACCCTAAACCCTAAACATACAACCCTAAATCCTAAACCCTAAACCCTAAACCCTAAACCCTAAACCCTAAACCCTAAGACCCTAAACCTTAAACCCTAATCCCTAAACCCTAACTTTGTTATAAAAAACCTTAAACCCTAAACAATAAACCCTAAACTAAAACCTAAACCTTAAACCTAAACTAAACTAAACCCTAAACCCTAAACCCTAAACCCTAAACCCTAAAATCCTAAACCATAAACCCTAAACCATAAACCATAAAACCTAAACCTAAATAAAAAAATAAAATAAAAACCTAAGCTAAAACCTAAACCTAAACATAAAGCTAAAGCTAAAAATAAAATAAAACTATAATAAGATAAAATAAATAAAAACCTAAACTAGACTAAAAAAAATAAAATAAACCTAAAAATTAAAAAACCTAAATAAAATAAAAATGAAACCAAAAATAAAAAAAATCAGCTTAATATAAAATAAATTGAAAACTAAATAAAAACCTAAACCTTAAAAATAAACCTAAAAATAAATAAAACACCTAAATCCTAAACTATGAAAAAGCAAAACCTAAAATGAAAATAAAATAAAATAAATTGAAACCTAAACTAAAATAAACAAAACTAAATGAAATAAAACCTAAACCTAAACCTAAACTAAATAAAATAAGGTAAAAATAAACCTAAGACTAAACTAAAAAATAAAACCTAAAATAACAACCCATAACCTAAACCTCAAAAAATAAAATAAAAATCTAAACCTAAACCTAATAATAAAACATAAAACCTAAACCTAAAAAATAAAATAAAAATAAAACTAAACTAAAAAATAGACCTAAACCTAAACCTAAAAAATAAACTAAGATAAAAAACCTAAAATAAATAAATATTCCTAAAATAAATAAACTAAACTAAATAAAAATAAATAAATCTAAATAAAAAATAAAATAAACAAAAAATAAATAAAATAAACTAAATAAACCTAAACCTAATACATTAAATTTTAATTTTAAAAAACCTAAACCTAAACCTTTAACTCAAAACACTAAAAAACCCTAAACTCCTAAAACCCTAAACTTAAACACAAACCTAAACCCTAAACCCCAAGCCTACAACCCTAAAGTCTAAAACACTAAACTCTAAGCCCTAAACCCTAACCCTTAAAACCATAATCCCTAAACCCTAAACCCCTAACAAACCCTAAACCCTAAACCCTAAACCCTAAACCCTAAACCCTAAACCTAAACCCTAAACTAAACCCTAAACGTTAATCCCTAAACTATATACTTTATTATAAAAAAGACCTTAAACCCTAAACCTTAAATGCTAAACCCTAAACTAAAACCTAAACCTTAAACTTAAAAGCTAAACCCTAATCCCTAAACCCTAAAAACTCTATACCCTAAACATTAAACCTTAAACCCTAATCCCTAAACATTAAACCTTAAAACCCTAAACTAGAAACCCTAAAACTTAAACCTAAACATAAAAAAAAAATAAAAACCTAAGCTAAAAATAAAATCAAATAGAAATTAAAAACTAAAATAAAATTAAAAAAATAAAAGCCTAAACTAAACTTAAAAAATAAAATAAACCTAAAAATAAGAAGCCTCAATAAAATAAAAACTAAACCTAAAATAAAAAAATAAACCTAATATAAAATAAATTGAAAACTAAATAAAAACCTAAACCTTAAAATAAACCTAAAAGTAAATAAAAAATAACACCTAAACCCTAAACTATGAAAAACCAAAACCTAAAATAAAAACAAAATAAAATAAACTGAAACCTAAACTAAAATAAACAAAACTAGAATAAATAAACCCTAAACCTAAACCTAAATTAAAATAAACCTAAACTTAAACCAAAACAAAATAAAATAAAATAAGCTAAAAATAAACCTAAGCTTAAACTAAAAAATAAAATTTAAAAAACCAACCTATAACCTAAACCTAAAAAATAAAATAAAAACCTTAACCTAAACCTAATAATAAAACATAAAATCTAAACCTAAAAAATAAAATGAAAATAAAACTAAACTAAAAAATAGACCTAAACTAAACCTAAAAAATAAACTAAGATAAAAAACCTAAACTAAAATAAATAATGCTAAAATAAATAAACTAAACTAAATAAAAATAAATTAACCTAAATAAAATAAAATAAAAATAAACAAAAAATAAATAAATAATAAATTAAATAAACCTAAACCTACCAGTTTACTAAACTTTATTTTTTTTTAAAAAAAATATTAAACCCTAAACACTAAAAACCCTAAACCCTTAATATTAAACCCAAAATCCCTAAACCCTAAACTCTAAACCCTAAACCCTAAACCCCTCAGCCTAGAACCCTAAACTCTAAAACACTAAACCATAAACCCTAAACGCCAAAAAACTAAAGTCCCTAAATTTTAAACACCCCCTCCACCCTACAACCCTAAACCCTAAACCATAAACCATAAACCCTACAACCCTAAATCGTAAACTCTAAACCCTAATCCATAAACCCTAAACCCTAAACCCTAAACACTAAATATTAAACCTTAAACCCTAAACCCTAAACCTTAAAACCCTAAACCGTAAACCCTAAGCTAAAACCTAAACCCTAAACCCTAAACCCTAAACCTTAAACCCTAAACTCTGACCCTAAACCCTAAACCCTAAAAGCATAAACCCCAAAAACCCTAAACCCTAAACCCCAAACCCTAAACCTAAACTTAAAGTAACTAAATAAATTAAAAAATAAACCTTAACCATAAAACCTAATAAACCTAAATCTAAACCTAAACCTTAAGAATGGTTAGAACCTTGATGGCAGGAACATCACCATCAATGAGGCTAAGTCTAGATGCTATGAGGAGAGAGGTGACGACATCACAGTGGTGGTGGGGGATCTGGTGGTGCTGGTGGATATGGAGGTGGTGATCATAGCAGTGGTGGTTATGAATGTGGGAGGAGTGACAGAGGTTACAGCCATGGTGGTGGCAAAGGGAGAGATCAAGGATATGAAGGTGGATCCTACTACTTGAGAGGCTGAGGTGGTTCTGATGGGAACTGGAGAAACTAAGGAATGGTTGATCTGATCTACTTCTTATGGAATTGTGTCTTTGCAATAGAGACATTTCTAGTTATCTAGGGTTTTTGATTTGCTCTATGCGTGCTCATTTTTTATCTATGTTGTTTCTTGTGTCTTAGAAAACTTGGTGCATTACTTGGTCGATGAAATCGAAGAGATGAAATATCGAATATGAATTTATTCTTTGTTAAAAAAAAATAGCCCAAAAACCCTAAACCCTAAACTAAAACCCTAAACCCTAAACTAAAATCCTAAACCCTAAACCCTCAACCCTAAACCCTAAAACCCTAAACCCTAAACCCTAAACCCTAAAAACCTAAACCTTAAACCCTAAACCTGAAACTTAAACCTAAATAAACTAAACTAAACTAAATAAACCTAAATAAAACCTAAACTAAATAAAATTAAAATAAACTTAAATAACCCTAAATAAATAAACTAAACCTAAATTAAATAAACTTAAACTAAAAATAAAATAAAAACTAAACTAACTAAACTAAATAAAATAAACCTAAACCCCTAAACCCCCCTCCCTTACGGTACTCTAGTGATTTCATTTTCCCCTTCGTCAATGCATCCCCCACTTACATTTTTGATGGATCCTTCATCATTCCCAACTGATTTCTATAGTTTTTTCAAACTATGGCTGCCCGTGTGATGTGTCTCTTCTAATTATGGCTGTGGTGACCTCGAACAGTGGCTTATTTCTCCCATTTTGGATGATCTGGCTAAGGCATCTGATTTTGTGGGGATCCCTAAACTTAATGTCATTCTTACTATTTAATCCTCTAAGGATGCACTTTCTGGTAAGAGCTCTACCTCTTTTGACTCGATAAATCTTATTTTGACTTCCTTTTGATGAATGCTTGTGATCATGTGTTCAGATCTTGATGTCAAAAAGCTTGCAAAACCTTTCAAATTAACTTTGATTGGAAAATTTTTTTTGTAGCAGCCAAATTTGGATAAGATCTGATCTTTCTTCCATAACCTTAAACTTTCAAGTGCTTTCTCTATTAGCTTGATCGATCCAAGACATATTCTGATTCAACTTACAAATGATTTGAATTATTCAAGGGTTTTCTCACATCGATCTTATTTTGTCTTTAATTGTCAAATGCATTTGTTGAAGTGGTCTCCCCTTTTTGATATAAAGGAGGAATCACCTACTATTCTTGTGTGGTTAGCTCTTCCAAATATGAGAATCCACTATGTTACCCAATAAGTTTTATTTGCTATCTGGGATCTTTTCAGTCGGTCACTCCAAATTGATCAAGCAACTGTTGTGAGATATCGTCCCTCTGTTGCTCGTATGTTGGTTGAACTTGACATATGTAAAAAACATCCTAAGGATTTTTAGATTGAATCTAAAAATTTAGGTTATTTACAAAAGGTCGAATTTAAAAATTTTCCAATTTTTTGTTCCCATTGCAAGATACATGGTCATGATAATTTGGAGTGTTTTGTTACTCACCCACATCTTAAAAAGAAACTTTTGAACGATCCTAACTCTAAATTAGCTACTAATAAAGTTAGTAAAGTTATTTTTGTGCTTAAAATTAACTTAAATGTTGATATTAGGTTGGATTCTTTGGAATCTTCTGAAGTTCCTAAAATTACTATTTTCCGCTTCATTCCAACCATGACAAAGGTACTAATAATGTTGAAAAAGATGATTTGTCCAACAACCTTTCTTTACATGAGAATATGCCTATTATGGCTAATTCCATATTCAAAGAAACTAAAATAAATGATGATTCATTCTCTAATGAGTCTATTCTTGCTTCTTTGCTAGCATTAATTTATGAGAATGAGGTTTTAAATGATAAATTGAATGCTGCTAAAATTCTTGAGCAAAACATTGATTTTGACATTGGTAATTGTGCTTTGAATGGTATAATTTCTTCTCCTTCCCCTAATTCCAAGATTAATCTTCATTCTAATCCCACTTTTCAATAAAATGCTAATTTGGAAGAGGGGGAAGTTGTGATTAGAGATGTTCTTACTGATCATTATCCTATTAATAATATTCCTAATCTATCTTATTTTGATGGTGACACTTTGGATAAAAATAGAAATATTTGTACTTTCTTTAATAAGGAAACTAAGAACTCTAAGATGCAACCTCCTAATCTTGCCAAATCTACTAGATCTGGATCCTCTTCACATAAATAATGTGTTGTTTCAATTTTTGGCTTAGGAGAGGATTTGTTATTCTCTCTCTCTCTCTCTCTCTCTCTCTCTCTCTATTATTATCATTTAATGTACTTTTATAATTTTTTATGTCTAATTCTCTTATTTGGAATGTTAGAGGGATTGGTACCCTCACTATTCATAATCATATTAGAAATCTCTATAGAATTTATAATTTACTTATTGTTATTAAACCTCTTATACATGCTGATAAAATCAATCATGTTGCTATAATGCTTGGTTTTAGTAATTTTTATTTAACATCAGTAATAAAATTTGGTTCTTTTGGAATAGCTTCTTAAATATTTTAATTTTGATGATCTTCAACATGTTGTCAATGCTCAAATTTCTTTAGGTGATTCTTGTGTGATTGGCTCTTTTGTTTATGCTTCTTGCAATTGAGCTGGTCAGAATGTTCTTTGGGAGAATTTGAGAAGTTTTGCTCTTTCTGTATAAACCTTGGTTGGTTGGGGGTGATTTCAACACTATTCTATATCACCTAAAGGAAGGGGTGGTTGCTATCCTAATATTCATTCTATGGAAGAATTTTCAAATATGATTTTTTTCTGCAATCTTATTGACATTGGTTTTAAATGATATAATTATACTTGGCAAAACTCTAAGCACCAACAACATCTTGGTAGAATTATTTTTGACTATCATTAGATTAATCAATGGCCTCTTACCTTTATTGACCATTTGAGTAGAACTTTATCTGATCATGTTCCTTTTTTGGTTTGTATTAAAGATAAGTCTAAAAGATTAAACACCTCACCCTCTTTCAGATTTCAAACTATGTGGATTAAGCATCTGGATTTTCTTAAAGTCATGGCCATTAATTGGATTGCCCCTTTACACCATGATAATTAGATTAGGGGTATGCATAGATTATGGTTTAAGCTTAAATGGCTCAAACAAAATCTGGTTTGGTGGAACAAACATTATTTTAAAAAAAAAATTTGCTAATATAAAAAACATGGAACTTTTGGTTTGTGATCTTGAAAATGTTGTTTTGACTGATTCTTCTAAGCTTAAGGATTTGAATGAAGCAAAAGATAATCTTATTATTATCTGAATATGAAAGAGACCTATTGGCGGCAAAAAAGTTGCTAGTAAATATATTATTGATGGGGATAGGAATACTTGGTATTTTCATGCTTTATTTATTAAAAAGAGAGCTTTAAATTCTATCCAAAAAATTAAAAGTGATAATGGAGATTGGATCACTTATATTAATGTTATTAAAGATTCTATTTTTAACCACTTTAGAAATATGCTTAACAAAAGCCACTCTTATGAAGCTATTTCTAATTAATTTTTGATCCCCTCTATTATTACCAATAATGATAATCATTAGCTTACTAGGTTGCCTACTAAAGATGAGATTAGTAAAGTTCTCAATAGCATGAACATTGATTCCATTGCTGGTCTAGAGGCTTATACAAATCAATTTTTTCAAAATTGTTAGTCTACTATTAAGAATGACTTATTTGATGCTATTGTTGATTTCTTTATAGGTAATATTCTCCCTAAATATTTTTCAACCACTTCCATTATTCTCATACCTAAAAAAGATAATCTGAATTCTTGGAGTGATTTCAAACCTATTAGTCTTTGCACTTTCATTAATAAATTGATTTCCAAAATTTTTGCTAATAGACTAAGTCCTTTGCTTCAAAAAATTATCTCTCTCAACCAAACTAGTTTTGTTAGAGGGAGATCTATATCTGATAACATTCTTCTTGCTCAAGAGCTTATTCATGATTTGGATGTTCCAACTAAAGGTGGTAACATCCTTTTTAAATTAGATATTTCTAAATCCTTGGATGATATCTCTTGGGATTTCCCTTTAAATATTCTGCATTTATTTGGTTTCTCTAATAATTTCATTCACCTTATTAAAAAATATATTAATAATGCTATATTTTGTATTCTTCTTAATGGTGAAGCTTTAAGCTTTTTTTCCTTCTTCTTATGGTTTATGATAAGGAGATCCTTTGTCCCCTTCCTTATTTATTATTTCTATTGAATACCTTTTTATGAGTTTAAATGATTTATTCAATAATAATCCTAGGATGTACTTTAGAACTCTTGGTGGTATCCTTTTCATCTTAGCTTTGTTGATGATTTCATTATCTTTCTAATGCTTCCTTTCATCATATCAAAAGACTTAAGAAATTTTTAAATAATTTTGGTAGAGAAGTGGTCTTTCTATTAATGAAAGAGCGCTTTATTATCTCCTCTAAAATTTCTAATAACAAAATCAATCATATCTTGAGAATCACTAACTTTAAACACCAACAACTCCCTATTAAAAATCTGTGTGCTCCTCTTTTTAAAGGTCAAAAAGGATCCCATTTTTTTGACGAGCTTATCAAAAAAAATTTTAATAAAATTTCAGTGTGGGAATTTCACTTACTTTCTTTTGGTGGGAGGCTTAGTTTGCTTAAGAGTACTCTTAATTTGATGCCTTTATATCCTTTTGAAACCATTATCCCTGCTAATTCTATCTTAAATAGAATTGATCATCTCCTTAATAAATTTATCTAGTGCTCTAATAATTTGGTTAAAATGATGCATTGGACATCTTTGCATAAATGTTGTGGTCCTCTGGGTGAAGGTGGCCTTAGCTGCAAACCTATTTGTGTAGCTATTACTACCTTCTCACATAAACTCTAGTAGAATTTTAGAAAAAAAATAGCCTCTGGGCTAATTTTATGATAGCTAAATATGTGGTTAGCACCCTCTAATCGTACTTATAAAGTGGGTGACTCCATGATTTGGAAAAGGCTTTTCTCCATTAAATGGGAGGTCAATCTATCTTGGGGTATAAATTTGGGATCTTGTTTCTTTTTGCAAGGAAATTAGATTGGTTGTGGTTCTATTTATTCTTTTTTATCTACCCATTCTATTGATGCTACTAAAGCTAACTCTTTTTCACTTAATAATAAGTGGAATGATAGTAAACTTAGTGAATTTATTCCTATCTCTCTTTTATATAAATTTATTTATATTCATATCCTTTCCAACAAGCCTGATCAAATTCTTTATAAGCTATCTAATAATGGTGATTTTATTCTTAAAGAGGCTTATTATACTTTGGAATAATGTCATCCCGATCTCTTATTCTATCCTTACTTGGAAAATTCTGAATAACTTCATTCTTGTTGATTCCTTGCTCTAGGATAAAGGTTTTCATTTTCCTTCCAAATGTAATTGTTAATTTCATATTAAAAATGTTAATCATGTTTTGTCAATGATGTTATTGCCTCCAAATTATGGTTTTGGTATGATGATCTTTTTAATACTAACCATTTCCATTATTTTCTTTCTTTGTATCAATTTCTTGAAGCCTGTTTCCAAAAAACTATGAAAGGTCATATCAAAGTTTTAATTATCATTACCCTTATTAGGTTAATATGAATGGGTAGAAATGATGCTAAATATCATGGTATTCCTATGAATAATAAAAGGATTATTGCTAGAACCAAAGAAAATATTCATGCTTTATTTAATGTTAATTAGTAACACTCATTATAGAGGTTGCAAATTTGTGGCCAAAAAATTGGTTCTTTACCTGCCTAAGATCACCTTCTATAAAGAAGATAAGATTATATATTGGATAAAACCTCATAATAATATTATTAAAATTAATATAGATGGCTTTATCACTTAGAATACATTTGGTTGTGGTGGTATTTTTAGGGGTTTTAAAGGTAATGTCATTTGTGCTTTTGCTTATCCTCCTAAAGCTTTTCATATATATGTGAATTAATGGTTGTAAACAAAGCTATTGACATTTGTTTGAAATAGTTTTATCAATATTGGATTGAAGTTGATGTTCTTACTCATTTACATGTGACTTCCACTAAGATGGGAATGGATTTATTCTACCTTCATAATCATACTAACACTCCTCTCTCAAATTTGCTTTAAAATTTCTCACATTTGGTGTGAAGGAAATGTTTGTGCAGATTATCTTGCTAATCTAGGTGCTAAATTAAATGATCTCACTCTTTATGAACATCATAATTTACCTAGACAATTGAGGGGCTTGGTTAATTTGGATAACACTGATTACCTTATCTAAGAAATTAACTTTGCTTTATGTATTTTAGGTTCTCTATGATTTTCTCTATGTGCATTTTCATTTTGTTGCATTTTTTTGGTTATTTCACTCACTTGTCTGGTTTGTGCTATAATACATGGGAGATCTCTTTGAGGTGGTGGCTGGTTGTTCAGCCTCTTTTGTTGGAGAGGTGTTCTCTTTAGCTGACTATTTTATTTAGGGATCTAAATGTCAACAATTTCTTCATGTGCTGCCTTGATCTTGTGGTGGCCTGCTTCTGGGTTATGCCTCTTTGTGCTTTTGGCTTTTCCCCTTTCTTAATTGGTCCTAGTTTTGCCTCTCCTGGTTTTGGATGTTTCTTTACTTATTTTGTTGCTATTTTTGGGCTGGTGGGTTCATTTGCTACTACCCTCTACATGGCTATCATGGTGGCTATTATTTGATGGTTGTTGTCAATCTTTTCTTGAGTTTTTGCTAGGCCTTTTGGTGGTTTTGTGTTTGATGGGGCATTGGTCTATTTTCCTTGCCACTTATTTTTGGTCCTCAGTTGTCGATTTTTTGTCCGTTAGGTGATGATCATTTGTTCTTAGTAATTTTGGGTGGCTTCATTGGTTATCACTATGCCTATTTTCCCCAGGTTGGGATTGCCTCCCTTTGACCGGCTATTTCCTTCGAGTTGCTCTTCTATAGCTTTTTTTAATTGTATGGATGGTCAGGGGTTATTGGTTTTGGTTTGGTTGGTTTTTGTTTTCTTTTAGATCTATTGTTGGGTTAGGTTGACCTTTTGGTTTTTCTTGTTTTGGTTTTATCTTTATAGTGGTTGGGTGCTGCTATTTTCCTGTGGCTATCTTTCTATTTCTGATGGAGGTATTGGGATAGCCTTTTTATTTCTTGCCTCTATTGTATGGGTTGGATTAGTGGACGCTATTAGTGTTAACCTTGACCTCTAATATGGTGTGGAATTGTTGCTTTCTTAGTGCTAGTTGTAGGTTATTATTTTGATTTTGGGTAGTTTCTTGTGGTTGTCTGGTGACTCTAGTGGGTTTGGTTCTTATCATTTGCTTTATTTTTAGGTGATATCTCTTGCTCTTTCATTTATACTATGGTGGTTTTGTTGATGCTACTTCCTTTCAGGCTTGGTGGACTTTAGTCTACTGGGTGTTTTATGGGCCAGAATTTTCTATTGCTTGGGTTGTAGGTACAAGAGAATTATTGACTTTCACTCTTTGGCGCATTGCCTCCATCAAGGTAAGTGGGCTATGATGTGGATGATTTCCCAATTATTTTGGCATAGATATGTGACTATAACCCTTCTTTTGAAGTCTGGATGCTCACATTTGTGGTTGCCCCTGAAGATGAAGGTGACTGAGCTTGAGCCTTATTAGAAATTTTCTCTTATATTGCTCTTTATTATGTGCTAAAGCTTGATTTTCTCTAGCTATGCTAATTATAATTTCTAGTTGTTTGCAAGATTCTTTTAGAGGTTCTCTGAAAATTTTGAAACCAAGATGTGGATTGTGCAACTCTCAAAAGACTTTTGACCCTAGTAGGCTTTCTGATCATATTTCCTCAGATGTTCTTATTTATTTTTTGTCATATTGCTTTTATTTAGTTTCCTTGTTTTTGTTGCATTAGATAGGGTTTTTTCTATAGTTAAATGTAAAGAGAATTATCCCCTTTAAAGACCTTGTACTCCTTTCTTTGTGGCAATAAATTTCTCCCCTTTGTGAGTTTCCTTAAAATCCTTAAACCCTAAACCCTAAACCATAAACACCAAACCTTAAACTCATAAACCAAAACCCTAAACTAACCCTAAACCCTAAAAAGCTAAGACCTAAACCTAAACTAAATAAAATATAAAATAAAATAAAAAAATAAACCTAAACCAAAATAAAATAAAATAAAAATAAAAATAAAAGCTAGACTAAAACCTAAACCTAAAAAGAAAATAAAATAAAAAATAAAAACTAAACCATAAACCTACAACCCTAAACCCTAAACCCTAAACCTTAAACCCTAACCACTAAAACACTAAACCCTAAACCCTAAACCCTAAACCTTAAACCCTAAACCCTAAATCCCTAAACCCTAAACCATAAACCCTAAATACTAAAACCTACAACCCAAAACCCTAAACCCTAAACCCCAAACCTTAAACCTTAAACCCTAAAACCTACAATCCTAAACCCTAAACCCTAAACCCCAAACTCTAAACCTTAAACCCTAAACCCTAAAGCCTAAAAATCTAAACCCTAAACCCTAAACCCTAAACTAAACCTAAGCCTAAAAAACCCTAACCCCTAAAGCCAAAATACAAAATCCTAAACCTTAAACCCTAACCCTAAGCCCTAAATGCATAAAACCTAAACCCTAAAAACCTAAACCTAAACTAAATAAAATCTAAAAATAAAAGAAAATTAAAACTATACCAAAATAAAATTAAATAAAAACATTAACTAAAACCTAAACTTAAACCTAAACCTAAAAAAAATAAAATAAAAAATAAAAACTAAACTAAAATAAAATAAATAAAACAAAACTAAATGAGAAAATTAAATAACCTAAACTAAATAAGAAAATTAAAAAACCTAAATAAAAAACTAAACCTAAAATAAAAATAAAATAAACCTAAAATAAAATAAAATAAAAACTAAATAAAAGCCTAAACCTAAACAATAAACTTAAAAAATTAAACATAAAAATAAATTAAAAAATAAAACCTAAACCCTAAACTAAAAAAAAAACCTAAACCTAAAATAAATAAAAAATGTAAACCTAAACTAAGATAAACTAAACTAAAATAAATAAAACCTAAACTTAAACTTAATATAAACTATACCTGAACTTAAAATAAACTAAACCTTAACCTAAACCTAAACTAAATAAAATAAAATAAACTAAAAATAAACAAAAACCTAAAAAAAAATAAAACCTAAAAATAAACTAAAAATAAAATAAAAGCCTAAACCTAAACCTAAATTAAAAAATAAAAACTAAACCTGAAAAATAAAATATAAATAAATTTAGACTAAAAAATAAAACTAACCCTAAACCTAAACCTAAAAAGGTAAACTAAAATAAAAAAAATCTAAACTAAAATAAATAAACTTAAGATAAATAAAACTAAAATAAATTAAAATAAAAATAATCCTTAAATTCTAAACCTAAACCTTAAAACCCTAAACTCTAAAAGCCTCAACCTTAAATCCTAAACCCTAAAAGTCTAAACTTTAAAGCTAAAACACTAAACCCTAAACCCTAAACTCTAAACACTAACCCTAAACCTTAAATCCCAAAATCATAAATGCTAAAACTCTAAACCCTAATCCCTAAACCTTAAATCCCAAAATCATAAATGCTAAAACTCTAAACCCTAATCCCTAAACCCTAAACCCTAAACCCTAAAAACCTAAAACCTAAACCTAACCTAAACTAAATAAAACCTAAAATTAAAATAAATAAAAAATCTAAACCAAAATAAAATAAAATCAAAATAAAATAAAAACATAAACTAAAGCATAAACCTAAACCAAAAAACCTAAACCAAATAAAACCTAAACTATATAAAACCTCAACATAAAATAAATATAATAACCTAAACCTAAATAAAATTAAAAATAAAATAAAATAAAAACCTAAACTAAAACCTAAACTTAAACCAAAAAAAATATTACAATAAACTAAAATAAAATAATAAAAATCTAGTCTAAACTAAAAAAAATAAACCTAAGAATAAAAAACCTAAATAAAATAAAAACTAAACATAAAATAAAAATAAAATAAACCTAAAATAAACCTATAATAAAATAAAATAAAAATTAAATAAAAACCTAAACCTAAAAAGTAAACATAAAAATAAAACCAAAAAATAAATAAAAAATAAAACCTAAACCTTAAACAAAAAAACTAAACCTAAATTAAAAATAAAATAAAATAAACCTAAACCTAAATTAAAATAAATAAAACCTAAACCTAAACATAAAATAAACTAAACCTAAACATAAACCTAAACTAAATAAAATAAAATAAACTAAAAGTAAACCAAAACCAAAGCTAAAATAAAACCCTAAAAATAAACCTAAAATAAAAAACTAAAACATAAACCTAAACCAAAAATAAAAAATAAAACTTAATCTAAAAAATAAAATAAATATAAAACTCAACTAAAAAATAAACCTAAACCTAAACCTAAACTTAAAAAATAAACTAAAATAAAAAACCTAAGCTAAAATAAATAAATCGAAAATAAATAAACTAAACTAAATAAAAAAATAAACATAAATAAAAATAAAAAGTAAAATAAATTGAAATAAATAAAAAATAATCTAAATAAACTAAAAAACTAAACCTACATTTTACTAAATTTAAAAAAAAGCCCTAAACCCTCTAACTCTAAACCCTAAACCCTAAACCTAAAACCATCCCTATAGCCATAACACTAAACCCTAAACATTAAACCCTAAACCCTAACATTAAGCCCTAAACCCCAAAACCCAAAATGCTAAAATCCTAAAGACTAAACCTAAATAAAACCTAAAAATAAAAAATATATAAATATAATATATATAATATATATATATATATATATATATATATAAACCTAAACATAAATTAAGTAAGAAATAAAATAAACTGAACTAGAAAATTAAACCTAAAAATAAACTAATATAAATAAAAACCTAAACTAAACTAAAAAATTAAAATAAGCCTAAGAAAAAAATCATAATAAAATAAAAACTAAATGTAAAATAGAAATAAAATAAACCTAAAATAAAATAAAATAAAAACCTAAACCTAAAAATAAAACATAAATATAAATAAAAAATTAAACCTAAACTTTAAACTAAAAAAAACCTAAACAAAAATAATAATAATAAAAAAAACCCACACCAAAACTAAAATAAATAAAACATAAACCTAAACTAAAATAAACAAAACAAAAACCTAAACCAAAAGTAAATAAAATAAAATAAAATAAAAATAAACCTAAACCTAAATTAAAAAATTAAACTTAAAAATAAACTTGAACCTAAACTAAAAATTAAAACCAAAAAATAATCCTAAAATAAAAACCTAATACCTAAACCTTAAAAGAAATCCAAAACATAAACTGAAAAATAAAAAATAAAACCTATACCTAAATAATAAACTAAAATAAAAAACCAAAAGTAAAATAAATAAATCTAAAATAAATAAATAAACTAAACAAAAATAAAAAATAAACCAAAATAAAAATAAAAAATAAAACTTAAATAAATAAAAAAATAATTAAATAAACTAACTAAGCCTAAATCTACTTTACTTAGCATAAACAAAAGCATAAACCCTAAATCCTAAACCCTAAACCAACAACCCTTTACCTACAACCTACAACCCTAAACCCTAAACCCTAACCCTAAACCTAAACCCTAAAAGCATAAACCCTAAACCTTAAACCCTAAACCTTAAACCCTAAACCCTGACCTTAAACCTTAAACCATAAACCCCAAACCCTAAACGTAAACCTAAAGTTACTAAATAAATTAACCAAAAAACATAAACCCTAAAACCTAATAAACCTAAACCTAAACCTAAACCCTAAGAATGGGCATAACCTTGATGATAAGAACATCACCATCAACCAAGCTCAGTTTAGATCTAGCAATAGAGGCGAAGGCAGAGGCAGTGGTTATCATAGTGGTGGTGGGGGATCTGGTGGTGCTAGTGGATATGGAGGTGGTGGTAGGACCAGTGGTGGTTTTGGAGGTGGGAGGAATGATATTGGTTACTACCGCAGAGGGAGAGATCGAGGATAGGATCGTGGATCTTGCTACTTGAGAGGCCTCAGAGGTTCTGATGGGAACTAGAGAAATTGAAGATTAGTCGATCCAATCTGCTGCATATGGAACTCTGTCTTTACAATAGAGATTGTTCTAGTAATCTAGATTTTTGATTTATTCTTTGCCCGCTCATTTTTTATCAATGTCATCGCTTGGGTCTTAGAAAACTTAGTGTGCTACTTGGTTGATGAAATCAAAAAGAAGAAATGTTAAATATAAATTTATTCTCTATTAAAAAAAACTAAAAACCTTATACCCTAAACTAAAACTTGAACCCTAAACCTTAAAATCCCTAAACCCTAAACCCTAAACCCAAAATCCTAAACCTAAAACCCTAAACCCTAAACCCTAAACCATAAAACCTAAACCCTAAACCTTAAACCCTAAACCCTAAACCCTAAATCCCTAAATAAACCCTAAACCCTATACCCTATACCCTAAACTAAACCTGAAACCTTAAACCCTAAAAAGCTAAAAACTTAAACCTAGACTAAATAAAACCTTAAAATAAAATAAATAAATAAACCTAAACAAAAAAAATTAAAAATAAAATAAAATAAAAATATAAACTAATACATAAACCTAAACCTAAACCAAAAAAATATATAATAAAAATTTAAAACAAAACTAAAATAAAATAAATAAAAACTTGAACTAAACTAAAAAATAAAAAACCCTTAATAAAATAATAGCTAAACCTAAAATAAAATAAAATAATCCTAAAATAAAATAAAATACAAACTAAATAAAACCTAAACCTAAAAAATAAACCTAAAATAAAACATAAAACTAATAAAAAATAAAATCTAAACCCTAAACTAATAAAAAAACCTAAACCTAAAATAAAAATAAAATAAACATATCATAAAATAAAATAAACTAAACTAAAATAAATATGACCTAATCCTAAACCTAAAATAAACTAAACCTAAACCTAAACCAAAATTAAAAAATAAAATTTAAAAATAAACCAAAAATAAAAACCTAAAACCTAAACTTAAAAAAGTAAATATAAAAACCTAAACTTAAAAATAAAAAATAAAACCTAAACCAAAAAAATAAAAATAAAAATAAAAGTAAAGTAAAAAAAACCTAAATCAAAACCTAAACCTAAAAAATAAACTAAAATAAAAAAACTAAACTAAAATAATAAACCTAAAATAATAAACTAAACTAAATAAAAATAAAAATAAACCTAAATCAAAATAAAAAAATAACATATACTAAAATAAATAAAAAATTTACTAAATAAATTTAAACCTACCAATTTACTTAATTTAAACAAAAATAAAAATAAAAATAATAAAAAATAAAAAAAACCTAACCTAAACCCTAAACCCTAAACCCTAAACCTACAACTCTAAACCATAAAACCTAAAACCTAAAACCCCAAACTTTAAACTCTAAACCTTAAACCCTAAAACTTTAAACCCTAAACCCTACAACCATAAACCTTAAACCCTAAACCGTAAACCTAAAAAAGATCTAAAAATCTAAAAACCAAAAAAAAACTAAACCCCCTTCCCCTAACCCCAAACTAAAAACCCTAAACTTTATTCCAGCCTTCCGCCCCGAGCTCAGATTCTTGAATCCTTTTCCTTTCCGTTCTCTTTCTCATCATTTTTTAGTTGGTTTTGCAAAAATTTCTTCTAGTTTGGTTTTGGCCTTTGGTCGATCCTTGTTTGGTTCTTAAGTGGCACCATTTTCCATGGAATCAGCTTCTATGAATACTTAAGGAAAACTAGATGCTCCAGCTGCTCTGGCTTGGGCTTCCAATTTGGGAATAGATAAACCTTTTACCTTTAAATCCTTCAAAGATGCTTTATCTGGTAAGGATTCTTCAACTTCTTTGAAATTTCTTTAAACCTGGTTCATAGACCTTCAAAGGTGTTCTGGCTATTATGTGCTCTGATTTGGAAATTAAAAAACTAACCGAGCTTTCTACAATCATTGCAAAACTCATTGCCATGATGTCTCATAATGTTTTGTTACTCATCCACATCTTGGGAAGAAAGTGGTTAAAGGTCCTAAGGTTGTTGGAAAAATTGGAGATTTAAAAGTGATAAAAGAAAAATTACTTTAAATGAAAAGGATAATGGTGCTATGAATGATATTATTGATGTTTCCAATGTTGTTCCTAATGTTTATAATGGTGTTCCCAATGTAAGTGGTAGTGATAAGCTTGTTAAAAATGCTTTTGAAACTGTTTTGGAGAGTAATCAGGTTTCAACTACAATTATTTTTATTATTCCTGAAAATTTGCAAGTGGATGATTTTTTTATTTTAGTTTCAGATTCTAAGGAGATTTATATTTTTGAAAATCTAGAAAATGGTTCTCTTATTTCGCTAAAGTAAATATTATTTTATCTTCTTTGAATTTGGGCAAGAATGATGGTATGGAGCTTCTTGATAATGTGCAGCAAGTGTTAGTTTGCTTAATAAATTTGTTTCTACCCCTTCTTTAACTGTTATTCTGGATGGTACTTTGCTTAGTGATAATTCTCATTTAAAGGATAAAGATGATTTATCTTCTTGTCAAATGAGATCTTCTCTTAAATCACTTGTTAATAATGATGATAAAAATTTTCTGATGATGAATCAATGGAGAATGTGACTAGTTTTCAAACTATTTTTGTGAAAATGAAAAAAAATAGTTTTAAAATTATCCTCCTAAAGTTTCTAGATCTACTTGATCTTCTTCATCTTCTTTGCCTAATAAAAATTAATGTTTAACTTTCTTATTTGGAATGTGAGGGGCATTAGTACTCTTCCTATTAGGAATAGAATTAAGAATCTTTGTAGAATTTATAACATAGGTTCCTTGGTTATTCATGAACCTCAAATTTTTTTCATCTAAAATAATGCATGCAGCCAGGATGATTGGTTTTAGCAACTTTTATTTCAATAGCAATAATAAGATTTTATTATTTTGGAATAATTCTCTTACTATTTATGTTATTAATGATTTTCATCAAGTCATTAATGTGGATATTTCATTTGGTGATTATCATTCTTTTTGCTCTTTTGTTTATGCTTCTTGTAACAAGTTAGAGAGGATAGTTCTTTGGGATCAATTATCTAGTTTTGCTTCTATTGTTAATGATTCTTGGATTGTTGGTGGGGATTGCAATATGATCCTTTCTTTGAATGAAAGGAAAGGGGGTTCTTTAGAGAATATACATTCGATGGAAGATTTTGCAAATATGATTTTGGATTGAAATCTTCATGATGTTGGTTTCATTGGTTCTCAATTTAATTAGAATCATCATAGATTGTGGCAACGATTGGATCGTGCCTTATTTAATAATTATTGGTTAAACCATTGGCCAATAACTTTGGTTGATCATCTTAGTAGAACTCTCTCGGATCATGCTCCCCTTTTTGTTTTTATTAAGGATGTTGTTCATAATAATAATATCATTAAAAAAGTTTGTTTTCAAAATATGTGGTTACGTGATAAAAGTTTTCTTTATGTTAATGCTTATAATTGGTGTGCTCCTCTTTTCCTGATGATTTTGCATTTGGTATGATGAGGTTTTGGCTTAAGCTTAAAAGGCTTAAGCATAATATCACTTAGTGGTACATAAACTATTTTAAAAATCTTTTTGATAATATCAAGAATATGGAACAAAAGGTGAAAGATTTGGAAGAACTTGTTATTATTGATTCTTCTTTTTATTATAATCTTACTGAAGCTAAAGATAATCTCATTAAGTTTCAGGATATGGAGGAGACTTATTGGATACAAAAAGTTTCCTCTAAGCATTTTTTTGAAGAAAAAATAAATATTTTCATGCTTTGGTAATGAAAAGGAGAGTTCTTGGTTGCATTCATAAAATCAAGAACTTTAATAGTTCTTAGCTTACCAAAAAAGAGGATACATTTTTATGTGCTCTTGATTATTTTAAAGATCTTTTAAATAAAAATTGTCAGCTTAAGCATTAATCCAATCTCTCTATCATCCATTTTATTTTATTTATAGAGGATAATGAGTGATTGGTTACTCCTCCTTATGATGAGGAAATTTTTAATATTCTTAATGAATGCTAATTTTATTGTAGGGCCGGACGGTTACACTACTTTATTCTTTCAAAAAGCTTTGTTCATTATTAAAGTTGATATTGTTAATGTTGTTGAGGATTTTTTTGAAAGGAGTTCTATTCCTAAATATTTTTCTAGCATTTCTAATGTTCTTACTTCTAAGAAAGATACTCTTGACTTTTTGATTGACTTTAGACCTACTAGTCTTTGTACTTCTTTCAATAAATTGATTTCTATAATTTTTACTAATATGCTTAGTAAGTTTTATCCTAAGATTATCTCTCCTAATCAAACTGGCTTTGTGAAAGATAGAACTATTTCAGATAACATCTTTCTTGCTCAAGAATTGATTCATGATTTGAATGTTAAAACTAAAGGTGGCAATTTACTTTTTAAGCTTGACATCACAAAAGCTTATGATAACATTTTGTAGGATTTTCTTAATAGCATTCTAACTTTATTTTATTTTTCTAATCATTTTATTTATTTAGTTAACAATATAATTAGAAATCTTTGGTTTTCATTAGTTATCAATGGTGAAAACTTTGGTTTCTTTAATTCTTCTCAAGGTATAAGACAAGATGACCCTCTTTCTCTGTCGCTTTTTATTATTACGATTGAATATTTTTCTTGTTGGCTTAATCTTTTTTTTGAGAAGAATTCTAGTATGTATTTCAGGAATCTTGGTGGTTTGGTTATCTCTCATTTAAGCTTTGCTGATGATTTCATAATATTTTATATTAGCTCATCACATTATGTTAAAAATCTTAAGGGTTTTTTAAATAAATTTGAAAGGGAAAGTGGCCTTTTGATTAGTACTCATAAAAGTTTTTTATCACTTTTACTTCTATTTTTTTTATAGAATTAATAAAATAAAGGATATCATTGGTTTTTCTCATCAAAATCTTCCTATTAATTATTTAGGCTCCCCTTTATATTGTGGACATAAGAAATTCCATCTCTTTGATGAGGTAATTCATAATATTCAAAATAAAATTTCTACCCTTAAATTTCATTTTTTTTATCTTTTGGTGGTAGATTAATTGTTATTAAAAGTATTCTTTATTCTCTTCCTTTATATATGTTCCTTAATATTTTTCCTACTTCTCTTATTCTTATCTAGATTAAAAGACTTTTTAATAAGTTTTTTGGGGTTCTAGGAATTCGACCAAAAGTCTTCATTGGACTTCTTGGTCCAATATGTGTGGTACTATTTATGAAGGTGGCCTTGGGTGTAGATCTTTGATGGACTCCACCAATGTTTTTTCTTATAAACTTTGGTGGAATTTTAGGCAAAATGAAAGCCTTTGGGAAAAAATTATGAAATTTAAATATTACAAAGGTAAGCATCCTTTGATTTACAATTTTAAACATTGTGATTCTATTGTTTGAAAATGGCTCTGTGATATTAAATGGAAAGTGGAACCTCTCATTTTTTGGTGTATTAATAATGGGTCTTCCTTTTTTTTGGCAAGATAATTGGACAGGAGACTTTTCCATTGATTCTTTGCTTAATACCCATTCTACTTCTTCTTTAAACTTAGTCATTTTATTTACAATGGGGAAATGAATTTCTCTCTTTTAAATGAGTTGATTCCTGATTTCATTAGAAATAACATCATTAATATTCCTATTGATGGTAATTTTTTTGATCAAATTCTTTTTAAATTTTCTAGTAATGGATAATTTTCTTTTCAATATACTTGGCATTATCTTCAAGTTTAAAAATCCACTTCTCCTATTTATGTTTAAATTTGGAATAATATTATTCCTACTTCTTACTCTATTCTTGTGTGGATAATTTTAAGGGATTATATTGTTATTGACTCTTTACTTTGGGACAAAGGTTATTATCTACCTTCCAAATGCATGTGTTGTTTTCATATTGAGAATGTTAATCATGTTTTTTGTTAATGGTGCCATTGCCTCTAAAGTTTGGGGTTGGTATGAGGATTTATTTAATTTAAGTTATTTTAATGGAAATTTAACGTTAATGCAACATATGGATTCTTATTTTCTTAATAATGTTAATGGGCATATCAAAATTATGGCGATTATTACTTTGATTTGGCTTATTTGGCTTGATAGAAATGATGTTAAACATCGTGATGTGCCTATGAACCATAAGAGGATTATTGCTAGGACTAAAGAAAAGATTTTTTCTTTACATAAGGCTGCTCTTCTCGAGTACTAATTTTAGAGGGTGTAAGTGTGTTGCCTCTAAATTGGGTATCTATTTTCCATATTGTGACTCGTCTCCTAAATTTAAAATTATTCATTAGATTAAGACTCTTAATTTTAGAATTAAAATTAATACTGATTGATCTGTTGCACATAACATATCGGGTTGTGGTGGTACTTTTAGAAATAATCATGAGAATATTATCTTCACATTTTACACTCCTCTTTCTAGTAAATCAAATATTTTTGTTGAATTGATGGCTATTTTGTATGCACTTAAGCTTTGTTTAGAGAGAAAATTTCAGGGTATTTGGTTGGAATCGGTTGCTAAGATGGTTGTTGCTAGGATCAATTCTAACCATAAGGGTAATGATGGGCTTTTCTATTTAATTAAAAATATTAAAGCTATTATCCCTAAACTTTCTTTTAAAATTACACATATTTTAAGAGAAGGTAACTCTTGTGCTAATTTTTTAGCTAGTTTGGGGTGCAATCTCTCAGACTTTATTTTGTTTACCAATGATAATATTCCTAAGCATTTAAGAGGTATGTCTAATTTAGATAAATATGGTTTGCCATATGTTAGATTCTTTTAGAATTTTGTTATTTTTCTTTAGCTGTTTGATTTTCCTTTGGGTAGTTTGGCCTGGTTGTTTTGTTGGCCTTTGTCTTGGCACTTGGGTGATTGGTGCCTTGTCTCCTACTTTTGGGTATTGCTTTGGCTTGTTTGGATTTTCTTTCAAGTGGTTGGCTTTCTTTGGCTTTGTTGGCTTTTGGTGCTTATTGTTTTTTTGCTGTGTTGCTTCCCTCTAGTTTCTTTGAGCTGGTTGGGTTGTTTAGGTTTTGGCTCTGACTTTTCCTTTCCTTTATGGTTTTGGTGGCTCTGCTATAGTTTGGTTTGGTTGGTCCTGTGTGGCTTTTCTTTCCCTTCTGGTTTTGGTGGCTTTGCTATTGCTTGGTTTGGATGGTGGATATTGTGGTCCTTTTGGCTGGTGGTTGCATTGGTGAGCTGCTTATTGTGGTTGTTATTTTACCCTTGCTCTTGCTGGTTACTATTGGCTATTTTTTTCTTTTGGGTTGTTGCTGCTCCTCCTATTTCTTTGTGTTAGCGGTTTGGTGGCAGGTATTAGAACTTTGATGTATTAGAAGTTTGCTAGTTATTGGTTATGGGTTAGCTCCTTAATCAAGGTAAGTTTGTGATGGTCTTGTTTTTGGTCGGTAGCATTATTTGTGATCAGAACCCTTCTTTTGAGTTTGGATGCTCACAAATTTTGTTGCTCCTTTAGTTGACTATGATTGAGCCTGAGCCTTGTTCATGTATTTTATTTCTTTTCTCTCTCTATGTTCTTACATTTTTTCATCTTTTCTCTTAAGTTATCTCTGCTTAAGTTTCTTGCAGGTTTTTTTTTTCAGATCTTTGGTGGTTTGTGATCTACTAGGGTTTTAGTGTTATTCTAGTTTTCTCTCTTTTCCTTTTGCTTTTCTTTTCTCTTGTATTAGGGATTTATCTCTTTAGGCTTTATTGTAGCTCTTTAAGCATTAGTTTTGAGATTTATCCCTTTTTAAGGACTTTCTAATCCTTTTCTTGTGGCAATAAATTTTTTCCTTTTTTGAAAAAAAATCCTAAACCCAAACTCTAAACCCTAAACCCTAAACCATAAACCCTAAAACCTAAAACCTAAACCTAAACTAAATAAAACCTAAAAATAAAATAAATAAAAAGCCTAAACCTAAATAAAATAAGTAAAATAAAATAAAATAAAAATCTAAACTAAAACCTAAACCTAAACCTAAACTTAAACCTAAACCTAAAACCAAAACAAAATAAAAAATAAAAACTAAACAAAAATAAATAAATAAAAACTTAAACTAAACTTAAAAATAAAAACTTAAATAAAATAAAACCTAAACATATAATAAAAAAACTTAAAATAAAATAAAATAAAAACTAAATAAAAACCTAAAACTAAAAAATAAACTTAAAAATAGAACCTAAAAATAAATAAATAATAAAACCTAAACCCTAAACTTAAAAAAAAACTAAACCTAAAATAAAGATAAAATAAACAAAGTAAAATCAACCTAAACCTAAACTAAATTAAACTAAACTAAAATAAATAAAATCTAAACCTAAATTTAAAATAAACAAAACCTAAACATAAACCTAAACCAAATTAAATAAAATTAACTAAATATAAACCTAAACTAAACTAAACTAAAAAATAAAACCTAAAAATAAACCAAAAGCCTAAACCTAAAAAAATAATATAAAAACCTAAACCTACACCTAGAAATAAAAAATAAAACCTAAACCTAAAAAATAAAATAAAAATAAAACTCACCTAAAAAAATAAACCCAAACCTAAACCTAAAATTAAACCTAAAAAAAAAACCTAAACAAAAAAACATAAAATGAAATAAATAAATCAAAAATAAATAACCTAACTAAATAAAAATAAAAAATAAAGCTAAATAAAATTAAAAAATAAAATAAACTAAAATAAATAAAAAAATAACTAAATAAACTAAAGGAACCTAAACCGACCATTTTAGTTAATTTTTTTTTAAAAAAACCATAAACAATAAACCATAAATCCTAAACCATAAACCCTAAACCCTAAACCATAAACCATAAAAACCCTAAACCATAAACCTTAAACCCTAACCCTAAACCCTAAACCTTAAAAGTATAAACCCTAAAACCCTAAATCCTAAACCCTAAACCCTAAACCTAAACCCTAACCCTAAACCCTAAACCTCAAGCCCTAAACCAAAACCTAAACTACTTAAATAATATAAAAAATAAACCCAAACCCTAAAACCTAATAAACATAAACCTAAACGTAAACCTAAACCTGAACCCTAAGAATGGGTAGAACCTTGAAGGTAGGAACATCAATGTTAACTAGGCTTAGTCTAGATCTGGCGGTGGAGGCAAAGGTGGAGGCAGTGGTTATCACTGGGTGGGGATGAGGTCGGGTGGATATGGAGGTGGAACAAATGGTGGTTATGAAAAGAGAGCACGGAGGTTACATCCATGGTGGGGGGAAGAGGGAGATCGAATATGATGGTGGATCCGCTACTCAAGAGGTCAGTAGTTGATGGGAACAAAAGAACTAAGGATGACCCATCCGATCTACGCTTATGAATGCCTTTACAAATAGACAATTCTAGTTATCAGGGTTTTGATTTGCTCTATGTGTGCTCATTCTAATCCATGTCATCACTTATGTCTTAGAAAACTAGGTGTGTTACTTGGTGGATGAAATCAAACTGAAGAAATGTTGAATCTAAATTTATTTTTTGTTAAAAAGAAAATTCCAAAAACCCTAAACCCTAAACTAAAATTAGAACTCTAAACTTAAAACCTAAACCCATAACCCTAAACCCTAAACCCTAAAAACCATAAACCCTAAACCGTAAACCCTAAACCCTAAAACCTTAAATCTTAAACCCTAAAACCTAGACCCTAAACCATAAGTCCTAAACCCAAAACCATAAATTCAAAACCCGAAACCCTAAACCCTAAACCATAAACCTTAAATTAACCTTAAACCCTAATCCCTAAACCCTAAAAGCTAAAAACCTAAACCTAAACTAAATAGAACCTTAAAATAAAATTAATAGAAAAACCTAAACCAAAATAAAAGAAATAAAATAAAATAAATTAAAAACATAAACTAAAACCTAAACCTAAACCTAAACCATAAAAGAAAATAGACTAAAAAATAAAACCTAAACTAAAATAAAATAAATAAAAACCTAAAATAAATAAAAAAATGAAAAACCTAAATACAATAAAATGTAAATGTAAAATAAGAATAAAATAGACCAAAAATAAAATAAAATAAAGCTAAATAAAAACCTAATCCTAAAAAATAAACATAAATATAAAACTTAAATATATAAAAAAAATAAAACCTAAACCCTACATTAAAAAAACCTAAACTTAATATAGAAAATAACAAATAAACCTAAACCTAAACTAAAATAAACTAAACCTAAACCCTAAACTAAATAAAATAAAATAAAATAAAATAAAATAAAAATAAACCTAGACCTAAACTAAAAAATAAAACATAAAAATAAACCTAAATTAAAAACCTAATACCTAAACCTAAAAAAATAAAATAAAAGCCTAAACCTAAATCAAATAATAAAAAATAACCCCAAATCCCAAACCCAAAGCACTAACTTGTAAAAACTTAAAATCCTAAAAGCCTAAACCAAAACAAAATAAAACGTAAAAATTAAATAAATAATCCAAACCTAAAATAAAATATATAATAAAATAAATTAAAAACCTAAACTAAAACATAAACCAAAACATAAAAATAAAATAAATTAAAAAATAAAAACTAAACTAAAATAAAATAAATAAAACCTAAACTAAACTGAAAAATAAAATAAACCTAAAAATACAAAATCTATATAAAATAAAAACTAAACGTAAAAGAAAGACCTAAAATAAAATAAAATAAATACTAAAAAACCTAAACCAAAAAATTAAACCTAAATATAAATAAAAAATAAAACCTAAACCCTAAAATAAAAAAAATCCTAAACCTAAAATAAAGACAATAAAATAAACCTAATCCTAAACTAAAATAAAAGAAATAAAACCTAAACCTAAACCTAAAATTAACTTAACCAAAACCCTAATCTAAATAAAATAAAATAAAATAAAAATAAACCTAAACCGAAACTAAATAAAAAATCCTAAAAATAAACCTTAAATAAAAACCTAAAACGTAAACCTAAAAAATAAAATAAAAACTTAAACCTAAACCTAAAAATAAAAAAATAAAACCTAAACCTAAAAATGGAAATTAAAATACAACTAAACTAAAAAATATTCATAAACGAAACCTAAACCTAGAAAATAAACAAAAATAAAAACCTAAACTAAAATAAATAAACCTAAAATAAATAAACTAAGCTGAATATAAATAAAACTAAAACCTAAATAAAAAAAAAAAAAAAATAATTAAAATAAATAAAAAATAATTTAAATAAACTAAATAAATATAAACCTATCGCTTTACTTAATATTTCTTAAAAAAACCTAAACCCTAATCCCCAAACGCTAAACCATAAATCCTAAACCCTAAACCCAAAACAATAAAACTAACCCTAAACCCTACACCTACAACCCTAAACCCAAAAACTAAACATTAAAAACCCTAAACCCTAAACCCTAAATCCCTAAACTCTAAACCTTAACCCTAAGCCCTATACCTTAAAAGCAGAAATCTTAAAACCCTAAACCATAGACCCTAAAACCTAAACACTAAACCCTAACCCTAAACCCTAAACCTTAATCCTAAACCTAAAGTAGCTAAATAAATTAAACAATAAACTTAAACCCTAAAACTTAATAAACCTAAACCCTATGAATGGGCAGAACCTTGACGGTAGGAACGCACCGTCAACCAAGCTCAGTCTAGATTTGGCGTGGAGTGGAGTTATAGTGGTGGTGGGGGATCCGAGGAGATATGGAGGTGGTGAGTAAGTGGTTATGGTGGCAAGAGGATCAATGTAAGTTATAGCTGTGGTCGTGGTAGAGGGAGAAATTAGGGATATGATGGCGGATATCACTACTCGATAGACGGGGGTGGTTTTGATGGGAATTGGAAAAAAAATGAAGAATGACCAATCCGATCTGCTGCTTATGAAATGTGTCTTTACAGTAGAGATGGTTTAACTTATTTAGGGTTTTTGATTTGCTCTATGGGTGCTCAATTTTTATCTATGTCATCGCTTGCGACTTAGAAAACTTGGGGTACTTCCTGGTTGATGAAATTGAAAATAAGAAATGTTGAATCTGAATTTGTTCTCTATAAAAAGAACCTTAAACCCTAGACTCTAAACTAAATCTTAAATCCTAAACTTAAAACCAAAACCCTAAACCCTAAACCCTCAACCTTAAACCTTAAACCTTAAAATTCTAAACCCTAAACACTAAACCTTAAACCCTAAACCATAAAACCTAAACCCTAAACCTTAAACCCTAAACCCTAAATGCTAAACCTAAAACTCTAAACCTTAAGCCCTAAACTTTAAACCCTAAACTCTAAACCCTAAACCCTAAAACCATAAACCCAAAATCTTAAAACTAATAACCCTAAACCTGAAACCCTAATCCCTAAACCCTAAACCCTAAACTAACCCTAAACATTAAACCCTAATCCCTAATCTAACCCTAAACCCTAAACCTTGAATAAAGATGTCATTAGGAGTAAATCTAAAGAATGACCTAATCCTAACGTAGTTATGGTAGCTAAAGAAAATGTCTTCAAGAGACTTTCCTTGACTATTAGAGAAATACCTAAACCCTAACCTAAATCATACTATAATACCATATATTATAGTATAATGTATCACCATATATTTGAGCATGAAGTGATGTGTTTTGGATGTTATAAGATGATATGTTTTGCATATTATGGTATTATGCCCTATAGTCTATATTAATATAAATCATAAAATATTGATTTAATAAATCAAATGATGAAATTTAATTAAAATTGGGGAGTAGCACCAAAGGTGTGCCACTTGTAGTCTAAAAAAGTAAGATTGTATGTTCAAAATAAATATTATATGTTATAGCATAGTATGACATCACACATCATAATATATTATTTTGCACATTTTAAATACTTTCAATATTTAACATCATGCAAGCTACACTAGCCTTATTTATAAAAATGTTGATTTAGACTTTAAAATGGTGAAATTTTGCCAAATTTATAATAGGTAGAGCATGGCATCATGATATATTATTTAAATTTAAAATATGTAAGTGATATGACTAAAATATATAATTTTTTATTGTTTAGACTAATATTATAATTATTTATCTTAAACAATCACTTATGATGTGACATGCAATATAATATAATATAATATAATATGGTATAGTATATTATAATATAGGATGCCATAACATAGTGTAGCATCATGCATTATAGCATATATTATGTATTAATTTACTTGTTTTTAGTATTTTAGTTTATTATAGTATGATGCGAGAGTTTGTACGTATAATTCATAAAAATACTGATTTATAGGTTGAGATGGTGGGATTTGGCCAAATTTAAGTTAAGCTTTAGGGAACATCTTTAGGGATGTGCTATGGTGTCATTTAATCAAAAGAATGGAATTTTATATCAAAAATAAATGTTCAATTTTCAACCAAAATTTTTAAATTTTTTGCATGAAGTGATTCATTTTAAGGTGTAATGTAAGATAATTTATATTATATGAAAACATATTAAAATATAATGTACATATCAATATAACTTCAAAAATGTAAATTTCAAGGTTCAGATGGAAGAATTTGGCAAAATTTATGGCTCACAATAAGTTTACACCAAAATTATGCAATTTTGTACCATTCCTATAAAAAATAATAATTTAACATCCAAAATGAACATTATTCATATTTTGAGAAAATTTTGTTATTTGTTCCTTTTAAGTGATTCTAATGAGGTGTAATGTTAGAAAATATATTATATTATAACAAATTATAATATAACATCATATATTATAAACTAATATAGTGTGCTAATTCACACTATAATATGTTTAGCATGAGATTGTATAGTTAGTTTGATCTTGCACCATCACAAATTATAAAATGTTAATTACATTATAAAGATAATGTAATTTGAATGAACACATTGTTAGGCTTTTGGTTGAAGTATTAAAGGTGTGCATAAGAGAAGAAATGAGATTTGATGAGAATTTCCATGTCAAGGACATGGAGGGAGATCCGCTAGGAGATCACACATACATTGGACAGAACATGTGACAGGTCTATGTCAGGGGCATAGAAGAAGAAAATCTACTCAGGATCAGGTTAAATTTGATATGATTATTTGATTTGTGGAAAGAAGATCCACTAGGGATAAAAATCTATAATACACCAGGGATTAAGATCGAATCAACTTTAATTTATTTTGAAATTGTGGAGGCATATCTACTATATATGGTGAGTTGGGATCAGTATATAAACCTTCCACTAGGGAAGCAAGTTTAGACTATCCCCTAGGAATTGGGATTAGAGTTTGATTTCATAGATTTGTTTGGGGATGTATCCACTAAGGATAAGAGTTTATTTGAATTTCTTTATTTAGACTCTATTGGGGAGTTGGATTAATTTGGCTCCACAAGGGAGGTTGGTTTTGAATTTGAATTATTTGCTTGACTTGTTTATATATGATTTAGGGCTCCACTAGGGAGAAGGGTGTGATTTAACTCCAGGGAAAATAATGGGTTTAATTTAATTGAGTTAATGTATGGACCTGCATGTGATGGATCCAGAGATGGGGTTATATCAGCCTTGACCTACCTCAGGTTTACAAATCCAAAGGGATATTCTACTGGCTATGGGGTAGAGCTAGCCAACCTAAGGGGTTGCCTTTAGGTGTGCAATTGTTGTGCTAGGAAGAAGGCGTAGCATACTTACATCTTCCAAATGAGGAACAACCACTGGGTGACCTATTGAATGCATAACAAATCAAACCTGACCTAGGGTGACTACTTAGTGAATGTCACAGGAGACTTATGTCAACTCAAAAGTAGTCAGGATTAACTTTAGCATAATTTCATGTGATTTGATATGGTTTGTTTGGTTTAATTTGATATCAAATTGAGGGCATATGCACTGGGATGTGAGTTCGGTCAAATTTTATAGATTTAATTTATGGATGATGTCGGTGTGCAATGGACCCACTGAGTGGGGCTATATTGGACTTGTTCTATCTTAGAATTACAAATCTAAAGGGATAGCCTACTAGCCATGGGGTAGAGCTAGCCAACCTAAGGGGTTGTCTTTCGGTGTGCAACCGCTATGCTAGGAAGAAGGCGTAGCAGACTTACATATTCTAAAGGGAACAACTGCTGGGGTGACTTGTTGGTAGCACAACAAAACCTGCTTAGGGACTAGTGAATGCCGGGACTTATATCAACTCAAGAATAGTCAGGCAATTCCTATAGGGAGTTTTGCTAACACTGCCCTAAGATAAGATACCTGTTGGGAAAAAGTACCACTAGGGGTGTCCTCCTAATCCACAAGTGAATATATATTTTGTTTATATGTTTGTGTGGACCCTATTGGTGTACGAGGGACCACACTGAAAGTGGCTATGTCGGCCTTGACCTATCTCAAATTTATTAGACCAAGGGAGAATCAACATTCAAGATGGATTCTCCAACCATGTGGGTGATGGAAGGGAACTATCTAATCCGATAGAACGATTAGTGTCTAAATGGGGTCGCAAAGGAAGCAATCCAAATATAGTGACCATAGGGGAGGTGCTATTAGGGGTGTTATCTTGATCCTTGGAAAAGAAAACCTATAGGTGTACAATGGCTAATTCTAGGAGAAAGCATAACAACTTACATATGCCATGAGTGGCCTATCTTAAGGTGTGAGAACCAACCAACCTAAGGTGTATCCTTCAGTATAGTGAGAACCAACCAACCTAAGGTGCCTAATAGTGTGCAACAATCAATTTGAAACTAAAGCATTTAGGCTTACAACTTTGAAGTGGAACTGATCATCGGGATAGTCTATCGTCAGCAGGATAGATGTCATCTGACCTAGAGCGACAACTAAGCAGGGACGCTCGAGGAAGGACTGGACTAAGACTTGAAGCAGTAGGAGAGAAGGGGACACCAGGGGACTTATCCTAAACCTAAAATATTCAGCCCAATTAGTGCATGATAGCTAATCCAAGAAGAAAGCATAACAGGCTCACATCCTTTTAAATGAAGCCAACATGAGGTACTACTCCATGCAATAAGGCCTACCAAACTAACAAGGCGCCATCTGAATAAGTAAGGAAAGCTAAAGACTTACATCTTCCAAAGCAAGAACACCAATGGGGTGACACACTAGCAAGGTGGCACATTAGCTAACTAGAGCAAATTGAGTGAGTGCCGCTAGGGCATTTTCTCAAATCGAGAAACGAGATATATATATTTTATTTTTGGTTTAGTTTATGTTTTTTTGTGTCGATGAAGGATAGGACACTTCTCGGGTTCCTTACACCTACCCTAAACACATCATGGCAGATTTATAAATAAGAATACTTTTAACATGGAAGAGATTGAATTCGAAATAGAATTCTCATTGATGATAATTAGTTTCATACATGATTTATAATATTTCTTTAAGTAGAGTCCATTAATTGGAAGCATTGGTTGCTCTCCCTTCTAATTAATATCCTGATAAGATCCTCCTTAGTAGGCCTTCTCTATGAAAAAGGGCCTTCTCAAGTGAGTTCAAACTTACCTCCCATCTTACGACGTGCAACAATCGTCTCCTCAGAACTAAAATAAGCTCTCCCACTTGAAAAGCTAAAGGATGGACCAACTTGTTGTGAGCTTGAATCATTTTAGCTTTGTACAAGTAGAGGTTTTTGCATGCCCGCAGGCATCTCTCCTCCAAACCTTGAAGCTCTTCTAATCGTAGCTTGGCATTTTACTCTATTGTGAACTTGCTACCCATAGCTATCCTTAGTGATGGGAGTTAGACTTATAATGGTAGAATGACTTCAGACCCATACACTAAAGAGAAAGGAGTAGACTGAGTTGGAGTTCTATATGTGATGTAGAGGCCAACAAAGATTCAACTAATAGCTCATTCCATTATCTCTCCTTGTTGTCGAGTGTCTTCTTTAGTATTTGGATGAGAGTTTTATTGAAGGCTTCAGCTAAGTCATTTTCCCTCAGGTAGTTGATGGTACAATATCTCCAATCTATGTTATGTCTCCGGGCAAAGTTGTTGATCTTGGTGCTCTTGAATGCAATCATTATTAGATATAATTCATTGAGGCACTCCAAAGCTATATACGATATGATTCTTAAAAATTGGAGCACATGGTGAGCTATCACCTCTCTGAGTGGAATCACTTTTTCCCATTTGGAAAAGTAGTCAGTAGCAGCTAAGTTGAACCGATGAACCTTGGAAGAAGGAGGATCAATAGGATCCACTATGTCGATACCCCAACACTCGAATGGCCATGAGGCCAATGTAGGATGTAGAATGTTGGGTGGTTGGTGTAGGACCACACCGTGTATTTGACATTGGTGGCTTCACCTAGCAGTATCCATGCAATATTTGATCATCGATGGCCAGTTGTATCCTAGTCTTTTGAACTTACCTTTCATCTTCAGATTGGATTGGTTGGCTCCACATAATCCTGAGTGTACCTCAGTCATGATTTTATTGTCTTCATGCTTGTCTAAAAAATGTATCCACATATGATCGAAAGAAAATTGGTACAAGACACCATCCACAAGAGTGTAGGAAAGTGCTATCTAATTCATCTGATGAGCTTACGACTTCTGTTGAGGTAGTTAACCTTTATTTAGGTAATCCATGAATGTTTTCCTCCAATCTAACTCCTCTTCCTTCTTGGCAATGGAAACCTCCCCTTCAAGAGAGTACTTTTTGATGAGTTCAATATCAATAAAAGATGAGACTTGTCTATTTGGACATTTATTGATATGGACTCATTTTTCAGACAAGTCAATTCCTTAGAAAGCTTGGCTAAAGCATACGCTATGGTGTTATCTCTATGAGGAATCTTATAAATGGTAACCTCATAGATTTGGGCTAACAACTCCATGGTGTACTTGTGATAGTGATGGAGCTTGGGCTCTATAACCTTATAGGACTTAGTAATTTGGTTGATAATTAGTTGAGAATGCCCAAAGATGTTGATGTTCTAGATTATTGGAGTAATGACTAACTTTAGACCGACAATTAGAGCCTCCTATTCAACTTCGTTGTTGGTACAAGGATTAGATAGATGATATGAGAATCTGATCACATCACAGTCTGGAGTTAAGAGAATTATTCTGCTATGAAATCTGCTATCTCTTGTCCTTTTACCGCATAGAGGTGTACGAAGGTAATGTCAAATTACGAGAGGACCATGGACTGTCATACAAACTATCCAAATAGCATCGACCATGTCATGAGATACTTAGTGGATTGATCTTAGAGATTAAGTTTACCTTACGAGGAAGAATGTAGTGCTGCAGCTTTTGGGATGCAAAGATTAAAGCTAGGCAATGCTTCTCAATGGGTGGAAAATTAGCCTTAGTAGGGATTAGATGATGGCTGAGGTAGTAGAGTGTGTTTTCATTTGCTTCATCATTGGCATGGGCCAAAAAAGCACCAAGGGAGTCGACTAATGCAGCAGTATAAAGTATGAGCGGCTTGCGAGATAGTCGCTAGAATGGGCAAACATCATCGGTAATGCTTGATGTCTTTGAAGGCATGCTCATACTTGTCATCCCACTTGAACTTGGCATCCTTTTTGACAAGTGCTGAGAATGGCTACCATCTTCTCAATAGGTTGGATATAAAGTATCTTAGATATGCCAACCACCCTTGGAATGATCTGAGTTGAGTTAAAAATTTAGGGGGTGGCATTTCTAATATCGCCTTGATCTTCTCTGGATCGATTGATTCTGTGTTGATAGCAAACCCAAGAATTTCTCCAAGATACTCAATGCACACTTTATGGAACTATGTCTTTATAGAGATGTTCTATATGGTTTTGATTTTTAATGCGTCATTTTATCCATGTCGTCGCTTGTGTCTTAGAAAATTTGGTGTGTTACTTGGTTGAAGAAATTGAAAAGAATAAATGTTGAATCTGAGTTTGCTCTCTAATAAAAAACCAAAAACCTTAAAATCCTAAAGTCAAAACCTAAACCCCAAACCTTAAAAACCCTAAACCATAAACCTTAAAACTAAACCCTAAACCCTAAACCCTAACCCCTAAAACCTAAACCGTAAAACCTAAACCCTAAACCCTAAACCCTAAAATGCTTAAAACATAAACCTAAACTAAATAAAACATAAAAATAAAATAAATAAAAAACATAAACAAAAATAAATAAATAAAATAAAATAAAATAAAAACCTAAACCTAAAGCTAATCCTAAACTCAACCTAAAAAAAATAAAATAAAGAATAAAAATTAAACTATAAATAAATAAATAAAAACCTAAACTAAACTAACAAAACAAAACTTAAATAAAATAAAAACTAAACCAAAAATAAAAATAAAATAACCCAAATATAAAATAAAATAAAAACTAAATAAAAACCTAAACCTAAAAAATAAACCTAAAAATAAATAAAAAATAAAACCAAAGCATTAAACTAAAACAAAAACTAAACCTAAAAAAAAACAAAATTAACCTAAACCTAAACTAAAATAAACTAAACTAAAATAAATAAAACCTAAACTTAAACTAAAATAAACTAAACCTAAACCTAAACCCCAAATAAAATATTATAAACTAACCATAAACCTCAACCTAAACTAAAAAATAATACCCAAAAATAAACCTAAAATAAAATTAAACCTAAACCTAAGAAAATAAAATAATAACCTAAACATAAACCTAAAATAAAAATTAAACATAAACCAAAAATATAAAATAAAAATAAAACTAAACAAAACAATAATCCTAAAACTAAACCTAAAAAATAAACAAAAATAAATAAACCTAAAATAAATAAACTAAACTAAATAAAAATAAAAGTAAACCTAAATAATAATAAATAATAAACTAAAATAAAAAATAAATAAATAAACTAACTAAACAAAACCTAATAGTTTACATAATTTAAAAAAAAATTAAAATTAAAAATAAAAAACATACAACCCTAAACATTAAAAACCCTAAACCTAAATCTAAACCTAAACCCTAAATAAACCTAAACCCTAAACCTACAACCCTAAAACCTACATCCCTAAAACCTATAACCCTAAATCGTAAACCCTAAACCCCAACCTTAAACCATTTCTAAACCCTAAACCCTAAACCCTAAACCCTAAAAACCTAAACCTAACCTAAATAATACTTAAAAATAAAGTAAATAAAAAGACATAAACTTAAAAAATAAATAAAATAAAATAAATAAAAACCTAAACCTCAACTCAAAATAAAATAAAAATAAAACTAAAAAAAATTAAAATAAAAAAACTTAAACTAAACTAAAAAAATAAATAAACCTAAAAAATAAGAAACCTAAATAAATTAAAAACTAAATGTAAAATAGAAATAAAAAACCTAAAATAAAATAAAATAAAAACAAAATAAAACCTAAACCTAAAACCTAAATGAAAAAATACATAAAAAATAAAACCTAAACCCTAAACTAAAAAAAACTAAACCTAAAATAAACAAAATAAAAAACAAATCAAAACCTGAACTAAAATAAATGAAACTAAAATAAATAAAAACTAAATCTAAACCTAAAATGAACTAAACCTAAATCCTAAACAAGATAAAATAAAATAAACTAAAAAAAAAACCTAAACTTAAACTAAAAAATAAAACCTAAAAATAAACCTAAAATAGACACCTAAAATATAAACCTAAAAATATAAAATAAAAACCTAAACCTAAACCTAAAAATAAAAAATAAAACCTAAACCAAAATAATTTAAAAAATAAAACTAAACATAAAAAAAACATAAACCTAAACCTAAAATAAATAAACCAAACTGAATAAAAATAAAAAATAAGCCTAAATAAATAATAATAAGTAAAATAAACTAAAATAAATCAAAAATAAACCAAATAAACCTAAACCTAATATTTTACTTAATTTTTTTATTACAAGAACCCTAAACCCTAAACCTTAAATACTAAACCCTAAACATTAAACCCTAAACCCAAAAATTAACCCTAAACCCTAAACCTACAACCCTAAACCATAAACTTTAAACCCTTAAAAACCCAAAACCCTAAACCCTAAACCCTAAACTAACCCTAAACCTGAAACCCTAAACCCTAAACCCTAAACCCTAACCCTAACCCTAACCCTATCCTTAAACCTTAAACCCTAAACCATAAACCCTAAAACTATAAACCCTAAACCCTAAACCATAGAAACCCTAGATCCTAAAGCCTAAAAAAAAAATGTAAAATAAAACTCAAAAAAATATTTTATTTAGATGATCAAATACGACATTAAGGGTTAAAGATATTATCTCAAAAGATAAACATGCTCTCCTATAATGGATTCAATCATTTCAATAAAAGACTCCTATGGATAATGGGTCTTTCATGTACTAGAGTATTTTTCCCCTAAGCTACATGGAAAAGTAGAACAGGGTCAATTTTATCCTCGGATCATGGTTCTTTATAAAGGCAAGCCTCTATAGTTAATTACATCTTAGGAAGGGTCTCTTCCTAAGAATACTCTCGATTAAAGAAATAAGTGGTTATTCCTAAAGACTACTAAGGTAGCTTTGAAAGGATTGATTTTTGGAAATTCAGTTGGGAGAGGTCCAAATTAGAGAGAGTTATTTTGAAGAGTCAAATGGAAAAGAGTAGAAAATGTCTATTGATACTGGGATGCCCAGTAGACATTTTATCTATCCTACGATTAGGCTTCAAATTTAGGATTTAATTTTAGAATTCAAGTTGTCATTTTCTTAGAAATCTAGGGCTTAGATTCTAGTAGCACAAGACTACAGAAATGCCTAGGGTTGAAGACTTATTCCTAAAAGGATGCTTCAAAACCTAGTCTACAGGTGCTTCTAACACATGTAAGATGCTCGACCTACTTCTATTCTATGGAATCATCGATCATTCCCTTCACTTGAAGGAGCTAACTTATCCGACTCTTCGGACTACCCTACCTGAGGGTGCCATAACACTACCTAAGCGCATTTTAAAACTATGAGGCTAAGTCATATGAATGCAAGATGGCTGGGTTGTTGCAATTTTAGGAAAGCAATCTATGAACCTAGACTTACTCCTTAACCTCTAAGATTATGTAGGGTATGAAGATGTACATAACTAATGCATATTTTTCAGATTTTTATAATTTTTTGACTCAATATTCATTTTAGGCCATAGGAATACAATTTATGCCTAATGCATGTAATTAGAAAATGATTATGGGCCAAATCAACATAGAAGAAGGTGTACTTCCACCATAGGCTCTCAAAGGTCAAGCCTAGGTTCTCTGGAAAAGATGGAAGTCCTTCATTGACCAAGAGTGAAATAATATGATTTATGCATGATATTAAAACATCCAGCTAAGGGGTTGCTACATATTTTATCTTGCTTTAATGGCCTAGGCTTTTATATAAAGAATATGAGTTATTTTTATTTTCATGTTTCAATTGATTTAATTGGGTAGAAAATTTAGTTTATCTTATGAGGCTACGTCTAGGCATACATCACAACACAAACATAGCACAGAAAGAAACCTAAGAAAAGCATATTTTTTCTATTGCGCACCCAAAATAAATCAAGCTAGATTAAATTAAATAAGACAAAGGCCAATGCAATCGGGTACTACTATACATCCCGGAAGAAAGAAATTTGGGGAGCCAAGTTCTGCCCTTATACAACTCGGCCTAGAACTACAAGTTTAGATCTATGGTCTTCTTTTCAGGAAAGTCTCCTTTTTTGGTGACATCCATCGGGCTCCACAGGGTCCACCGCACCATCTCCTAGTTGGGTCAGCTCCTGCTAATCCTAGATCCCATAGATCCTAACCTAATTCTAAGCTCAAGTTTATAATTAAAATTTAAAAGAAATCCTAAGCCCTGCAAAACAGATGTTAGGAAATGCACACAGCACACAAAATAGTTTATATTTCATAAACATAAGGGCTTAGCATTAGTTGCTTGCCAAGCCCACCTATTCTATGGACTATGTTAAAGGATTTTTAGTACATGCAAGAAAACAATAATTTTATGATTAATTTATTACAGTGATCCCTTTAACACAGACCCCTGTAGGAAATAATGTTAAATCTTGAAAGAAAACCCTAACATTCGATCTATCAAACAAACAATCCTAGGCATCCAGTCTAAAGTAATATACCAAACAGACATGTGAAGCACAACACAACATATCACATGAGATTAAAAGAAAATCATAGGATGATCTAACCTAGATCTAGAGTCGGTGACCTAAGTAACCTAGTGTGTGTAGAAGTGGGGTTTGTGTGGTATGTCTTTGCTAGGCCTTTAAGTTTAAATTTGAAGTTTGAAGCTTGAATTGGTTTAATTTTTAACATTGGTTGGTTTCAATTCAAATGGTTTAATGATTTAATTCCCATTTTTATGTTCATTTTATTTGGTTAAAGTTGTATAAGTTTTCAAGAATGAGAAATATAATGGATTTCATTTTTAGGTGAAACCCACTTTATTCTGCATCTTAAATCCTAATGGGGTTTCCAAAAGGCTAACTAAAATCCTTAAGTATTTTAATTAATCCTTTTGATTTCATTTATGTTTGGATTTAATTTATGTTATTTTATTTATTTAAATTATTTTATTTGATTTAACATATTTGATTTATTTCATTTTGAATTAAGTTATGTAGATTTCATTTGATTTGGCTTATGTTATTTTAAAGAGTTTGATTTATGTTTGATTTCATTCAATTTAACTTAAGATATTAAATTTTGAATTTGTAAGCTTAAGTTTTAAGTCCATTAATATGAATTAATATCTTAGGTTCATAGATTATTCTTAACCTAAATTACTTAGGTTAATCACTTGATCTGATTTAATTAATCTAGGTTTTAAGTTCATTATTTAAATTCATTAAGGATGAATGGTTTCATTAAATTTAACTTAAGTTGTTTAATTATGCTTGAATTTCATTCAGTATTGATTTTCTTAAAATTTTATTATTTGATTAAATTCTTTGACATGAAAAGTTTTGATGAATTACCATAAGTATTTCTGATGTCTATTTCAGATTAGTTCAATATATTTGTTGATTTAATGAATTAATGGTTATTCTTAATTATTATTTAATTCATATTGACCTAGATAATTGGAAAATCGTGAATTCCAAATTTATAGACCAATTGGGTTTGAGATAATTATGGCACGTGGGGTAACATGCTAATTTTAAGTTTCTAAGGTTTCAACTTGATTAGAGATGTAAGTAGGGTGTAATTAAGGTTTTAATTATTTCATTAAAATTTGAATTAAGCCTAATTTATTAATATTCATTAAGAGATTTTATTTTTCACTTATTCTTCACTAAAATACCTTTCCAATGAGGGTTTATTCATATTTTTTGGTTAACTGTTGATTTATTATAATTTAATTAATTTAGATTATTTAATTAAATTATTTAATTTTTTTAATAACCAAATTGAGTTAATTAGTTATCTATTAGGTTCATATAGGATTGATTAGGCTTAATTAATATTCTAATATTCATTAATATTCATTATGTTGATTTAAGGTTATTAAATTAAAGTTTTCTAATTATTTCATTAAAGGGTAATTAATTTAATTAATTTAAAGGTTAAACATATGAAATTATAATTTCTATTGAAATCAAAGAATTAAATACCTAAAATTTACCTAAGGTGCATTTTAAGCTTAATTTCATTTCCCCAAAATTTTGAATTAATTGGACTATAAATTTGAAGTAATTAGGATTTAATATTTTTCAATTAAACACAAATTAAGAAAAAGTATCTAGTAAAAATTGGGGATTTTAATTTTTATGGATTCCTCCCATCAAGAAGAATCCATAGATCTTTTATTTGTATATTTTTATTTTTTTTATTTATGTGATTTTTTGAAGTTTTCAGGATTTTTATAAATTAGTTAAGCCCTTATTTAACTAATCTTAATGATTTTAATGGCTTTTAAGTGATCCGGTCCCATTCCTTTTATTAAAATGAGTAGGATTATTTTTGGACCATCCGATCAAAGATACCCCTATTATTCCCTTATGGGGATCAATGTCACGCATGGGTTGATTCCACATGATCCTAGCCGATCGGATGGTCGGATCGTCATTCGATTCTTAAAAGATTTAATAAGATTATAAATGCCTTGATCTGGACTGGCCATTTCTTTTAGAAGAAATAGACGGTCGAGATTTCATCTCCTCCAACCTCTGCGAGAGCCGGACCGTCCATGGTGTTTTGCTAATATCTTTGGCTATAGGTAATGAAATCAAATGATTTAAAGTGCTACACGATTGTTGAAAGCTCTTCTTTCAATCCATATGGCCTAATCTCACTAGAGAGAAAGCCTTATATGAAAGTGATCAAGGCTGAAAGATTTGAAGAAAAAGAGGGGTCATCAATGGCGTACCTTGATTCAGGGAGATTCATAGGTTGAAATTAATTCCAATAGCTTCATTTCTTCAAGAGAAAGCCTTGTACCAAATGAATTGAGCCAATTCCTTATAGTTTGATCTATAGATCAAGCATTGGATTGGATTTTTAGTTTTGATGGTTCACAATGGTTGAGAGCACTTGGAGGGAGGGGGTGATTTCATTTTGCTTTGTTTTGGACGTGTGTGGATGTATGTGGCCTTAATTCTCCTTGGGGAAGAGTCTATGCTTGGTTTCCTATATGGCGAAGATCTTATGCACTTCCTTGGCTTCCCGTGGTTAGTTTTAGTGATGGGGGATCCTTGAAGGTAGCTAAGATCCCCCCCCCTCTACCTAACAAGTGTTTAGGCTGAAGAGGTGGGGAGATAAGGAAGGAAAAATGGATCTTTCCTTCTTTTTATCCATTTTTTAATTATTTTTTAATATTTTGTTATTTAGTTCTTGGATTTTATTAATTAAGGAGGTTAATTACCTCATTAATAATGTTTAAGAGGATTAATCTCCTTCCCACATGTATTGATTAAAGTGATTTTGAATTTCCACCTTCTAATGTTTTGTTTAACTCACTTAACCCAAATTGGGATAAGATGAGTTAAACCTAATTTCTTATGGGTCAAATGACCCATTTGACCCAATTACACTTAATAGAGAATTGGGTTTATGTCCTATTACCATCTTCATATCATTTAGGACAATCATCTTGGGTTTATTTCAATTTTTCTTGGGTTTGAGTTCAATGTAGCCTATTTAAGCCATTTTGATTTAAAGAATTTAAAATACTTAATCTAGGCCTTAATGAACTCAAATTTCTTTTTAATTATGATCAAAAATATTTATTTGATATTTTGGAATATTTTTGGTGATTTAATTTAGTCAAATTTTAGTGGATTGACTTTTTGATCAAGTGGGCCCACTTAAGTCAACTCTAGGTTGACTAGAGTTGACTTTGAATTTTGAAGTTGGAAATCCTCATTTGAATTTGATATCTTTTTATTGCTAAAATGATGTCTTCTAAAAATGAGGTCAACAAATGGACCCCCAATATGTGTAGTGGATTAACTAGAATACACTGCACATATTGGTATTGACCAGATTAATCAACATACAAGTATAAGCTTGGGGTTCTAATTCATGACTTTGATTTTTTTTATTTGAATTTTATTTTGATTTTGATTGTAAAAGATAGGTATATGTAGAACTATCTTTGCTTTGGAGTGTGATTTATTCTTAGAAACTTAAGTTTTCATTAAGTTCTAGGATGAAGAAGAATGCTATTAGGAGTAGACCCAAAGATTGGTCTAACCCTAATGCAATCACTAAGATCAAAGAAATTCCATCAGGGGACTTACTCTTTCTTGAGAATAGTGTTAATTTATGTGATTAGCTAATAATATGGGGTCTTTAAGGGTGTGATCCATCCTAATTAGCTAAAGAGAGGGGAGGGGCCTTTAAAGACTTGATCCAATCCTCAAAATAGGATGCCAACTGGAGACTTACTCCTACATGATTAGAAAGAATGCCGACTAAGGGACTTATATCTTTCTGGCTATTATAAAGGGATCATAACTACTTAATCCAATCTAACTCACCTGTGTAGCATGAAAGAGGCCTTGATGGCTTGTTCCAATTATGTACATGAAGGTAGGAATGGTGCCACCAAGGGCTTGCTCGAAACCTACAAAGATGGTTTTTTATGGGAATGGTGCACAAAGGCTTACTCCAAATCCAGAAAGATATGAGAAAGGTGCCACAAAGGGCTTGCTCCCATCTCAAGTCATGTATAGGAAAGGTGCCACAAAGGGCTTGCTCCTAACCTATAAAGGTAGTTTTCTATGGGAATGGTGCACAAAGGCTTACTCCCAGTCATGGGAATGGTGCACAAAGGTTTAATCCAAACCTAGAAAGACATGAGAATGCTACCACAGAGGGCTTGCTCCCATCTCAATTCATGTATAGGAAAGGTACCACAAAGGGCTTGCTCCCAACCTATAAAGGTAGTTTTCCATTGGAATGGTGCACAAAGGCTTACTCCAAACCCAGAAAGACATGAGAAAGGTGCCACAGAGAGCTTGCTCCCATCTCAAGTCATGTATAGGAAAGGTGCCACAAAGGGCTTGCTCCCAACTTATAAAGGTAGTTTTCATGGGAATGGTGCACATAGACTTACTCCAAACCCAGAAAGACATGAGAAAGGTGCCACAGAGGGCTTGCTCCCATCTCAAGTCATGTATAGGAAAGGTGCCACAAAGGGCTTGCTCCCAACCTATAAAGGTAGTTTTTCACTGGAATGGTGCACAAAGGCTTACTCCAAACCCAGAAAGACATGAGAAAGGTGCCACAGAGGGCTTGCTCCCATCTCAAGTCATGTATAGGAAAGGTGCCACAAAGGGCTTGCTCCCAACCTATAGGTGATATGGATGAGGAAAAGGTCAAAGTGACTTATTCCTAATCCCAAAAGTTTTGACTAATAAGCAAGAGTCTCATAGACTTAATCTTTACTTGATTAGTCTAACTGATGAAAAGGGTAATGGAAGGTTTGCTTCCAGTTCTTAATTTCAGTAATACTTTACACATGAAGAAGTTTAGTGAAGGAGGTTTCAAAGAGTTGAAATTTATTTTGAAGGAAGACTTGGGTATATTTTGGACCCAATGCTTTACTTATGCCATGAGCATAGAAGTTCATCATTTTTTTTTTTATATCTCAAAGTTATAATGAACCATGCTAGATGTTTAATTCATTGAAGGCAAGACATCATTGGGTAATAACCAAGAATTCTACCTCTTTGAGCCATGTGACTGTGTAGTTCTTTAGTAAGAACCAAAGTCAACGTGCTTCTCAAATAAAATTTCATTTTCTTTTGTTTGAACATATATTTTATTTTTACTTTGTTGACATGAATCAATCTTATAAGGCATTCTCTTGGATTCAATGAAGATCAAGAGATTCCTTTAAAGCTTTTTAAAGTGAAAGAGAATCAAGATAATATTTTGGATTCTCATAGAGACAAAATTCTTATCCCTAATCAATAAGAGAATTGAAGGGATTAACTTGTTAGAGAAATTTAGATTCTCCTGATAAGTTTGAAATTGAATTTCTTCAGTTAATTTATTATTATATGAAATGAAATTTCATAATTATCTTTGATTAATTTCTTATTTTTGCATTTTTTATCCTTCTACATTTTACTACAAGTAAATTTCAAGACTCCATATGTAGTAACAAGATTGTTCTTCAAACTCATATTGAAGTTTTCTTTTATTTTCTTTTATTCTATGGCAAGATTTTCAATATAACCCTCTACCTATTTGAAAGTGGGATTATAAGAAATCTTGATCATGACCCTTTTTTTTTGCTAAATTTCCTCAAATATTTTGAGGTTGAATGATATGACTTTCTATAAGAACATTCTTGTAAGGATTTTGAATGTCATATCATATGCTTTCAATTTTTTTTTAGAATCATTTTGATTTGATAATTTTAGATAAGTTATCCTTAAGAAGGATAATCTTATGCATGAAATATTTTTGATTTGAAAATAAAATATGGGTAATATGAACCCATTTTCAAGGTAAAGATTATACCCTGGTCCCAAGAAGTGGGTCATATAATGATGTTAGCTAACCAAGAAGAATCTTTTCTTCTTATGTACAACCATCATTTTCTAGCTTTTAATTTTAGCAAAAATTTGCTTTTCTTTTGGAATTTGACCATAGTCGTCAAGGGACTTAATTTATTGAAATGGCATCAAGCTTAAGTTTATGGACCACTACATTTGGAGATCATTTCAATTTTATTTTGAGATAAAGTAGTCTTTAAACCCAAGATAGCTTGATCAGATAGCTAATTCATTAAAGAGTTAGATCATTGATATCATCTTGTCAATTGTGGAATTGAATTTTTCTTCAAAGTCTAAGGGTGCATCCCGAACTTGAAGACTATATAAATCTAGACACATCTAAACAACATTGATTTTGAAAAGAAAGTTAGGACCCAAACTACTTAAGCTTTTTAACTTGCAATGGCTCTATAATTCCATTTTTCTTGTTTATGGTTATAGACCACTTGCAATGGAATCAGTATACTCAATAAGACCTTTTCCATACAAAGGATATGGACGAAAAGAAGATCCACTATTTTAACATGCCAGCTCACCCAATCAAGGCTAAAATGACAAAGTATGAGATATCTTATTTTTATTAGGGACAATTTTTGACTTCTAACCATACCACTTTATTTTGATGTGGAGAAGTTTAAAGTTAAAATGTCCATTTACATTGGGTGTCTTTTGCTTCATTTGAAATTAGAATATACTCAATAGAATCTTTATCATTCAAAAGATATGGTTTCTTGAAAAGAAGATCCACTATATTTTTTTAACAAGCTCACCCAATCATGGCAAAGGCTAAAATGACAAAGCATGAGATATCCATTATCTTAATTTCATTTAAGCTATGTTTTATTGGGTTTTTGATTCATTTGAAATAATAAGAGTATACTCAATAGAATCTTGCCATTCAAAAGATATCTGGAAAAGAAGATCCATTATCTTTTATTTAACCCCCAAGAGCTCACCCAATCATGGCAAAGTCTAAAATGACAAAGCATGAGATATCTGATTATTTTTTATTTAGCTTAAGGAAAATTTTGACTTCTAACCTTACCACTTTATTTTGATGTGGAGAAGTTTAAAGTCAAAAATGTCTACACGCTTAGAAATTTTAGACTTCATCATTTTGCTCTTGAATATAGTCCTTCCATCCCTTTACTTTTCTTTCTTTCTTTCTTTTTTTAATTTTGATTTCAATTCTTTATGAAAGGTTACATTTGGTAATTTTCCTAGTTACAAGATTCACTAACAAGATAAATATATTTGACTCATTTCCATATCATTTCATTCTTTATGAAATGACTCCACTAAATGATTTGTTAGGAAATTTGATGTATTTGACCTTTTGTCCAAATACAACATTTTCTTGATTGACTTTTTGATATGATACAGGTCTTTGCTTGATCAATCATATAATATGATCCAACATTTCTATTTTTTTTATTTTTTTTCTTTTTATCTTTTCATGAAACAACAAATCTAGTAAAGCCATTTAAGATTGATAAGAATGACTTTCTAATGATGTTACACATGCTGAATTCAAAATTATTTAGTGGAGTCATTTAAGATTGGCATAATGATTTCCTTGAAAACTTTACACTTCTAAAATCAGAATTTTCTATTGGAATCAAATATTTAGTGAGGTCATTTAGGAATAGCTGAATGATATTCCTAAAGAATCAACACTTTATGATGAATATGAAAATCATTCAATAATCAATATGTTTTTTTTTTGATTCCTTTTATTCTCTTTTTTTTGTATGTTTCTTCTTTTTCTTTTTTGATTCCTTTTATTCTTTTTTTTTTATTTGGGCTGAATAGGACCATCCAAGAGCATTTAAAGATGTTTCATGAATTCTTGCTCTTTTTTTTATGTTTGATTTTGGCTTCAACCAACAAAGTGATTGAAATTAAGTTCTTTTCTAGGTTGAGTTTTAAGATTGAATTTTCATGAAGCTAAAACTACTTTCTTTATTTAATTGAATTTATATGGCATAACAAAGCTTGATTAGAATTGGGCCTATATAAATTTATTCTCATGTTTATATTTGATGTTGACTGATGCACCCGGATCAACATATATTTTGGAGATTTTCATCTTTTAAATTTTCTACATCGACTAAGATGTTAATAAGTTTTTAGTAATCTAACTTCATCATAGAAGATAACCCTAGAACTTCTTTAAAGTAGAATGCCACATCGGAAGTTGCTTATAGTTAAGTAAGGCAAATTACATAATTATGTAATGCCTTGCTTTACTTTCATTTCTTTATTTTATTTTATTTTATTTTATTTCATATTTCATTTTATTTTTAATAGGGCATTACTATGCTTGATTTTGCAAGCAACTTCTCTAAGATGGGAAAAACATCACATTTTGAAGATGATTTATTTGCCATTTCTTTTCAATGTCATTTGAGGTGGTATGATTCTACCATTTTGAATTTGAGTTCAAGAATTTCCCTTTTTATATGAAGGGAAGGTAGGTCTAACTCCATCCTCAATAGATCAATATACCTCATGATCTATTCATTTAGAGTATCATCATTTAAAAGAGAACCCTCTAGGGTAGATGATGTGCTATTAGAAAGTCAAATTTTGACTTGCATTTTATTTTATAGCACATATAAGATTAAAGGTAATCTCAGCTTGCAATGGAATCTTTGACCACCATACTTAACATTAAGACAATGTCAAAATACGTCATAAGACATTGCAAAGGATTCTCCCTAGATTCATTTTGTATTGAAAGGATATAATACCTTGGTCTTGAAAATTAAGGCATTTTTCATTCATTTGGACCGACAAAGTCCTAAGTGATTTATCAATCAACTTTCCGTGAGATAGAAGTTTCATATTTTTAAGAGATAGAAATATCATCCTTAAGACCCAATCCTAAGGTCTTGATTTCTTTAGAAGGATTAACTTCTTCATTTATTTTCTTTTCTTGATTTAACCTTAAATTAATTAAAGCCAATCATGGAATATCATTTCATTCAATGGGAGAAAACTCCCATTAAGAAAGTTGATTTATATTTCATTCATTTCAACTTTATCAGGAGAATTAGAATTCTCTTTCGCTACCCTCTCTTTTCTTTCATTGAGTAGGAGCAAGAGTGAATCCTACCACTTCTATTTTTCTTATGTCATGTCATCTTCCTCTTTTAAGTTTCTCCCAAACTCTTAAGAATTTAAGATTTTGGAAAGGTCTAAAAGAAGGTTACCTCCAAGTCACTCCTTAGAATCGGCCAATCAACTTGAGTAGTTGGTTTTCCAATATTCTAGTGGACTTGTGGAAATTAAGATTAAAGATGATTGGCATTCATGTATAATTTCCTTTTATATGAATAGGAAATTTTCATTGAGTTCCTTAATCAACCTCTGCCTAAGGTCAATAAGGCATTCTCTTTTTGGGATGATTTTTTTTGTTTTTATTCTTCTTTTCTAAATGCAATTCAAGCTTCAATCATGGTGGGAAAATGGGCAATAAGCACAACTATGCCTCCTTTTGATTTAAGTTTTCTCAGGGTTTGAAGGAACTCCTTTATCTCAATTTACATCCTTAGGTGTTTTGACACCTTTTGAATGTAGGAATAAAGGGTGTTCATTCAAGGACCCCCATTCTCTTTAGCTCTAGTACAAAGCCAAAGTAAGATTAAGGAGTTTAATTTTGAGACTTTATTTTTGGAGATTTGCTTTTCAAATCTTGAAATACTTTTCATACTTTTTTTGTTAACATTTCTTTTTATGTATTGGAATGGTTTCAAATCTATCTTGACTTGATTTAGGTCTTAACAAATATGATTTCTATTTTGTTTTAAATTTCTCTCACCTCTCATTTTATTTTGGGATTTGGTTCTAGAACCCAATCGTTTAATTATGACAAACGAAGAGTTCTAGAACCTTTATTCAAGATGTTGGATAGGCTCAACCAAGAATGAAATGGAGAGGTATCCAATGAAAGAAATCCCGACCATGAGTGGCACTAGTACATCAGATATATAGAAATAACTACCTATTTCTAAAGATGGAGAGAGGAACCATTCCCCTGTGGAGTCACCAGAAAATATGTTGGTTCTTTTCTCTGGAATAGAGAAAGAAATGACACCACATAGAGTTTAGGAATATTTTATTTAGATGATCAAATATTTAAGGAATAAACATATTATCTCAAAGATAAACATGCTCTTGTAATGGATTCAATCATTTCAATAAAAGACTCCTAAGGCTAATGGGTCTTTCATGTACTAGTATTTTCCCAACTACATGGAAAAGTAGAACAAGGTCAATTTTATCCTGATCATGGTTCCCTATAAAGGCAAGCCTCTATAGTTAATTACATCTTAGAAGGGTCTCTTCCTAAGAATACTCGATTAAAGAAATAAGTGGTTATTCCTAAAGACTACTACAGTAGCTTTCAAAGGATTGATTTTGGAAATTGAATTGGGAGAGGTCCAAATTGGAGAGAGTTATTTTGAAGAGTCAAATGGAAAAGAGTTGGAAATGTCTATTGATCTTTGGGATGCCCTAGACATTTCATCTATCATGATTGCTTCAAATTTGGGATTTAATTTTAGACTTCAAGTTATCATTTTCTTAGAAATCTAGGGCTTACTCCCTAACCCCTAAGATTATGTAGGGTATGAAGATGTACCTAACTAATGCATATTTTTTATTTTTATAAGTTTTGACTCAATATTCATTTTAGGCCATAGGAATTTATGCCTAATGCATGTAATTAGAAAAGATTATGGGCCAAATCAAAATAAGAAGGTGTACTTCCACCATAGGCTCTCAAAGGTCAAGCCCATGTTCTCTGGCAAGGATGGAAGTCCTTCATTGACCAAGAGTGAAATAATATGATTTATGCATGATATTAAAACACCCAGTTAAGGGGTTGCTACATATTTTATCTTGCTTTAATGGCCTATCCTTTTATAAAAGATTATGAGTTGCATTTATTTTTATGTTTCAATTGATTTAGTTGGGTAGAAAATTTAGTTTATCCTATGAGCCTATGTTAAAGCATACATCACAGCACAAATATAGCACAGAAAGAAACCTAAGAAAAGCATGCTATTTCTATTGCATAAAATAAGTCAAGCCGATTAAATTATATAAGACAAAAAATGCATGGATAGTACATCCAAAAAAAAAAAAATTGGCGGCCGAGTTCGCCCATACAACCTAGCCTAAGTACAAGTTTAGATCTATGGGTCTTCTTTCCAAGAAAGTCTCCTTCTTAGGACATCCATGCTCCAGACCACCACACCATCTCATGGTTGGGTCAGCTCCTACTAATCTTAGACTCCATAGAATTCTAAGCTCAAGTTTACATTTAAAATTCAAAAGAAATCCTAAGCCCTGCAAAATAGATGTTAGGAAATGCACACAACACTCAAAGCAGTTTATAATATACGGGCTTAGCATTAGTGCTTGCCAAACTCACCTGTCCTATGGAATATGTTATGGGATTTTTAGTACCTCCAAGCAAATAACAATTTTATGATTTATTTATTACAATGGTCCCTTTACCACAGTCCCCTATAGAAAATAGTCTTAAATCTAGGAAGAATGCCCTAGCATTCAGTCTATCAAACAAACAAGCCTAGGCATCCAGTCTAAAGCAATACACCACACAGACATGTGAAGCACAGCACAACATATCACATGAGATTAAAAGAAAATCATAGAATGATCTAACCTAGATCTAGAGTTGGTGACCTAAGTAATCTAGTGTGTGTAGAAGTGGGGTTTGTGTGGTAAGTCTTTGCTAGGCCTTTAAGTTTAAGTTTGAAGTTCGATGTTTGAATTGGTTTAATTTTACCATTGGTTGGTTTCAATTCAAATGGTTTAATGATTTAATACCCATTTGTATGTTCATTTTATTTGGTTAAAGTTGTATAAGTTTTCAAGAATGAGAAATAGAATGAATTTCATTTTTAGGTGAAACTCACTTTCTGCATCTAAATCCTAATGAGGTTTCCAAAAGGCTAACTAAAATCCTTAAGTATTTTAATTAATCCTTTTGATTTCATTTATGTATGGATTTGATTTATGTTATTTCATTTGTTTAAATTATTTTATTTGATTAAACTTATTTGATTTATTTCATTTTAAATTAAGTTATATGGATTTCATTTGATTTGGCTTATGTCATTTTAAAGAGTTTCATTTAAGTTTGATTTCATTCAATTTAACTTATCATATTAAATTATGAATTTTGCTTAAGTTTTAAGTCCATTAATGTGAATTAATATCTTAGGTTGGTTCATAGATTATTCTTAACCTAAAGTACTTAGGTTAATTACTTGATCTCGATTTGATTAATCTAGGTTTTAAGTTCATTATTTAAATTCATTAAGGATGAATGGTTTTATTAAATTTAACTTAAGTTATTTAATTATGTTGGAATTTCATTAAGTATTGATTTACTTAAAATTTTGTTATTTGATTAAATTCTTTGACTTAGAAAGTTATGATTAATTACCATAAGTATTGCTGATGTTTATTTCAGATTAATTCAATTTATTTGTTTATTTAATGAATTAATGATTATTCTTAATTATTATTTAGTTCATATTGACCTAGACATTTGGAAAATCAAGAATTCCAAATTTATAGAGCAAATGGGTTTGAGATAATTATGGTAACTGGGGTTACATGCCAAATTTATGTTTCTAAGGTTTCAACTTGATTATGGATGTAATTAGTTGTAATTAAGGATTTAATTATTTTATTAAAACCTGAATTAAGCCTAATTTATTAACATTCATTAAGAGATTTTATTTTTCTCTTATTCATCACAAATACCTTTTCAAAGAGGGTTTATTCATAATTTTTGGTTAATTAGTTAATTTATTATGATTTAAATAAATTTAGGTTATTTAATTGAATTATTTATTTCTTTTAATTACCAAATTGAGTTAATTAGTGATCTATTAGGTTCATATAGGTTTGATTAGGTTTAATTGATATTCTAATATTCATTAATATTCATTATGTTGATTTAAGGTTATTAGATTAAAGTTTTCTAATTATTTCATTAAATGGTAATTAATTTAATTAATTCAAATGCTAAACACATGAAATTATAATTTCCTTGAATTCAGAGAATTCAATCCCCAAAAATTTAGCTAAGGTAAATTTTAAGCTTAATTTCATTTCCCCGAAATTTTGAATTAATTGGATTATTAATTTAAGAGTAATTAGGGTTTAATGTTTTTCAATTAAACTCAAATTATGGAAAAAGTATCTAGTAAAAATTGGGGATTTTACCTTTTATGGATTCCTCTCATCAAGAAGAATCCATAGAGCTTTTATTTGTATTTTTCTGATTTTCCTTTATTTTATATGATTTTTTGAAGTTTTTAGGATTTTTATAAATTAATTAAGTCATTATTTAACTAATCTTAATGATTTTAATGGCTTTTAAGTGAGTCAGTCCCACGCATTTTATTGAAATGAGCGGGATTGGTTTTAGACGATCCATGTTGATCCCCCAGTACCGCGAGATCAAGATGCATGTCGGGAGTGGGTTGATTCCGCGGGATGATCTAGCCATCCAATTATGGATCGAATGGTCAGGATCATTCCCATGATTCTTAAAAGAATTTAATTAGATTATAAATGCCTAGATTGGGATTTTCTCCCCAACCTCTGGAGAGGCGTATTTTTTAATATCTTTGGCTATAGGTAATGAAATCAGATGATTTAAAGTGCTACACGATCATTAAAAGCTCTTTTTTCAATCCATATAGCTTGATCTCATTGGAGAGTAAGCCTTATATGAAAATAATCAAGGCTAAAGCTTTGAAGAAAAAGAGGGTTCATCAATGGCGTACCTTAATTCAGGGAGTTTCAGATGTTGAAATCAATTCCAATAACTTCATTTCTTCAAGAGAAAGCCTTGTACCAAGGGAATTAAGCCAATTCCTTGTAGTTTGATCTCTAGACCAAGCCTTAGATTGGATTTTCAGTTTTGATGGTTCACAATGGTTGAGAGCACTTGGAGGGAGGGGAGATTTCATTTTGCTTGGTTTGGCAGGATGTATGTGGGCTTAATTCTCCTTGGGGAAGTGTCTATGCTTGTTTCCTATATGGCTATGCACTTCCTTGGCTTCCCTTTGGTTTTAGTGATGGTGGATCCATGGAAGGTGGCTAAGATCCCAGGCAAGTGGGGAGATAAGGAAGGAAAAATGGATCTTTCCTTCTTAATCCATTTTTTAATAATATTTTTTATTTTGTTATTTATTTCTTTGATTTTATTAATTAAGGAGGTTAATTACCTCATTAATAATGTTTAATAGGATTAATCTCCTTCCCACATGTATTGATTAAAGTGATTTTGAATTTCTACCTTCTAATGTTTTGTTTAACTCACTTAACCCAAATTGGGTTAAGATGAGTTAAACCTAATTTCTTATGGGTCAAATGACCCATTTACTATTCACTTAGAATTGGGTTATGTCCTATTACCATCTTCATATGATTTAGGATAATCATCTTGGGTTTATTTCAATTTTCCTTGGGTTTATGAGTTTAGTGTGGCCTATTTAAGTCATTTTGATTTAAGGAATTTAATTTACTTAATCTAGGCCTTAATGAACTCAAATTTCTTTATTATTGTGATCATAAATATTTATTTGTTATTTTGGAATATTTTTGGTGATTTAATTTTGTCAAATATTAGTGGGTTGACTTTTTGATCAGGTGGGCCCACTTAAGTCAACTCTAGGTTGACTAGAGTTGACTTTTAGGTTTGACTTTGATTTTTGAAGTAGGAAATCCTCATTTGAACTTGATATCATTTTATTGCTAAAATGATGTCTTCTAAATGAGGTCAAACATAGTGTAGCATCATGCATTATAGCATACTATTGTGTATTACTACTTGTTGTTTAGCATATTTTAGTTTGTTATAGTATGATGTAGTAAAGTTTGTACTGGCATAATTCATAAAAATATTGATTTATAAGCTGAGATTATGGAATTTGGCCAAATTAAAGGTAAGCTTTAGCGAACATCATTGTGGGTGTGCTATGGTGTGTCATTTAATCAAAAGAATGGAATTTTGAATCCAAAATAAATGTTCATTTTTCAAATAAATTTGATAAATTTTTTGCTTAAAGTGATTCATTTTAAGGTGTAATGTAAGATAATATATTATATGGAAGCAAATTAAAATATAATGAACATAACAATATAACCTCACAAATATATGAATGTGGTGGTGTGTTACTAAATGTTATTGTACATTGTAGTATGTTTTACTTTAGTTATAATACATTTGGTTAAAACTCACAAAAATGTTAATTTGAAAGTTCATATGGAAGAATTTGGCCAAATTCACGGCACACACCAAGAAGCAATACCAAAATTAAGCTATTTTGTAGCATTTCTAATAGAAAAATAATTATTTTACATCCAAAATGAACATTATTCATATTTTGAGAAAGTTTTGTTATTTGTTCTTTTTGAGTGATTCTAATGAGGTGTAATATTAGACACTATATTATATTACAACAAATGATAATATAACATCATATATTATAATATGACATAGTGCCTTAATTCACACTATAATATGTTTAGCATGATATTGTATAGTTAGTTTGAGCTTGTACCATCACAAATCATAAAATGCTGATTATAATGTTAGGATGATGTAATTTGAATGAATAAATTGTTAAGCTTTTAGTTGAAGTATTACAAGTGTGTATAAAAGAAGAATTATGATTTGATTAGAATTCCGTGTCAAAGACATGGAGAGAGATCTGCTAGGGGATCACACATGCACTGCACATGACATCTGAGGGGTCTATGTCGAGGGAATAGAAGAAGAAAATCTGCTAGGGATAAGGATTGAAGTTGATTTGATTATATGATTTATGGAAAGAAGATCGGTTGGGGATAAGAATCTATAATCCACTTGGGATTAAGATCAAATCGGCTTTAATTTGTTCTATTTTAATTTATGTGGATGCATAGCTGCAAGAGATATTGGCTTAAGTTCACTGGGGAATAGGTAAATGAACCTTCCACAAAGAGAAGCAAGTTCGAGCTATCTATTAGGGATTGAAATTGAATTTAATTTCATAGATTTTTTTGGGGATGTATTTGCTAATATAGTGTGTTAATTCACACTATAATATGTTTAGCATGGTATTATATAGTTTTTTTGAGCATGCACCATCACAAATCATAAAATGTTGATTATAATGTTAAGATGATGTAATTTTAATGAATACATTGTTAGGATTTTGGTTGAAGTATTAAAAGTGTGCATAAGAGAAGAAATAAGATTTGATGAGAATTCCATGTCAAGGACATGGAGGGAGATCCGCTATGGGATCACACATGCATTGGACATGACATGTGAGGGGTCTATGCCAAGGGAATAGAAGAAGAAAATTTGCTGAGGATAAGGTTTGAAGTTGACTTGATTATATGATTTGTGAAAAGAAGATCCACTAGGGATAAGAATCTATAATCCATCTGGGATTAAGATTGAATCGGCTTTAGTTTATTTTAATTTTATTTATGTGGAGGCATATTTACTAGAGATATAGGCTTGAGTCCACAGGGGATCAAGTATATGAAACATCCACTAGGGAAATAGGTTTTGGGAATCTGTTGGGGATTTGGATTTGAGTTTGATTTCATAGATTTATTTTGGAATGTATCCATTGGGGATAACTGATTGGTTGGATTTCTTTGATTTAGACTTTACTAGGGGAGTTAGTTTATTTTGGCCTCAATAGGGAGGTTGGTTTTGAATTTGATTTATTTGCTTGACTTGTTTATATATGATTTGGGGCTCCACTAGGGAGAAGGGTATGATTTAACACCAAGAAAATTAGATTGGGTTTAATTTAATTTAAGTTAATGTATGGACCCTATCGGTGTGCGATGGACCAACTGAGAATGGGCTATATTAGCTTTGACCTATCTCAAGTTTACAAATCCAAAGGGGTAGTCTACAGACTCTTGGGTAGATCTATCAACCTGGGGTTTGCCTTTGGTGTGCAACTATGCTAGGAAGAAGGCATAGCACTTAATCTTCCAAAGTTAGCAATAACCGGTGACTGTTGGATGCAAAACAAATTGAACGACCTAGGGCAACTCGAGTGAATGCCGGGGACTTATGTCACCAAAAGTCAAGATTTTATCTTAATTTCATATGATTTGATATGGTTTGTTTGGTTTAGTTTGATTTCAAATTGAAGGCAAATCCTCTAGGTATGTGAGCTTAGCCAAATTTGATAGATTTAATTTATAGACATTGTTAGTGTCTGTTGGACCCACTGAGAAGGCACTATATAAAACTTATCCTATCTTAGATTTGCAAATCCAAAGGGATAGTCTACTAGCCATGGGGTAGAGCGAGCCAACCTAAGAGGTTGCCTTTCAATGTGCAATGATTGTGCTAGGAAGAAGGCATAGACTTACATCTTCTAAAGTAGGGATCAACTGCTGGGGTGACCTATTGGTAGCATAATAAATTGAACCCGAGGTGATTACTTAGTGAATGAACTTAGGACTTATACCAACTCAAGAGTAGTCAGGCGATTCCTATATCGAGTTTTGCTAAAACTGCCCTATAGATAGGATACCTGCTTGGGAAATGGTACTAGGTGTCCTCCTAATACATAAGTGAATATATATTTTATTTATATGTTTGCATGGACCCTATTGATGTGTGAGGGACCACAATGAGAAGGGGATATATCAGCCTTGACCTATCTTAGATTTAGTAGACCAAGAGAATGGACATCCATAAGACAGATTCTCCAACCATAGGGGCAGTTACTAGGAAAGGGGAACTGTCCAATCCGATAGTAACCTTGGTAGTGTCTAAATGGGGTCGCAAAGGATGTGATCCAAATATAGTGCCAACAAGAGAGGTGCTACTAGGGGCATTATCCTGAGTCCTAGAAAAGAAACACTATAGGTGTTCGGTGGGCAACTCAAGGAAAAAGTGTAGCAGACTTACATCTGCCATGAGTGGTGTATCCTAAGGTGAGAGAACCAACCAACCTAAGGTGTATCCATCAGCATGAGTGGTGTATCCATCAGCATAGCAAGAACCAACCAATCTATGGTGCTCATTGGTGTGTAATGATCAATCTAGAAAGAAAGTGTGTAGACTTACAATTTTTTGGAGCAGAACTGATCATCAGAATAGTCTATCGTCCGTGGATGCTACATAACCTAAAGTGACTACTAAGCGGGGAGCCCCGAGGAAGGACTGGACCCAGAATTGAAGTAATCAAGAGGGAACGAGTCACTAGAGGACTTATCCTAAACCTAAAATATACTTAACCCAATTAGTACACAAAGGCTAATCCAAGAAAAAGCATAGAAAACTCGCATTCTTTTAAATGAAGCCAACATGACATAGCTTATTGGCCATGCAGTAAGGCCTACAAACCTAACAAGGCACTCATTGATGTGTAGTGGCCAAGTAAGGAAAGAAAGTGTAGCATACTTACATCTTCCAAAAGAAGAGACCATGGGGCACACTAGCGGTAGCCGCGTGGAGACCTAAAAGCCTCTTGAGTGAGTGCCATGGTATCTCAACTCAGAGTAGCCCAAAATAAAAGATATGTGTTTGTTTTATATGTTTGGGTAGTTTGTGTTTGTTTTTTGTCGATGAAGGATAGGACGTCACACGGGTTCTTTACACCTATCCTAAACACATCATGGCGGATTGACAAACAAGAATACTTTCAATATGGAGGAGATTGAATTCAAAATAAATTTTTTATTGATTATAATTATTTTCAAACATGGTTTATAATATTTCTTTAAGTAGAGCCTATTGATTGGAAGCATTGGGAGCTCTCCCTTATGATTAATAAGCTGATAAAATCCTCCTCGGTAGGACTTTTTTATGGAAAAAGGGCCTTCCTAAGTAGGTTCAAACTTGTCTCCCATCTTACAACGTGTAACAATCGGTCTCCTCAAAAATAAAATAAAGCTTGAAAAGCTCTAGGACAGACCAACTTATTGTGAGCTTGAATCATTATAGCTTTGTACAACTCAACATTTTGGCATGCCCTCAAGCATCTGTCCTCCAAACCTTCAAGCTCTTCTAACTGTAATTTTGCATTCTGCTCTATTATGATCTTACTACCCACACCTATCCTTAGTGATGGGAGTTGGACTTCTAATGGTAGAATGGCCTTGGACACACTAAGGAGAAAGAAAGACTATATGTGTGGAGTGCTTCTCTTGCTACTATTGCTTGTTGTTGTCTTCTTTAGTATGTGGATGAAAGTTTTGTTGATGGATTCTACTATGTTGTTTTCCCTCTAGTAGTTTTTGGTAGAATATCTCCAATCTATGCTATGTCTTTGGGCAAAGTTGTTGATCTCAATGCTCTTGAATGCATAACCATTATCAGATATAATTCATCGAGGCACTCCAAACCTATATACAATATGGTTCCTAAAAAACTGGAGCACAGGCTAAGCATGAGCACTCTGGGCAGAATCATCTTTGCCCATTTGAAAAAGTAGTCAATTGCAGCTAAGATGAACCAATGATCCTTGAAAGAAGGAGGATTAATCAGATCCACTATGTCGATACCCCAACACTTGAATGGCCATGAGGCTAATGTAGGATGTAGAATGTTGGGTGGTTAGTGTAGGACCACACTGTGTATTTGACATTGGTGGCATTGCTTAGTCGTATCCATGTAATCTTTGATCATCGATGGCTAGTGGTATCTTAGCTCATGATCTTACGAGCTTCATGCTTGTCTAAATAACATAACCACATATGATTAAAAGGTCACCGATACAAGACACCATCCATAAGAATGTAGGAAAGTGCTCTCTACTTTATATGATAGGCTTGGGACTTCTCTTGAGGTAGTTTACCTTTATTTAGGTAATACATAAATGGTTGCCTCCAATCTAACTCCCCTTCCTTCTTGGAAATGGCAACCTCCCCTTCAAGAGAGTACTTTTTGATGAGTTCAATATCATTAAGGGATAAGGCTTGTCTATTTTGGACCTTTATTGAAATGGACTCATCCTCCGGACATGCCAACTCCCTATCAAGCTTGGCTAAAGCATATGCTACAACATTCTCTCCTCGAAGAACCTCATAAATGGTAACCTCTGGGATTTGGGCCAACAATTCTATGGTGTACTTGTGGTGGTGATAGAGCTTGGGCTTTATAACCTTATAGGACCGAACGATTTGGTTGATAACTAGCTGAGAATCCTTGAAGCTGTTGATGTTCTAGATGCTTAGAGTAACGACTAACTTAAAACCAATGATTAGATCCTCATATTCAGCTACATTGTTGGTGCAAGGATTCTACAGATGATATGAGAATCTCATCACAATGTGGTCTAGAGTTAAGAGACCTATTCCTACCCCTACCTTTCTTGGAATTGTAGATTATGGTTCTTGTCCTCTTTGAGAGGAAGCTGCACCATCAAAGTACATGTCCCAATGGTGAATGCTAGTATCCCCTAAGTTCATGATTTGTTTATCGAGGAGAACATCACTAAGCAAAGGGTCAGCAGGAAGTGGGTGTCTTTGCTAAGAAATCTAGCACATGTCCTTTCACCATACGAGGGGTATGAAGGTGTCAAACTACAAGAGGATCATGGACCATCGCCAACCGTATAATAAGCCATATCATGAGATACTCTAGTGGTTTGATCCTAGAGATTAAGTTCACTTTATGAGGAAGTGTGTAGTGCTATATTTTTTGAGATGCAAAGATTAAAGCTAGGCAATGCTTCTCAATTGGTGGATAATTAGCCTTATAGGATTAGGCAACATTTGAGATAGTGGAGTGCATTTTCCTTCCCTTTGTCATTAGCTTGGGACAATAAAGCACCAAAGGAGTTATCTAATGCAATAGCATAAAGTATGAGCGGCTTGTTCAGGATAGGGTTTGCTAGAATCGATGGCATCATCAGGTAATGCTTGATGTCTTTGAAGGCATGCTCACACTTGTCATCCTACTTTAACTTGGCATCCTTTTTGATAAGTGCTGAGAATGGCAGACATCTTCTCAATAGGTTGGATATAAAGCTTCTTAGATATGCCAACTTCCTTTGGAATAATCTGAGTTGAGTTAAACATTTAGGGCGTGGCATTTCTAATATCACCTTGATCATCTCTGGATCGATTTTAATTCCATAGTTTCAGACAATAAACCCAAAGAACTTCTATGAAGCTACTCCGAATGCACACTTCAGGCGGTTCATTTTGAGGTTAAATTATCTTAACTATTTGAAAACTACTCTCAAGTCAAAGGGATGGTCTTCCTTTTCTCTACTTTTGATCACAATCATTTTCAAATCACTCAACTTGATGATGAATGAGTTCATTGAAGATTCAAGTCATAGCTCGCTAGTATGTAGCAGACATTTTAAAGGAAGGCATGACCTTATAGAAATATGATTGGGGTTCTAAAAGCAATGTTTCTTCCATCTTAGGTCATCTTTATTTGGTTATATCTATTCATGAAAGAGAAGACTACATGAGATGAAACACCGTCAACCATATGCTCTAGAATTAGTAGTAGAAATTCATCTTTTGGATATGTCTTATTTAAATCACTAAAATTGATGCATATGTGAATTTGAACATTCTTTTTCTTAATTAGACAATGCTAACCTTAGGGTATTTTTCTTCTTGGATGAAGGCAGCAATGATCAGTTTCTTGACATCAGAAATGACCTACTATTCTATGTCTAATCGCATACATCTAAGAGCTTACTTGATAGGGTTAGTAGTAGGCTCTATTGCTAGTTTATCGACCACTACGTCAAGAGCCAATCTAGGCATCTCTTCATAACTCCATGCAAAGCAATCCTTAAAGTTAGTCAATAGCCTAACTAAGTCATTAGTTTTAATTTCATTCAACAAAGAATTGATGTATTTCAGGTGTGGATCTTCTTTAGTTCCAAATTTGATTTCCTTGAGCTCATCAATGGTTTACTTGATCTCTTCTTCGAACTCTAATGGTGCATCTTTGACTTCAAAATCATCTGGATCATCTGAAGTTTCTAAGCACAGCTCCTCAAATGAGTTAATGTGATTTGGAAAGAACTTATTAGATTCCAAATGATTGATGATGACTAAGCAGTAATCGTCATCATCGAATGGACTTACTATACTGAATCTTAGTCCTAGTCTTGATTGAGAGCTTTTGCATTTATTCTTTCATGTTCTTTTGATGTACTCTGACCTGTGTATTAACAAAGTATGTGGGATTAACCTTTCTCTGCTAAATTATGAACACAAGGCAAGTATCAATCAAAATATAATTCTATTAAATCTTTATATGAATCATCCTCAAGTTCTACATCTACTTCTTGACTTGAGGATGATGCTCCTAGAAAGAACCTCTAAGTCTTCACACCTGTGGATGAATTAGGAGCTTCCTTAACTACCAAACACTTAACTTTTTGAGAGATAAGTGGGTTAGAGCTAAGGTTCCCAACTGATGCCTAACTGTTTCACATATAGACTTGAATACACTTATGATTTGATTTGGAGCCATCTTCATTCTCAAGTCTCACCTCAAGAAAATCTCTTGAGAAGAGCTGGATGGTGTGCTAACCATATAAGACTCATCCTGACCTAGATTCTAAGTCTATGGATGGTAGTGTACTCTAGTAGTGGGACATATCTTCTATTGTGGCCAATAAAGAGGTTTTCCGACTCCTCAGGCGCCTCTTCCTCTTGAGGTCAGTCATCCTACCCATATGTTTGAATGGAGTAATGAACTGTAGGTAGAATTTAATGTCATTCTTCAATTCTTCCTCCAAGACTATTTCCTCTCCCTTTTTTTCTTTTTATTTTTCTCTTTTCTTTTCCTTTTCTTTTTCTCTTACTTTTTCTTTTTCTTTTTTATTTTTTATTTTGAAACTTTGGCCAAGTTTGCGAGAATTGACTTGTTGAATTTGAGGGAAGTAGTAAGCCGCGTCCTCATATATGTCGACCTCATGAACTGTAAATGGCTTGAGATCTCTTTTGGCACACTAGACGATCCCACCTCTCACAAACTTCATACACTAATGTAGAGAGGATGGAACTATGATGTTCTTATGTATCCATGGTCTCCCAAGCAAAGCGTTGAAAGTTGTATTTGAGTCTATATTATGAAACTTTGCTTCAATCTTCCAATCATCTATCTCCATGGGCAACACTATGGAGCCAAAGGCTTCCCTAGTCTTCTAGACACTAAGACTTCCCTAGTCATAAGACACTTTTAATAATTAAGTAAACACTTAACCTAAGCCTAAAGACTTAGAAAGGTTAACCATAGGATTAGGTTTTGCCTTAGGGATTAAGATAATCCACCTACCCTACAACCCAAATCCAATACATATTCACCTTCTCAAACCAAACCTCAAGTTCAATTCAAACATCAAGTTGAAATCCAAATCCAAAACAAAATGATTGAAGCCCATGATCAAATCCAAACTTGAAACCCTTCCTAAGCCATTTGACCTATCCCATGGACTTAGCTAAATCTTAATCCAAATCAATCCAAAATCAATTTATATCTTCAATCATCTTTCTAAATATAAATCAAATCTACATTCAAATGATCAAAACTAAATCAAATTAAATCAAAACCCTTCCTAAGCCATATGACCTATCCCATGTACTTATCTAATCTTAATCCAAATCAAGTCAAACTCAATTGATTTTCTCATAAAATCAATCATATTTTCAATCATCTTCACAAATTTAAATGAAATATACATTTAAATCATCAAAACTAAATCAAAGCAAATCAAAATCCAAACTAAGCACATGACCCAACTCCATGGACTTAGCAAAATTCCTTCATTCTACAACCCAAATTCGATTGATTTTCTCATGAATCAATCATTCCTTCAATCATATTCACAAATATAAATGAAATCTACAATCATCAAGCCAAGATAAAACCAACCCTAGTCAAAACCAACTTAACCCTTTTGACTTGAAATGTTCAAATGAACTAAAACTCATTTGAACCCAAGCAAATTTCAATTGAATTTATATATCAATCCCAAATCCATATATAAACTCAATTAAATCAAACTAAACCCAAAATCAAGCCAACTAAACCCAATTGGTCCACTTGACCCAAAGTGGCCAATTTTGAGCCAAGTTCTAATCCTACCCAAATTAACCAAATCAAAATCTCCCATCATGATTATTGATCACCCTAGGTTGATCAATTGTCATAAAAAGTCAAACCAAGTTAACTTGGTCATTTGACCTAGTCAATCCCTTAACCCATATGAACCCAAATTAGCCAAATTATAACCTAAGCTAAATCGCTTGAAACCAATGATTCATACTAAATCAAAATTAAAATCTGAATATGACTTGACCTTCAATTGAGTCAAACCAAACCTAATTGGCCCTCTTGAATCGAGTTGACCCAAATTGACCTAAAAGACTAAATTGGGCCAAATCAAAATATAAACCAAATTGATTGAAACCAATGGCTCAAGTTTATTCCAAATTGATTGTTGAACTTGGCCAAAGCCATGATTGGACCCAATTGAACCCAATTAAACCCAATTGACCGACTTAGCCCAAATTGACCTAAAGGTTCAAGTTGGCCTAATCAAAACCAAATAAAAAATAATTGAAGCCAAAGCATATAATGATCTTCAATTGGTCAACTAAACCCTAAACCCTAGGCTAACCCTACACTAAACCCTAAACCCTAAACCCTAAAAACCTTAAACCCTTAAGCTTAAGCACTAAACCCTAAAACCTAACACTAAACCTTAAACCATAAAACCATAATCTCTAAAACCCTAAACCCTAAACCCTAATCCTTCGACCTTAAACCTTAAATGCTAAACCCTAAAATCTTGAACCCTAAACCCAAAACCTAAACCCCAAATCCTAAAACCCTAAACCCTAAAATCTATAGCCCTAAACACTAACCGTAAACCCTAAAGCCTAAACTCTAAACCCTAAATCCTAAAATACTCTAAACCTTAAACCCTAAACCATAACCCTAAACCTTAAACCCTAAAAGCATAAACCGTAAAACCCTAAACCCTTTACCCAAATCCTAAATAAACCATAAACCCTAAACCCCAAACCTACAACCATAAACCCTAAACCTAAACTAAACCCTAAAATAAACAAAACCCTAAACACTAACCTAAACCCTAAACCTTAAAGCATAAACCATGACCCTAAACCTTAAACCTAAACCTTAAAAAAACCTAAACCTAATAGACCCACAAATCCTAAAATCCCTAAACCCAAACCCTCAACCTAAACCTAAAGTAAATAAAAAAATTAAAAAATAAACATAAACCCCAAATCCTAATACACCTAAAACTAAATCTAAACCCTGAGAATGGGTAGAACCTTGACGACAAAAACATCACCATCAACCAGGGCTTAGATCCGGGCAGGAGCAAGTGAGGAGGTGGCATTATTGGTGGTGGTTATGGAGGTGGGAGGTGGCAGAGGTTCTGACATGGTGGTGAGGAGGTGAGAGGATACGATGGTGGATCCTACTACTCAAGAGGCCAAGATAGTTCATATGAGAATTAAAAAAATTCAAGAATGGCCAATCTGATTTGCTGCTTAGGGAACTGTGTCTTTACAGTACATACGATTATAGTTATATAAAGCTTTTGATTTGCTCTATGCATGCTCATTTTTGTCGTCACTTGTGTCATCGAAAAGTTGGTGTGTAACTTGGTTAATGAAATCGAGAAGAAGAAATGTTGAATCTAAATTTATTCTCTATTAAAAAAAAACCAAAAATCCTAAACCCTAAACTAAAACCTGAACCCTAAACCTAAAACCTAAAACTTAAACCATAAACTCTAAAGCCTAAACTTTAAAAATAAAAAATAAAAAAAAATTTAAAAAAAGCCTAACCCTAAAACCTAAACCGTAAAACTAACCCAAAACCCAAAACCCAAAACCCAAAACCCAAAACCCTAAAACCTAAACCCTAAACCCTAAACCATAAATCCTAAAAACCTAAAAACCTAAAAACCTAAACCTAAACTAAATAAAACCTAAAATTAAAATAAATAAAAATACCTAAACCTAAATAAAATAAAAATAGAAAAATAAAAACCTAAACTAAAACCTAAACCTAAACCTAAACCTAAGAATATAAATAAAAGAAAATAAAAAATAAAAATAAAAATAAAATAAATAATTAAAAACCTGAACTAAATTAAAAAATAAAATAAACTTAAAAATAAAAAAACCTAAATAAAACACAAGCTAAACGAAAAATGAAAAGAAAATAAACCTAAAATTAAATATATAAAAAAAACCAAAACCTAAAATATAAACCAAAAAGTAAATAAAAAATAAAACCTAAACCTCAAACTAAACAAAACATAAAACTAAAATAAAATAAACCTAAACCTAAACTAAACTAAACTAAACTAAAATAAATAAAACATAAAATAAACTAACCTAAGCCTTAAACTAAATAAAATAAAAAAACTAAAATAAACCTAAACTAACAAAATAAAATTAAAATAAACCTAAAACCTAAACTTAAATTATAAAATAAAAACCTAAACCTAGACCTAAAAATAAAAATTAAAACCTAAGCTTAAATAAATAAAATAAAAATAAAACTAAACTAAAAATAAAAATAAACCTAAAAAATAAATTAAATAAAAAACCTAAACTAAAATAAATAAGCCTAAAATAAATAAATAAACTAAATGAAAATAAAAAATAAACTTAAATTAAAATAAAAAATGTAAACTAAAATAAATAAAAAATAAACTAAATAAATAAAAAAACCCTAAGCTACTTGTTTACCTAATTTTTTTTAAAAAAAAAACCTTAAACCATAAACCCTAAATCGTAAACCCTAAATCCTAAACCCTAAAACAAACCCAACCCTAACAAAAAAACACTCCTGCTTTCAGCTCCTTCTCACGATTTTGTGTTCTGCATTTTCTTGGTTTGGCACATTCAGTCCTCGATCTGATCCCTATTTTATTGCTTGGTTGCACCTCCTCTCTCGGCTTGGTTGCTTATGTAACTCTCACTGGATTGTTCAATGGTGGAGGCATCGCTCTCCACAAAACCGAGCTCGTCGCTCCTGGATGCGCTGACTTTGCCCTCTAATCCTACAGGTACTTTGGATCCAATTTCATCCGTTAATGAGCCTACTGTCAAGTATTTTAAGGAAGCTCTTTCTGGTAAGATCCCTTGCTCGAATGCCTCGGTTAACTTTATTTCAACCTCTTCTCATGGATTTTATATGTGTTCTAACTAGGATGTGGAGAAATTAGCTAAGCCTTTTGAGTTATCTTTGGTTGGTAAATTCTCTTTACGACGCCCTACTCTAGATAATATCCGATCTTTCTTTCATAGTTTAAAGCTTTGAGTCTTCACATTTGGTTGATCCTCGACATATCCTCTGTTATCAAATGATTTAGATTATTCAGTCTTTGCTCTCTTTGTGTATAATTGTCAAATCGGTTCTTGAAATGGTCACCCCTTTTGATGTCAAAGAGGAATCTCTATTGTTCCTTTATGGCTTGCTTTTCCCAACATGAGAATTCACTATGCTACTACCAAGTTCTGTTTTGCGGTTGGGGCTCTTTGGTAGACCCCTTCAAATTGATCAAACTTTGCGCTAGATCTCGACCATCATTGCATCTTGGTTGAGATTGACATTACCAAAAAATACCCCAAAGAAGTTTGGATTGGTTTGAAAAATTTGGATATAACTTGAAAATTTTTGAAAATTTCCATCTTTTGCACTCATTGTAAGATCCATGGACATGATCATTTGAATGCTTTGTGCTACACCTAACCTTAAAAAGAATATATCACAGGATACTAATACCTCTCTTGGAACTGGGAAAACCAATAAGTTAGCTTATGTGTAAAGCTACTCATAATGGAATTCATCCTCCTACACTACCCCTTTATTACCTCTTGATTTGCCTAATGAAAACATTAGCTTGGTATAAAAACTACTATTGAGGTGTGTGTAGAAACTAATGATAACTTACCTAGCACTACTCCTACTTGTAATAATTTTGCTTCTCATGACAATCCTTTACTTCATTTGAATCTTAATGATAATTTGAATGGGAATCTTATATTGGATCAAAATAATGTTGATCCTTTGGTGTCAGATCAAAATCTGAATATGCATCATGGCAATGAAAATGATATTTGTACTATTAATGGTGCAAGAACCTCCCCTTCTATTTCAGTGATACTCGCAATCCAAATTTCTCATTCTAACTTTCTAATGAAGGAGAAATCACTACTAAAACATTGATTGATATTGCTCCTATTGGATAACAAAAACCAATCCCGGAGATACTTTGGATGATAGACCCTTCCAAACTATTATTAAAAAAATCTTCTAAAGCCAAAATGACTAATAATAACTTCACTAGAACCACGCGTTCTTCTCTAACACCTCACAAATAATTATGTCCTCCTCTCTTCCTTTTCTATTTCTTTCTTTATCTTTTCTTTTTGAATTTTTATTATGATTAATTTTCTTATTTGGAATATCAGGGGTTGTGGGACTCTCCATTGAACGTGTTAGGAGCCTCTGCACTCATAACATCAAATTACTTGTTATTATTGAGCCTTTCATTAACTCTTCCAAGATTGCCCATGTTGCTAGATCGCTTGGATTTCAAAATTTCCTCTTCAATCTTAATAATAAAATTTGGTGTTTTTGGAACAATTCCATCACCATTTCCATCATTGATGATCTTGATGAATTGGTTAATGTCAAAATCTCATTAGGTGAGTTTTCTTTTGGTTCCTTTATCTATGCTTCTTGTAATAGAGGTAGGAACATCCTTTGGAATCTTAAGAACCTTAGCCTCCTCGTTAACCTTCCCGGTTGGTTGGGGGGGATTTCAACACTATCATTGCTTCTTGGAAGGAGGGAGGATGTTCTCCTAACCTCCATTCCATGGAAGACTTCTAATAATATCTAGAGCAATCGATTGACATTGGTTTTTTTGTCTCGATTACACATGGCATAACTCTAGACTTTGGCAGCATCTTGATAGGACCCTCTTTAATTCTCTTTGGATCAATCAATGGCCTCTTACTTTTATTGAGCATTTGAGTAGAACTTTGTCTGATCATGCTCCTCTTTTGATCTCTATCAAAACTACCCCCCCTTAACCCTTCTACTCCCTCACCTTTTAGATTCTAAAATATGTGGACCCAACATGACGATTTCACTAATATTTTTTCACTAATTGGATGGCTCCTGTTCACTCGGATAATTTTGTTAAAGGCATGATTCGGCTTTGGCTTAAGCTCAAGAGGCTTTAACAAAACCTCAATTGGTGGAACAAGCATAATTTTAAAAATCTTTTTACCAATCTTAAAGCTATGGAACAAGTGGTTTGTTCTCTTGAAGAGGCTGTCTTAACTGATCTTAGTAAGCTTGATGAGTTGAGCATTGCCAAAGATAGCTTGATTAATTACCAAAATATGGAGGAAACCAACTTGCATCAAAAAGCCGCTAGTTAACATATTGCTGATGGCGATAGAAACACTAGGTATTTCCATGCTATTTGCAATAAACAAAAAGCTTTAAACTCGATTAAGAAAATTAGGAACTCTATTGATGGCTGGATAACTGATAACAATGAAATTAAGGAATCTGCCATACATCACTTTCAAAATTTATTAAATTCTAATCCTTCACTAGATACGCCCTCCAACACCCATCTAATCTCTTCTATGATTAGCAATGAAGATAACCATTTGCTCACTTTGCATCCCTCGGAAGTGGAGATTAGTTGCACTCTCAATAGCATGAACACTAATTACATTCTTTGTACGATGGTTTACGACTCATTTTTTCAGCATTGTTGGCCTTTTATTAAATCTAATCTTGTTGATGTATTATTGATTTCTTTGATGGTAGCTCCAGATATTTTCAAATTCTATTGTCCTTATTCCCAAAACCAACAACCCTGAATCTTGGGGCAATTTTAGACCTATTAGTCTTTGCACCTTTTTCCAAAAACTCATTGCTAAATTAATTAATAATAGGATTAGCCCTCTGCTCCCTAAAATCATCTCCCCTAACCAAACTAGCTTCGTTAAAAATAGAGCCATATCTGATAATATTCTTCTCGCTCAAGAGCTGGTTCATGACATTGATGTTTCTTCCAGAGGAGGTAATATCCTCTTCAAACTGGACATCTCTAAAGCTTTTGACAACCTCTCGTGGGATTTCCTTTTTCAAATCTTACATTTATTTAGTTTCTCTGATAATTTTATCCAACTTATAAAAAGTTGTATCACTAACATCTGGTTTTCTGTTATCATGAATGGTGAGTCCCTTGGTTTCTTTACTGCGAGCCATGGTTTGCGACAAAAGACCGCTTTCTCCTTCTCTTTTTATCATTGCTATAGAATATCTTTCAAGGAGCCTCAATGATCTTTTCATTAAAACTCCTAACATGTTTTTTAAAACTCATGGTGGTTTCCCTGTTTCTCATCTTAGCTTTGCTGATGATTTTATAATCTTACAATGCTCTCTTCAACATGTTATTAAAATTATTAAGAATCTCTTAAATGATTTTGGCAAAGTTAGTGGTCTCTTTCTCAATGAAAGAAAATGCTTTATCCCTCACTAAGATTCCTAACAATAGACTAAATCAAATCTCGAATTACTAATTTTAAGCAAAATAACTTCCCATTAATTATCTTGGGGCCAGCTCTTTAAAGGCAGAAAAGATCCCATCTTTTGATGATCTTATTCAAAAATATCTAATAAAATTTTGGTTTGGGAATTTCATTTACTCTCTTTGGTGGTAGGCTAACTTGATTAAGAGAACTCTTAATTCCATGCCTTTATATCTCATCCAAACCATTGTGACCATTTCTAGCATCAGATTGGCGTCTCTAAACAAATTTTTTTGGGGCTCTAATACCTCTCTAAAAGAATGCACTGGACCTCTTGGTTTAAAAGTTGTGGCACTTTTTGAGAAGGTGGTCTTGGTTGTAAATCCATAAAGAAGCTATCAATGCCTTCTCTTATAAACTCTGGTGGAATTTTAGGAGTAATCATAGTCTTTGGGCTAATTTCATGACTGCTAAATATTGCTAGGGTAAGCACCCCCTCATTTGTCCCTTTAAACCAGGTGATTCTCCTATGTGGAATAGACTTTGTTCTGTTAAATGGGATGCAGAATCCTTAATTTTTGGGGCATTAACTCGGCACTTCTTTCTTTTGGCAAGATAATGGGTGGATGTGGATCCATTGATGACTTACCTCCACCCATTCCACTGCCGCTATTAGAGTAAACTCTTTCTGGCATAACAACAAGTGGAACAATAGTAAGCTTGCTAATTTTATCCCTTTTACTTTCTTGAATATGATTTCTACTATTTCTATCACTCCAAAAACTCAAGACCGAATTCTCTTTAAGCTCTCACATAATGGTGATTTCAACCTCAAAAATGTGTGGCTCCACATTAAAGATACTCATGATTCCTCCTATGTGTTCTCCAAACTTTGGAATAACAATATCCCTACTTCTTATTCTGTTCTTACTTGGTGTATTCTGAAAAATTTTATCCCTGTTGATTCCTTGTTGTGGGGTAAAGGGTTTTATTTACCCTCTAAATGTCAATGTTGTTTCCATATTGAAAATGTTAATCATGTTTTTGTTAATGGGGCCATTGCTTCTAAGCTTTGGATTTGGTATGATGATCTTCTTAACACTGTCAATTTCAATGGCTCTCTTACTTTATATCAACTTCTTGAAGTCTATTTTGATAATATTACTAAAGGGCACATTAAAGTCATCACTGCTATCACTCTTATCTGGTTCATATGGATGGACCAAATGATGCAAAACATCGTGGTCCCTCACATGTAGGATTATTGCTAGAACTAAAACAAAATTTGTGACTTGTTTAAAGCCAATCTCATTCATTCTGAGACAATTCAAAGGCTGTAAACTGGTGGCCAATAAACTGGGCTTTAACCTGCCGGATCAACCTTACTGTCGTAATGACAAGATTATTTATTAGAAAAAACCTCTTGATCATATTATTAAAATTAATACTGATGGCTCTGTCTCTCATAATGGCTCTGGTTGTGGTGGCATTTTTAAGAACTCTAAGGGTATAGTATTATGTGCTTTTGCTTATCCCCTTATTTCACCTTTGTCCCATTCTTGAGCTTATGGCGGTCTACAAAGCTCTTGAGATTTGCCTTCAAAAGGCGCTCAATATTTGGATTGAGGTGGATGCTCTTCTATTGATTGATCTTTTGACTTCCACCAAAATGGCACCGATTGTACTACCTCCTCAAGCAAACTAGAGCTCTTCTTTCCTGGCGAATTTTAACATCACTCATGTTTGGCGTGAAGGAAATGCTTGTTGACTACATCGGGTGCTAGATCGATGGTATCATCTTCTTTGATCAACACACCTTACCCAAACACTTGCGTGGGTTGGTTAACTTGGACAATTCTAGGTTTCCTTATCTCAGAACTTAATCTACCCTTTTGATGTATACTGTCCATTCATCTTTTACTTGTATGCCTCTTTATTTTATGGCTTTCTTTTCTTTTTTGTGTCCTTTGTGGATGCCTCATACGGATATTACTTGTTGTCTTGACTCTGTGCCATGATTTGGTGTTTTAATAGCTTATCCTCTATTTGGAGGCTCTTTACTTTTGGCATTTAGACTGATAAAGGGCTCTTGAGAGCCATGCATACTAATATGCATTGGAATTTTGTTTATATTTTGTGCTATTGATTTTATAACACCACTCCTATTTGGGATTTTAATATCAATCGCCTTCAATCCTAATCTAGGGGCTTAATCATTCTTTGGATGGAGATACTTATATTGATGGGTTTAGCTACTGCCATTAATTTCAACAACCTACTGTTCCTCAAAGATATTACGCTTGGAGCATCTTAGTTACCTATGTTTTTCTATGCATTGTATTAGTGTTCACTATCTTTGGTTGCAATATTTATTTTGATGATATTTATCTTCTTGGTTTGTCTTTCTTTGGAATCTGGACCCCATACACTTTGCTCTCTTTGGAAACCATTTTGATTCCTTCCTTTGGTGGGATCTTGTTGTGGAGGCTTTCTTCTTTTCTTCAAGCCAAGGTTGTTTTTTGCGGATTTATTATAGCTTTTACTACTCCTTTTGTGGACTTATTATTATGCAGAACTTTGATATTACTTCTTGGTTATCTTTCTATGCCTCGTTTACTTTGCGAATGGAATCTCGACATTCTTTGTTGTTTCTTCTTGTTTATTCTTTTACTGGATGGAGTTTCTTGATTGATTTGCTATTTTGTTCAATAGATTCTTTTGTCATGTCTTTGAGATTGGGGCTTTGGTCAATCTCTTTTCTTGCTCTTAGGAGAGAATTTGTTTTTTCTTTGTTGCTTTCTCTTGTTCCCTGAGGAATGCCATTTTGGTTTTTTAATTTGTTTTCCCTCTCATTGGGCCTTCTTTGCTAGGCTGTATTCTCTCAATGGAAAGGTCTTGTTATTTCTTTTATTACTAGTCATTGGTTTTTTGGGACCTATTTCCAGAATGTTGTCTTTGTGACTTATGGATGTTTTTTTATTCTTGATTTTCTAGTTGTTTGTGTTATTATGAGCTTGGTTGTTTTTGATCATACATGTTGTTGCTCTTTTCATCTTGGTTTTGTTAGCCATAGTCAGAATTCTTCTCCTTTATTATGGGATCAATTTTCCTTGCAGGTTTGGTTTTCCTTAAGGGTTTCTCTGAGCCTTTACTGTGGTTGTGGGTTTAACTACTAGTCTGATTAGCTTTATCTGGAAGGTTCTTTCTGTTTATTATCCTTTGAACCCTTTTGATATCATTGTTGGCTTTTGGATTTTAGGATCCTTTGTTATTCTGGTCTTTATTTACTATCTTTCCTTTTATTTTTTGCTTTTACTATTTTCTTTATTTAATTGGCTACTCTATCTTCTTACTATTTTATCCCTTGGTCTTGTCATTATTTCATCTGATTTTATACTATTTGGATCTTTACATATGCTTTTGGGTGGACTCTTGATCGCTTGTTGGCATTAACTTGCCTTGGTTGTTGGTAATTTGGATTAATACTCTACTGTCTCGGGTTTTGGTTTATTTTGTTGAAGTCTCTATTGAATTTGTTGATTGCTTGGTGGAATTTGCTTTGTACCCCCTTATTGCCTTACTATATGCATATCATCTGAATCCTTTGGTCTACTATATATCTACTATTTTCTCCATCTTTTTTTTGTTAAACCTATATATCTCTTTTTTCTCTTGGATGGGTGGCTTTATGGCAAACTAGCTAGTTTTGTTGTCTTGGTTGTTTCTTGTCTTGGATACTTCTTTCTTGGCTTTTCAAGACTCCATGTTGGCTCCATCTTTGTTGGCTAGGACCTCCGGGTTCTATGTTGAAATTTTACATTCTTCGATATTTTTTTGGTGATTCTTTGTATGCGTTCCCTTCCGGATAACTATTTTTATGCTCTATCTATTTGGTTATTAACTATTGCAATGTCTACTCTAATTGAGAGATTTTATGGCAAACTTGCTGTCCCTTCCTATCTTGGATGCTGCTATCTTAACTGTTACTATCTTGGCTGGTTTTGGCCTTGGTTAGCTGTTGTCTTGCTCTTATTGGATGCTAATGTTGATACTAATTTCAATCCACTTTTTGATTTTTATTCTGGTGGGTTTAAATGTTGCACTAACTGCTTTATTGTTGGGATTGGCTTTCTGAATTCCCATGCTATTTATGTCTGGGCTGTTGTTCATCTCTTGGTTGTTGTGATCTACACTATCTATTGTTGTCTCTATCCCTATCTTGGCTCGGGTAGTTTTATGCAGCCGTATGTACTATCTTTTCTGACTATTGCTACCTTTTGCTGTCTTGCTCTCTTGGTTGTTTGTTGATCTGGCTTATCTTATTCATGTTCTTGAATGTCTTTTCTTGGTGCTATTTTTGGTAGGTTGCAGTTTATTTCCTTTGTTGGGCTATGCTACCTTCCTTTACAATTGCTTTTTCCTAATTACCAATATGGATATTAATAAGGGGGTTGTTTGCTGGCCTGAAAGATTCATATATATATATATATCATATGTTTGGAATGGTGTTAATTATAGGCTCATTGACTTGATTAACAAGATTTCAGCAAGTTTCCTCCTCTGATGTTTTCTTGTGGAGGGATTATATGCTAGTTTTTTTTCTCTTCTTGGATATGACTTTTCATGAGGTTCTAGCAAAGATGTTTCATTCTCATATGTTTATGTATTATCATGTCAGGGTGACTATATTGATGATACTTTTCTTGAATGGGACACCTTATCCTTCAACTCTTAGCAATTTCCTCTCTATATTAGTTATGGTTTTGTTTAGGTTTGCAGGTATTAAAGCTCACAAGACTTTCAACAACATTATCTCCTCACGGTTTGTTGGCTATGATGGTGATGATCTCACTCCCTTTTGGTTTAGTAGTAGCTCTTGTGATGTAACCCTTCTGAAGTTTGGATGCTCATATTTGCATCTACAACTTGGTGTGAGAGCCTTCTCTATCACAATTCCCTACTATCATTCTCAGCTTATGTTGTTTTCCTTTATCCTTTTGTTCGTATTACTTTAGCTGCTCTAATCTCTTTCTTATTACTATTTTGCAAGTGATTCTCTCTTGTCCTCTTGCAGGTTTGCTCCATATTGTCATGCATTCTCACGTCCTCCAGAGCATTGGCCCTAATCTTCCTTTGGCTTATTATGTTAATCAAACTTGTATCTTTTGATTGCTTTAATGTCTTCTTTTGCTTTTGGATGTATTTAGATGGGATTTACTCCTTAGGTCGATTGTAGCTCTTTGAGTAGTTCTAGAGTTTATCCCCTTTAAGGACTTGTTAACCTTTTTTTTGTGGCAATAAAATACCCCTACATGGGTTTCTCCAAAAAAAAAAAAAAAAAACTCTAAACCCTAAAACTAAGCCTAAACCCTGAACCCTAAACCCTAAACCTTAAAAAATCCTAAACCCTAAACCCTAAACCATAACCCTAACCCTAACGCTAAACCCTAAACCCTAAACCCTAAACATTAAAACCTAAAACCTGAAACCCTAAACCCTAAACTAACCTTAAATCAGAAACTCTAAACCCTAAAAGCCCTAAACCCTAAAGCCTAAACCCTAAACTAACCCTTAACCCTAAGCTAACCTTAATCCCTAAACCCTAAAAACCCTAAACCCTAAAGCCTAAACATTAAACACTAAACCCTAAACCCTAAATTATTACCCTAAACACTAAACCCTAAAACCCTAAACACTAAACCCTAAACCCTAAACCTAAAGTTTAAACCCTAAAACCTACAAACCTAAAGTAAATAAACCCTAAAGATAAAATAAATAAATAAAACCTAAACTTAAATAAAATAAAAAATAAAATAAAATAAAAACATAAACCTAAACCTAAAAAAAATAAAAAAGTAAAATATAATAAATAAGAACCTAAACTAAACTAAAAAAATAAACCTAAGAATAAAAAACCTAAATAAAATAAAAACTAAAATTAAAATAAAAATAAAATAAACCTAAAATAAAAAAAATAAAAACTAAATAAAAATCTAAACTTAAAAATAAAGAAAAATTAAAACTTAAAAATAAATAAAAAATAAAACCAAACCCTAAACTAAAATTAAAAACTAAACCTAAAATAAAAATAAAATAAACAAAATAAAATAAACTTAAACCTCAACTGAAATAAACTAAACTGAAATAAATAAAACCTAAACCTAAACCTAAACTAAAATAAACTAAACCTAAACCCTAACTAAATAAAATAAAATAAACTAAAAATAAACCTAAACCTAAACTAAAAAATAAAACCTAAAAATAAACATAAATTAAAAACCTAAAAGCTAAACCCTAATCCATAAACCCTAAAAGGGTAAAAACCTTAACCTAATCTAAATAAAACCTAAAAATATAACAAATAAAAAACCTAAACAAAATTAAAATGAAAACTAAATTTAAAATAATAATAAAATAAAATAAAAACTAAATAAAAATCTAAACCCAAAATATAAGTCTAAAAATAAAACCTAAAAATAAATAAAAAATAAAACCTACACCTAAAATAAATAAATTAAAATAAACCTAAACCTAATTTAAAATAAACTAAATTAAAATAAATAAAACCAAAAACTAAACTAATAATAAACTAAATCTAAGCCCTAAAATAAATAAAAATAAAATAAACATAAAATAAACCTAAACCTAAACTTAAAAATAAAACCTAAATAAAATAAAAACCTAAACCTAAAAAATAAACGAAAATAAAAAACCTAAACTAATATAAATAAACCTAAAATAAGTAAAATAAACTAAATAAAAATAATAAACCTAAATAAAAATAAAATAAACTAAATAAAATAAAATAACCTTAACTTACCATTTTACCAAATTTTAAAAATGAAAAAACCTAAACCTTAAACCCTAAACCCTAAATCAACCTCTAGATAAACACTAAATCTAACCTAAACTAAACCTATAACCTAAACTATAAACCTAAACCTAAAACCTAACTAAAACCTAAACTAAACTAAACCTAAACCTTAAACCCTAAACTATAACCTAATATTAAATCCTAAACACTAATCCTAAACTTAAACTTAAACCTAAACTAAACTATAAACCTAAACTCCTAAATCAACCTAAACTAGAAACCTTAAACATTAAAACCATAAACCCTAAACTTAAACCCTAAACTAAACAACCTAAACCTAAGCCCTAAACCTAAACCTAAAACTAAACACTAAACCCTAAATCATAAACCTTAACACTAAACAATAAACCCTAAAGCCCTAAACTTTAAACCATAAAAACCTAAAAACCAAATCCTAAAGTAAATAAAACCTTAAAATAAAATAAATAAATAAAACCTAAACTTAAATAAAATAAATAAAATAAAATAAAATAAAAGCCTAAACCTAAACCTAAAAATAAGAAAAAGAAAAATAAGCTAAAATATATTAAATAAGAACCTAAACTAAACTAAAAAATAATATAAATCTAAGAATAAAACCAAAAAAAAAAACTAAACATAAAATAAAAATAAAATACACTAAAATAAAACTAAATAAAAATCTAAACCTAAAAATAAACATGAAAATAAAACCTAAAATAAATAAAAAAATTAAACCAAACCCTAAACTAAAATTTAAAACTAAACTTAAAATAAAAATAAAATGAGCAAAATAAAATAAACCTAAACATAAACTAAAATAAATAAAACCTAAACCTAAACCTAAAATAAACAAAACCTAAACCCTAAACTAAATAAAATAAACTTAACTAAAAATAAACCTAAACCTAAACTAAAAAATAAAACATAAAAATAAACTTAAAATAAAAACCTAAAAGCTAAACTCTATTTCGTAAACCCTACAAGGCTAAAAACCTAAACCTAATCAAAATAAAACCTAAAATTATAATAAATAAATAAACATAAAAAAGAAATAATAAAATGAAAACTAAAAATAAAATAAAAATAACAGAAAATAAAAACTAAATAAAAACCTAAACCCAAAACTTAAACCTAAAAATTAATAAAAAATCAAACCTAGACCTTAAACTAAAAAAAACCTAAACCTAAAATAAATAAAATAAAAGAAAGCTAAACCTAATTTAAAATAAATTAAACTTAAATAAATAAAACCAAACCTAAACTTATAATAAGCTAAACCTAAGCCCCAAACTAAATAAAATAAAATAAACTAAAAATAAACCTAAACCTAAACTAAAAAATAAAACCAAAAAAATAAACCTAAAATAAAAAACCTAAAACTTAAACCTAAAATAATAAAAAAAAACCTAAACCTAAACCTAAAAAAAAATAAACCTAAACTATAAAAAAAATTAAAAATTAAACAAAAATTAAACAAAAACCTAAACCTAAACCAAAAAAAAAGAAAATTAAATAAAAAACATAAACTAAAATAATTAAACATAAAATAAGTAAAATAATCTAAATAATAAACCTAAATAGAAAATAAAATATACTAAAATAAATAAAAAATAAACTAAATAAACTAAAAATCCTAAACTTACAAGCCTTAACCCTAAATCCTAAACCCTGAAAACATAAAAACCTAAACCTAAAGTAAATAAAATTTAAAAGTAAAAAAATAAATAAACCTAAACCTAAAAAATATAAATAAAATAAAAGGCTAAACTAAAACTTAAACCTTACCCTAACATAAAAAAAATAAAAAATAAACTAAAATAAAATAAATAAAAACTGAATTTAATCTAAAAAAATACAATAAATCTAAGAATAAAAAACCTAAATAAAATAAAAACTAAATGTAAAATAAAATTAAAATAAACTTAAAATAAAATTAAATAAAAACTTGATAAAACCTAAACTAAAATAATTAACCTAAAAATAAAATTGAAAATAAATAAAAAATAAAACCCAAACCCTAAACTAAAAATAAAATAAACAAAACAAAATAAACCTAAACTTAAACTAAAATAAATAAAATCCAAACCTAAACCTAAAATAAACTAAACCTAAAACCTAAACAAAATAAAATAAAATAAACTAAAAATAAACCTAAATCTAAATTAAAAAATAAAACCTAAAACCTAAACCCTATAAAGCTAAAAACATAAACCTAAACTAAATAAAACTAAAAAAATAAAATAATTCAAAAAGCCTAAACAAAATTAAAATGAAAATAATAAATAAAAACCTAAACTAAACTAAATAAAAAATAGAAAAACCTAAATAAAATAAAAACTCATCCTAAAATAAAAATATGATAAACCTAAAATAAAATAAAATAAAACTAAATAAAAACCTAAACCTAAAAAAATAAATAAAAAAATAAATCCTAAAAATAAATAAAAAAAGAAAACCTAAACCCTAAACTAAAAAAAAACCTAAATCTAAAATAAAAATAAAATAAACCTAAACCTAAACAAAGATAAACTATACTAAAATAAATAAAACTTAAACCTAAACCTAAACCTAAACTAAATAAAATAAAATAAACTAAAAATAAACCTAAACCTAAACTAAAAAAATTCCTAAAAATAAGCCTAAAATAATAACGTGAAACCTAAGCCTTAAAAAATAAAATAAAAACCTAAACCTAAACCTAAAAATAAAAAATAAAACCTAAACATAAAAAATAAAATAAAAATAAAACTAAACTAAAAAATAAACATAAACATAAACTTAAACTTAAACCTAAACCTAGAAAAGAAACTAAAATAAATAAACTTGAAATAAATAAACCTAAATATAAATAAATATTAAAATAAACTAAAATAAATAAAAAATAAACTAAATAAACCTAAACCTACCAGTTCACTTATTTAAAAGAATAAAAAAAATAATAAAGAAAAACTTTAAACTTACAACCCTAAACCCTAAACCCTCCTCCCCCAAGTGTTCTCTCATTCTTTGCTGATTTTGAATCCCTCTTGCTGGCGTGCCCTCCACTAGAGATTTTTGTGGCTTTGGCATCGATTTTGATCCATTTCAATGGCCTGAATGGCATCTGGACATTTGTGTGATATTTTGCAATTGACCATGGCTGCGGTGAGTTCTATTCCTTGGGTTCCACCTCAAAATTTGGATGTGTCGATTAAGACATCCAACATTTTAGGGATTGGCAAACCTAATGCTCCATCATCTACTAAATCTTTTAAGGAAGCACTCTCAAGTAAGCTTTCTCCCTCTATTGATTTGGTTAATCTTATTTCTACATCTTTTAGAGGTTTGTCAGCCATAATGTACTATGTTGTAGACGTTGAAAAGTTGGCAAAACCCTTTGAATTTTCTTTTGTCGATACAGTTTCTTTACCTCATTCAAATTTGGATAAGATTCAATTTTTTTCCATAATCTCAAGCTTACGGGTGCCTTCTTGATTAGTCTTATTGACCCTTGGCATATCCTGATTCAACTTTCCAATTATTTCATCTATATGTGCTTTTTGCTAGTTTTATTTGGTTGGCCTTTGTAACTCGACCAAGCGATCGTTGAGTGATCTCACCCTTCTGTTGCTTGGATCCTTGTGGAATTACACATAACTAAAAATACCCTAAGAAAGTTTGGATTGGCTTTGAAAAATATGGGTATTCATAAAAGGTTGAATTGGAGAAACTTCCAGTTTTTTGTTCCCACAGTAAAATACACGGTCATGATAATTCAAAATCTTTTATTCTCCATCTAGACTTAAAAAATGAATTCCACCTAAAGTAAATGTTGTCTCTACCCATAATCTGATTACTACTTATGTTCAAAATTTGCCTCAGATCTTAAGAATGGTATGAAGGCTGCTATAGAGGTTGATTAGTTAGATATCGGGGTTAATCCTGTGAACATGTTTTGGCTTCTAATGTTGGTAGGGATTCTGCTAATATTCAAAATGAGAAGGGTGATTTACCTCTTATTCTTTCTTTGAATTTGAATATTTCTAATGCAGAGAATAATAAATTGTCTAAGTTATTAGAAGATGATTCTATTTCCTTTGATTCTATTCCTGCATCTATGCTAGCTTTGATCGATAAAAATAAAGCTTTTAATGAGGATTTAAATGATGTCGAGTATCTTTGAAAACATTTGATGGATTTTACTACATGTGCTTTAAGTGGTTCTAAATTGTCACCATCTCTCATTTCTAATCTTGATATTCATGTTAATCCTACTTTTCAACTAAATATGGATTTATAAAAAGGTGAACTCCCCTCCAAACACTTGGAGATTTCTCCTAAATCTATGACCAATGTTACTAAATCTTACTCGGATGATGACTCTATGGGAAAAGAAAATGGCTTCCAAACTTATCAAGCTGAAAAGAAAAAAATGTTAAAAATTTCCCTCCCAAATTGTTCAAAAACACTAGATCTGCTATGACCTCTCACTCCTGTCTTAATTAACCTTTTCTTAACCCCCCCTTTTTTATTTACCTTATGTTTAATTTTCTTGTTTAGAATGTTAGAGGGATCGGTGTCATCTCTATTCATAATCATATTAGAAATCTTTGTCACATTCATAATATTTCTCTTCTTATAGTTCTGGAGCCTCATATTCATGCTAATAAAATTAACCATGTTGCTACAATGATGGTTTTCGATAAATGTTTCTCTAATGTTAGTAATAAGATTTGGTGTTTTTGGAATAATTTCGTTAAGGTCTCTATTCTTGATGACTTTCATCAAGTTGTCAATGCTCAAATATCTTATGGTGAATATTTGGTTTTGGGCTCTTTTGTATATGCATCTTCTTATAGATCTAGTAGAAATATTCTTTGGGATAATTTAAGGAATTTTGTTACCTCTGTGAACAAACCTTGGTTTGTTGGTGTTGATTTCAACACCATTATATTCTCTTTTGAATGAAGTGGTGGTTTCTCTCCTAATATTCATTCCATGGAATATTTCTCCAATATGATCCTTGATTGTAATTTGATTGATATTGGCTAATTATACTTGGCAAAACTAGTTTGGAAAAGTTGGACCAGATTCTTTTTAATACTCATTGGATTACTCAATGGCCTATTACATCTATTGACCATTTAAGCAGAACCTTGTCGATCATGCCCTCTTTTGGTTTCTATTATAGATAATTCTAATAGACTAAGAAAACCCTCTCCTTTTATATTTCAAAACATGTGGATTCAGCATAATGATTTTTTTAATGTTGTGGCTAATAATTGGAAATCTCCTTTACATTTTGATAATTTGATTATGGGGATGAGTAGACTTTGGTTTAAACTTAAAAGACTTAAACAAAATTTGGACTAGAGGAACAGACATTAATTTAAAACATTTTTCCTAATATTAAAGATATGGAAAAAATTAGTTTGTGATCTTGAAGTCTCTGTTATGTCTGATCCTTCAAAGATTATACACTTGACTGAGGCAAAAGATAAACTTATTAACTTCCAAAATATGGAAGAGTCTTATTAATGCTAAAAGATATAAGTAAACATATTACGGATGGTGACAGGAATACTATGTATTTCCATGCTTTGGTTAACAAAAAGAGAGCTTTAAATAATATTCAAAAAAATTAAAAATGATAATGGAGATTGGATTATGGAGAATAATGATATTAAGGAATCAATTATTAATTACTTTAGAAATATGCTTAATAAGAATTGCTCTTATGAAGCTATTTCTCAATCGCACTTGATTCCTTCTTTTATTACCAATGATGATAATGATTTGCTTACCATTATACCAAATGAAGATGAAATTTCAAAGTTTTGAATAGCATGAACATAGATTTTTTTGTTCTTGGTCGGAGGTTTCACTACTCAATGTTTTTGGCTATGATTGGTTTTTTAATGTAATTATTTTCCTAGATATTTCTAGTACTTCTATTGTCCACATACCTAGGAAAGATAATCTAGACTATTGGAGTGATTTCAGACCTATTAGTCTTTGCACCTTCTTCAATAAGCTGATTTCCAAAATTCTTACTAACAAACTTAGTTTTTTACTTAGTAGAATTATCTCTCTCAACCAAACTAGTTTTGTTAGAGGTAGATCCATTTCTAACAATATTTTTCTTGCCCAAGAATTAATTCATGATCTTGATGCCAAGCCTAGAGGTGGCAACATTTTCTTCAAATTAGATATTACCAAAGCCTTTGATAACATCTCTTGGGATTTTCTTTTCCATATTCTAAATTTATTTAGGTTTTCTGATAAATTTATTTATTTTATTAAAAATTGTATTAATAATGCCTTATTTTTTTAGTTTACTTAATTGGTAAGCCTTGGGTTTCTTTCCCTCTTCCCATGGCTTACAATAAGGGGATCTTTTATCTCCTGCTTTATTTATTATTGTTGTTGAGTACTTATCTAGGACCATCAATAATTTATTATTAGATAATCCTAGTATGTACTACAAAACTCTTGGTATCCTTCTTATTTTTCATTTAAGTTTTGCAGATGATTTCATTATTTTTTGCAATGCTTCAATTCAGAACATCAAGAATCTCAAGTCTTTTTTAAATAAAACTGGTAGAGAAAGTGGCCTTTCTATCAATGATAATAAAAGTTGTTTTATCACTTCATCTAGCATCTCTAATAATAAAATCAATCAAATCTTGCATATCACTAATTTTAAATATCAACACTTACCTCTTAAGTACTTCGGTGCTCCGCTCTTTAATGGCCCGAAACATTCCCATCTCTTTGATGAGTTAATTCAAAAAATTTCAATAAAAGTTTTGTTTGGGAGTTCCATCTACTTTCCTTTGGTGGTAGGCTCACTATTCTTAAAAGCACTCTCAACTCAATGCCTCTTTATTTTATTCAAACTATTATCCGCACTAATATTACAATTATCAAAATTGATCATTTGCTTAACAAATTTTTTTGGGGCTCCAATAATGCTACCAAAAGAATGCATTGGGCATCTTGGCATAAATGTTGTGTTCCTTTGGGAGAAGGTGCTCTTGGTTGTAAGCCTATTAGTGAAGCTATCACTGCCTTCTCTCATAAGCTTTGGTGGAATTTTAGAAAGAATGATAGCCTTTGGGCTAATTTTATGATGGAAAAATATTTTCCAAGGTAAACACCCCCTTAGCTATGCTTATTAAGTTGGTAACTCTCCAGTTTGGAAAAGGCTTTGCTCCATTAAATGGGTTGTCAAATCATTAATATATTGGGGTATTCAATTGGGTTCTTCCATCTTTTGGCAAGATAATTGGATTGACAACGGCTATATTGACACCCTTTTATCTACCCACTCTACTACTGCTATCAAAGTTAATTCTTTTTGGCTTAATAACAATTAGAATAAAAGAAAACTTGAGTATATCCCTATTTCTCTTTTTGAAAACTTTAGAAATATCCCCATTTCTTTTAACAAAGACCAAATTCTTTTAAGCTTTCTTATAATGGTGACTTTGTTCTTAAAGAGATTTGGAATTTTATTAGAGATACAGAACCCTTCTAATGTTTTTATTAAACTTTGGAAAAATATCATTCCCATTTCCTATTCGATTTTAGCTTGGACGATTTTAAATAGCTTTAGTCTAGTGGACTCTTTGCTCTGGACTAAATGGTTTTACTTACCTTCAAAGTGTTATTGTTGCTTTTATATTGAAAATGTAAATTATGTTTTTATCAATGGCACTATTGATTCTAAATTACAATTTTGGTATGATGATTTATTTAATACCAACTATTTTCAGGGTTCTCTTTTTTTATATCAACTTCTTGAAGTCTATTTCAAGAATACAATGAAAGGTCATATCAAAGTTTTAATTGATATTACCCTTATCTGGTTCATCTGGATGGATAGAAATGATGCTTAATATCATGGTATTCCTATGAACCATAAAAGGATCTTGGCTAGAACTAAAGAAAAAATTCATGTTCTTTTTAATGCCAATCTTATTAGTAATATTCATTTTAGAGGTTATAAATTTGTGGCTAAAAAAATGGGTATCATTTTTCCTGAGTTTGACTTTTATAAAAGTGTTAGGATTATCCATTGGATCAAACTTAAAGAAAATTTGATTAAAGTGAATACTTAAGGTTCTGTTGCTTCAAACAAATATGGTTGTGGTGGCATCCTTAGGGATATTAAAGGTTATGTCATTTGTGCTTTTTCCTATCCTCTCTAAGCCTGTTATATTATTTTTGCAGAGCTTATGGATAATAATAAAGCTATTGAAGTTTGTTTGAATAGAGGTTTCCCCAACATGGAGATTGAAGTTGAAGCTCTCATGCTTCTTGACATGCTTAATTCCAATAGAAATGGGAATGCTGAATTATTTTATCTTCTTAATCATACTAAAAATCTTCTTTCTCAAGTTTGCTTTAAAATTTCTGACATCCTTCATGAAGCTAATGCTTATGTGGATTACTTGGCTAACTTTGGTGCTAACTTAAATGAGTTTACTTTATTTGACAACTAAACTTTGCCTAAACTATTAAAAGGTTTGGTTAATCTGGATAATACTGGATTGCCTTTTCTCAGATTATAAATTCTTGGCTTGCTTTTTATTGTTAGCTTTTTATGATCTTTTGCTTTTGGTTGCCCCTTGATAAACCCTCTTTGGGTTCTAGTTATCTACTTATTTTCTCTCTTTGGCCTGAGCTAGGTTATATTCTTGATATCTTACTTTTGGATTGGCCTAGTTTTTACTACCTAGTGGATTTTATAATGTAGCTTGGGTTGTTTTGGTTTTTTTAGCATGGTAGCTTCTGTCTGTCTGGTTGGGTGTTTACCATAATTTTCCCTTGGCAATTTTTTATATCCTCCTTTTTGGTTATGGTTATGGTTGTTATAGGTTTTTCTTTCTATATGTGTTTTGCCTCTTTCATGGGATGCTTGCTAACTTACCTGAGTTGGATCTATGGTGGTTGAGGTCTTTCTTTGGCTTGGGTTGGTAGTTTTGGCTGGTTGGGTTGGTTGGATGGCTATTTTGGCTATTTTTTTCATTTTCTATTGGTGATTGATGTGGGGGTTGTTGGTGGTTTATCTCTGGCTTGATTTTGTCATGGTGGAGGTTGTTGGTTGGCTATTATTTTCTCTATTTTGTTGACTAGGGCTTGGTGGTTGGTTTTACTGATTTTGTTTTGTTTCTTTTGGTTATGGTTTTGACCTCCTCTTGTATTGGCTTTCCTCTCTTGCTGTAGTGCCTTTGGGTTTGGGTATTATTCTGGATTGGCTGGTTGAAGGCTATTTTATGGATGTTAGTTGGCCTTGAGTGCTGGTGGCTTGGTTGGGTGCCTTTATTGATGTTTTTCTTGTTGGTTGGCTTGTAGTATATCTTACTAGGCTTTGTACATTTTTGTCTTTGGCTGGCTATTCTCGTTCCTAAACCAAATTTTCTTTTACCTTAGTTTGGTTTGGTGGTTGTTGTTTGCTTCTACCCTTTCCCTAGTTTTATTGGGTGATTTTGGCTTGAGGACTAGTTGTTGGCCTTTACACTGACTTGAGTCTTTTGTTGTTGTAGTAGTTGGCTAGGTGGATATGTTGCTTAGCTGATTTGGTTGGTTGTAGTGGCTGTCTGGGTTGGTTGGAGGAGTGGTTATTTTGGCCAATTTTTCCTAATCTATTGGTGACTATTCTGGGAATCTGCTAGTGTTCTTTCTGTGTCCTATATTTTTGGTTTCCTCCTACTTTATTTTTTCCTTTTTCCTTTTGGGTGTTTTTACTAGCTATTTTTTCTGCTTTGTTGGTGGAGGATATGAGCACTTGTGTTTTTTTTTGCTCTTATTTGTCTCTGGTTTATGTTGTTACCCCTGTCATGATGCTCTTCTTTGTCTTTGGTTTGTTGGTGGAGGATATGAGCACTTGTGTTATTCCTTTTTTGTGGTGGTTTTGGTGGTGCTCCTACTGTATTGCTGCTATCCCTGATGGTTGGTTGATTATGTTCCTTATTGGGCTTGGTTGTTCTGATGGCTTGCTGGTTGGCTGTTATGTTTCTTATTTGTAGGATTTTGCCTTGCTAGATGACAAACATGGGATGATGGGATACATGAGGTATGCTAGCTATGATGGTCTTGATGTTTTCCACTCTTTTTTCTTTTGGCTTGTAGTGTTATATGTAATTGTAACCTTTCTCCTGAAGTTTGGATGCTTACATATAGTGTTGCTCCTTAAGATGATTGTAACTAACCCTGACCCTTTTCTTTACAATACTCTTTTTATTTGCTCTTACTTTTTATGCTTGCTTAATTGAACTCATCCTTTCAAAAGTATGTTGTGATTTCATTTATATGTTATGATAGTCTTGTAGGTGGATCTTGGTATCGATGACCAAAGGATGTTTGTCGCTACTTGACCTCACTTTTGGAGTGAGCTTTCAACTTCTTCACCTTAGACATAGGACTCCTCTTAAACTTTAAGAGTTCCTTAGTCTTAAGACACTTCTAGTGATTAGGTGAACACTTAACCTAACCCTAAAGACTTAGAAGAGTTAGCCATAGGAAGTTATGCCTGAGTGCTTGGAAAACTTGCTACCCTATAGCTTAAACCAAATCCTTACTTCTTTCAAATCAACTCCAAATTCAATCAACTCCAAATTCAAATCAACATCAAATCCAAATCAACCTCAAATTCAAATCAACTCCAAATTCAATTCCAAATCAAATCTTAAATCAATTCCAGCTTAATTGATTTTCTCAAATTCAGATCAATTCCATAATCCAAACCAAAAATCAATTCAAAGTAATTGAAATCCATGATCAATTCTAAATCCAAAATCTTTCCTAAGCCATTTTGATTTGATCTTATGGACTTAACCAAATCAAATTCAAATCACTTCAAATTCAAAAGATTTTCTCATAACCCATTCATATTCTCATTTATATTCACAAATATAAATGAAATATAAATTCAAATAACCAAACCAAATTCAAAACACAAATCCAAACTCTATCAAAATTCAACCTAAACTCTTTCAAGTAAAATTCTAGAACTTAGCCAAATCAAACTCAAATCAATTCAAACCTTTGGATTTTTTCTCCAAACAGTCAATCCTTAAATCACAAACCAAATTCAATCATATACTTCAATCATCAAATCAAACAAAATCAAACCCATGTTCGCCCTTTTGAACTTGAAATTGTCAAGTAAATCAAAACTCATTTGACTCCAAATCACTTACAAATGGATTTATATTTCAATCATAAGTCTATATGTGAGTTCAATCAAACTTGAATCAATCCTTGATCAATTTAATTGACCCACTTAGGCACACTTGACCTAAAGTGACCTAAAACACCTTTTTGAGCCAAATTCTAATCCTACCCAAATTGGATTGAACTAAGCCCATCTAAGCCTCACATTGTGAGCAACAATCATCATAGGATAATCAATCACTCAAATTGGGTCAAACCAAGGAAAGCCTAGCCTTTGACCAAGTCAACACCTAAACTAAATGAAACCCAAACTAGCCAAAATCCATCATAGGCTAAATTGATTGAAACCATTGATCTAAACCAATTCATGATCAATAATTGAACTTTACCAAGTCATCATTTGAGCCAAACCTAGCCAAATTGGCCACTTGACCCTAATTGACCCAAGTTGACCTAAAAATTCAAAATTTGTCAAATCTTGATCTAAGACAAATTGATTGCAATCAATGGGTCAAATTCATTCTAAATCCCTTATTGAACTTGACCAAAGCCTCAATTGGCCAACTAGACCCAATCTAGCCCAATTGACCATGAACCCAACTTGACTTGAAAGGTCAAATCAACTTGAAACTTAACCAAATCAAAATTATTTGAAACCAAAGCTTGAAAAACATTTCAAATGATCAACCAAGCCTAAACCAATCCATGACCTAACCCAACTAGGTCAAGTGGGTCAAATTGTTCAACTTGACCCATTTGACCTAAGTGAACTCAAATGAACCAAAACCAAATATAAATCAAATCAACCAAACTAAAGATACCAAATCATTACAAATGATCATTTGAACTTGACCTAACCCATGATTTGATCCAATTTGATGAATTGGTCAACTTCATCCAAGTTGAACCATTTTGACCTAAATAGGTCAACTTGAGCCAAATCATATCAAATCAACACCAAATTCATTGAAAATTGGAACAACCCATTTTTCAATCATAAATATGCCCAAATCAAAATCAAACCCAACGACCATTTTACCCTCTGGTCAAAGGGTAACTTATGGCCAAATCCACTTGGAATTTGGTCAATTCCTTTTCATGGCAACTTGGCATCCTCTTAGTGGACCATTTGGACACCAAGGGAGGTGGTGCACATGACCCAATGGGTTTGGGTCAGCCATGACCCAACCCAAGGCCAAATGACCCCTACAATCAAAATTCCCCATATGGATCACCTTCCACACTCATTTAACACGTGCACCTCCACACTTCCACTCCTCTACCAAAATCAAAGCACATGGCACTCCAAACAACCAAAATAACCCATTCAATGTCCTCAATTTGATCAAAATAGCAAGGCAAGCTTCGATCATCCGATCCAAGTAGGGGAAGATATACTCCCCCTCATTTACACTCAAACCAAGTTCTTTGAATTTGATTGAGCTGAGAGGATCAAAGGCAAGCTTCTCCAAGTTTCCACAAGCATTCCTAAGCTCATTCCAATTTCTGCTTCATGGATTTTTTCAAAGCTAAAATAGGGGAGGTGAGGGAGATTATCACTTTGCTCAATTCTCAATCAAACTCCAATTGCTCTTGCAAGCACCATCAAGGCACCAAGTTGAGCTTACCCAAAGCTTTCCCAAGTCTCTAAGCCATGAGAAGGGGGAGTTCAATCGAAGTCACAAGCCATTGAAGCAAGCTTTGGTCAATTGGAAGATCCACTGCAAATTGAACCTTGAAACCTTCAATAGGGCTTCTTCTCCACTAGATGAAGCTGCCTCAAATGTTGAAAGCACCAGTGATAGCCTCCAGTGAGTTATGCCTCAAATTCGAACTTAAGTTAAAAAATGATTGGTCCTTTATGAAGGGAATTGTAATCCCATTAAAATTCAACTGTTGGATGTTTGTTTCCTTACTTCTAGATGGTGAGGGTTGAATCTCACCCTTATCCGAGCTGAGTAAGCCATGGAGGACGACGTCGTCCCACAAGCATAAGGGATGAATCATGGACTCCATCGCATGTTTTGATGGACAATCCTAATTAATTGCATGATGTTTATTTAATCCTTCAAAACTATGGTTTGATCTTGACCATCCGATCCTTCTGATGGTGAGCTGATGTGGCAGATGATGTGACAACTTTAATAACCAATCCCATCTTGCCACATGGAAAGTGTGCCGTCGAACTCCCCATAGGATGACCTCGCCTCCGCAAAGCATAGGTAGGGATGAATCATGGACCGTCCATCCCGCATGTTTTGGATGGATAGTCCTGATTAATCTATGTAGATTAGTTTATTTAATCCTTCAAAACTATGGGTTTGATCTTGACCATCTGATCCTTAATCGGACAACCAAGGGGAAAGCGTGTAGCACCGCCGGCTAACGTGGCAGCTGATGTGACAACTTAAATAACTAATCCCATCATGTCACATGGAAAGTGTGTGTCACGTCAGTAACCCATGTGATGTTTATGAGATTAGTTATATAATTAGGTTATTTAATTACTTATTAATCACTTTCATAAATTTATAATTAAATGTAGAAAAATCTAAAATAATGCAAGCTTAACTTCATTTTAAAATAATTCAGAGTGGAATTCAATAAAATTGTTCCTAATTGATTTTAAATATTAAATTTTCCTTAATTAGGGGTTAATTAAAAACTTAATAACCTTACTTACTTCCTAATCATTTCAATAATCAATTCCAAACTTCTCAGACATGTTTAGGGGGATGACTTCTACCTCCCCTAATTTTCTTGGAATTTATTAATGAGTTAATTAGAAAATCAATTAATGAATCCCTAATCACCCTCTTAATGTAATTAAGTATAATTAAGCATGTGAACAGTGTTTAATCACTTAATTAAGATAATTAAGTATTGTTTAAGTGAAGAGAAAGTTTATGGAATGAGTTTGGGGTACTTTCCTTAAGTTATTCCCTAAGCCCCCTTTCTTCCTTAATCAAACATAATAAAGGATTAATCCACTACTGATCTACTTAATTAATCTAATCAAACTTTTAAAACCAATCTAAAATTAATCAATATCTTTTTGGGTAGATCCTTAGGTGTTCAAAAGCTTAAGGTAAGCTTATGGAAATCAAAACCCAACCCACATGTATGGGGAGATTATGAAAGTACTTAATGAAAAACCTTAATTTAATTAATCAATAATTGTGAGCCAATTGCATTAGACCCCTTTCTTTCTTAGGAGCATTGATTATTTAAATTCCATGTGGTTTCATATCATATGTTGGCTCACAATTGTTTGAATAATTATGTTAAAGTGGTGGGGTAATTAATGAATTTAATCTACACCTTAATCTAAACAAAACATAAAATCAATCTAATTATTTTAAAATTAAACTAAACCAATTCACACATGGGGAAATGGGTTAGGACCAGAAAACTCTTTTCACATTTCTAAATCAAATTCAAAACAATAATAAAAAAATCTCTTTATGAAATGTTGATTCACTTTAAATGATCTAATTTCATAAGATTGTCTTTAGAATTAATTAGGGTGAATGAAGTTACATGCTTACATCACTTTATTTCTTTCCAAACATGCTAAAATGTTGTATTCCATATGAAATCATGCATTCATATTTTGAAAAATCAAAATAAATGAAATGTTTCCTTTATGTCAAATTGCATGTTTTGGCTAAAGTAAGAATATGAGTGGCTATTATCACTACTAAATCAAAAATTATTTTAAAAACTTATGAATCAAAGATTTAAAATGAAGGTATGCTACTTATAAATACTTATAAGCTTGCATGTGATTGTAGCATAAAATGTGTTATGTGATTTTCTTCTCTTTTCTTAACATAGGTTTGTATAGGATTTGGAAAGTGTATAATTCATTTGAAAAGAACATAACACTTGCTTAAATCCATTCCTATACACTTCTATGTTATGATTTAATAAGGATCTTCACATTGCACATGTAAATTAAACAACCAAAATCAAACAAACAAACATAAACCTTTTGCATGATTCTTCATCCATTTGTTTTGTTTTGCACATGCACATGTATTTAAAAAAAAGTGGTATATTACCGGACATCCCGGGATTGCAAGGCTTTAAGTATCCCTAAGAAGGTCTTGTACCTTATACCCTTAGTGTTGAAAATAATGGTGCCATACTCACTTATGTCTTTCATACATATAAATGTGCATTTGATTAATGGATAAAAAAAATCCCTCTCTTTTCTACTAACAAAATCATGCATCATGAAATATCAAATTTTCCTAAATAACATTTCTTTAGCATTCATCATCAAAGTTGCTAAGGTTTGCATTTGCATGTATAGATATGCTTAAGATCATTCATATGCATGATACACATGTTCGAAAGAAATAAATGATTGTGTATTTTATGATAGTAATTCACTTTAATTAATTCTAAGATGCCTTTCTTATTGAACAGGTTTATTTAGAGCAAATCTAAACTTAGGATTAATTAAAACACATAATAAAATATTCACTAAAGAAAAATCATTAATGAATCCACCTTAGAAATTACTAAGTTTTTTCTAAATAAATAACAACCTAGCTATTATGCAAAACATGACTTGCCTACATATATTTAAAATAATAGGAGGAGTTAGTTGAACCCCCCCAATTGTAAATTTTCTGGTTTATCCTCTCTTGTGGAGGAAAATATGCCCATTTCTCCTTTGATTTAGGTCATGCTTTGGCCCTTGCCAAAGCTCTAGAGGATCCAAGGTTGTTGTTTGCATGCGGATAGCACAAATCCTCACCACTTAAGAATTTCCATGATCTTGTGTTGTGGAATTGTAAGCCTTAGATTTCTAATAAAAATTAAACTCAAACACATAATTCCTCTCAAATTTTAAAAATATAAAGGCCAACCATAGGATAGTTTGGGATGCTCGCTAGGTTTCCTAGCATCATGAGCATACTTATCTGGAGCTTTGATAATAACTCATTTTGATCATTTTGATCTTAAAAATAGCCAATTTATTGGTAGTCCTATTTTGAAATCTTTCAAGACAATGATCATTTACCTTAATGAGTATTCTTATGGAATCTCATTCCTTAAGATATGATTAACTATGGGGCTTGCCTCCATAGAACCAAACAAAAAATAAAAAGAAAAAGTAGGGGAAGAATGAAGAAAAAAAAACTCATAGTCTAAGTCCTCATTAGTGATTAGGTCCATTTGCAATATGGTGACTTCTATCTCTTGAGATAGCACATCATTCTCAATGTTGTGCTCCTAATGAGAATATCTACGATCTATGTGGTGTCCATTAAGTGTGTATTTTTGTCTTCATTTATTTTTCCAAAAGATAGATGAAGATGAAAATATTCTCCATAGATTTTCTAATGACTAAATAGTTCTCTCCATATTTGGTAAATGATCATTATCTCCAAGTATAGATAGTGGATTTATATTTCATATGAACCTAAGACTCTCCTTCTTTTTTGTTGGCACTTAGTTTATTTCATTCTTTAGCTAAACAGCCAAGATCCTTTATTTTGGACCTCATCATGTAGGTCTTGAGACCCATATTGGGTTCCCCAATAGGTGAAAATAAAAATTTAATAAAAGAAATAACTAAAGACTTCCTCCTTATCATTTCTATGGTAAGGTTCATTCTAAAAAATAAAGAAAAATAAATCCTTTATATGAACAACAATTTCCAAAAAGTACTTTTCAAAATACACATAATAAAATATTTCTACCTCATCTAACAATCTTCATGATTGTTACATGTAGGATCATTTAAAAAATCAAAAATAATCTTTCAAAAAGCACAAATGAACATCATTCATTCAATATACCAATATTTATTGAATGAAGACTTCATTTCAAATCAAAAATCAATAATCATCTTTTCAAAAATAAAATCAACAATCATCTTTTAAAAAAAATAAAATCAACAATCATCTTTTTAAAAAAACAAAATCAACAATCATCTTTTCAAAAATAAAATCAACAACCATCTTTTCCAAAACAAAATCAACAATCAGCTTTTCAAAAATAAAATTAATAATCATCTTACAAAAAAAAATAAAAAATCACCTTTTCAAAAAGCACATATTTGAAAATGAAAAATTCTCTTTCAATATACCCAAATTTATTGAAAGAAGATTTTATTTCCAAATAATATCATATCATAACATTGAAATTCCATTTCAACATATCTCACATATGTTGAAGTTTGAATTTCTTTCTTTTCAAAAATTACAAATTTGAAAATAAGCCTCTCCATTCAATATGTTGGGCGGAGGCTTTATTTTCAAATAAAATTACACCATTTGAAATTCCACTCAACACATCCCACATGTGTTAAGTTAGAATTTCATTCTTTTAAAATAAAGCAATAATCATACACCAAACAAAATTTCATCTTTGAAAAATAAAATATAATTGACTCCCATTTGACATACCCAAATTTGTCAAAAGAGAGTTCCATTTTTAAAAATAAATTTGGACTTTATTTAGCATACCCAAATTTGCTAAGTAAAGATCCCCCTCTTCAAAAAATAAAAATAAAAAAATCATAAAAATAAAACACATTTGGATTCTTTTTTTAGCATACCCAAATTTGTTAAGTGATGATCCTCTTTTCAAAAATCTAAAAAAAAAAATCAAAACACATCTAGATTCTTCATTTAGCATACCAAATTTGCAAAATAAATATCCCTCTTTTCAAAAATCAAAACATCAAAATCAGAAACACATTTGAACTTCATTTAGCATACACAAATTTGGTAAGTAAAGTCCTCACTTTCAAAAAAATCAAAATCACAAATCACAAATCAAAACACATTTGGATTCTTCATTTAGCATACGCAAATTTGCTAAGTGAAGATCTCTTTCAAAATCAAAACATCAAAACATAAAACACATTTGGATTCCTCATTTAGCATACCCAAATTTAAGTGAAGATACTCTTTTCAAAAAATCAAAAAATCAAAATACATTTGGATCTTTTATTTAGCATACCCAAGTTTGCTAAGTAAAGGTCCATCTTTAAAATAAAATCAAACACATTTGATTCTTCATTTAACATACCTAAATTTGCTAAGTAAAGATCCTCCTTTCAAAAAATAAAAATAAAAGAAAACATTTGGACTTTATTTAGCATACAAAAATTTTCTAAGTAAAGGTTCCCTTGTCAAATTCACACATGATTCACCAAACAAGCAAAAGAAGAAGAAAATTGTTTTCAAACAACTCATTTAGCATGCCAAAATTTGCTAAATGAGTAAATCCCAAATAAAATCAATTGAGCATTTATTTTAGCATACTCAAATTTGTTAAATAAAGGGTCCCCAAACACAAAAATCAAAATTAAATATGAAGCAATGGAAGCATCAATCTCTTCAAAATATTTGAACCCATTTCCAACATACACAAATTTGTTGAAAATGGATTCTAAATTAAAAAATCTCTTCCCTAGTTCTAAATTCAAAAGTTTCTCCCAAATTAAAGAGCCCCACTTAACATAGTCAAATTGTTGAGTGTGGATTCAAATTCTAAAATCAAATTAAAGCAAAAAATCTAATTTGAGTTTATTTTCCCAAAATTGAAGAATTTCAACTCTTTATTCATTTCTTCAGTATGTGTTTACTTTTCCTTTGGGATGGATTTGGCCCGATCGAGCCACCTCCATGACTTTACCCACCTCATTCATTTTGGTTGAGGTTTTGAGGGAGTTAGGATCACTTGTGAGGGGACCACCCTCTCGCAAGTGTTGTGGAAGCCATCATCTATGTTGAGATGTCATCATTTAGAGTTTCCCTCCGAAGACTAAGCACCAGATTTGTTTTAATGCTAGTGCATTGTGGTTCCCATTTTACAGATACGGGCTAGCACTCATTGGCTTCTTCCAAAGGCTCCCATTTTAGATAGTCTCATACCTAGGAGGTAAGGTATAGTTTCCATACTACTCCTCCCAGCAGGACCCTGTGCCACAACAGATGTCACAAGATCAAGTGGTATCATGTGTGCATAGCCAAAGATATGGAGGTAGTTTTTCAGTCTACAGTAGAGGAGTTACCCAGGATAGTCTCTCTAGGTTTTGGGTTAATGGTTTAAGTTTTAGGTTTTAAGGTTTAGGATTTTAGGGTTTAGGGTTTAGGGTTAAGGGTTTAAGGTTTAGAGTTTAGGTTTTAGGTCTAGGGTTCAGGTTTTAGTTTAAGGTTTAAAGTTTTTATTTCTTTTTAACAGAGAATAAATTCAAATTCAACATTTTTTCCTTTTGATTTCATCAACCAAGTAACACACCAAGTTTTCTAAGACACAAGCGACAAGATAGATAAATAATGAGCACGCATAGAGTAAATTAAAAACATTAGATAACTAAAGTCATCTCTACTGTAAAGACACCACTCCATAGATAGCAGATCGGATCGACCATTCTTGGTTTCTTTCATCTCACCCACCTCTCGAGGGATCCGATCATATCCTTGATCTCTCCCCTGCCACCACCACGGGTAACTATGTTGCTCCCACAACCTTCATATCCACCAACACCTCCGGATCCCCACCACCCTGCGATAATCACGCCTCCTTTAGCCTCCACGCTAGATCTGGACTAAGCATGGTTGATGTATTCCCAACAAGGTTACCCATTCTTAGGGTTTAGGTTTATTATTTTTTAGGGTTTTGGTTTATTTTTTAATTAATTTAGATATTTTAGGTTTTAGTTTAGGGTTAGGGTTTAGGGTTTAATGTTTAGGGTTTAGGGTTTAGGGATTTAGGGTTTTGCTTTTAGGGTTTAGAGTTTAGGGTTTAGGGTTCTGATTTAGGTTTAATTTTAGTGTTTCTGATTTTGGGTTTTAGGGTTAGGGTTTAGGGTTTAGGGTTTAAACATTTAGAGTTTAGTTTAGTGTTTAGGCTTTAGGATTAGTGTTTTGAGGTTTATGGTTTAGGGTTTAGGGTTTATGGTTTTATAGGGTCAAGATTAGGGTTTAGGTTTATGATTAATTAATTTTGAGTTTAGGGTTTAGAGTTTAGGATTTGATTTTAGGTTTAGATTTAGGAGTTTTAAGTGGGGTTTAGGGTGGCTGGTCATAATTGTTTAGGGTTTAGGGTTTAGACTTTAGAGGTTTAGTTTCTAGGGTTTAGGTTTGGTTAATTAGGATTTAGAATTAGGTTAGGGTTTAAGGTTTAGGGTTTGGGGTTTAAATTAGGGTTGGGTTTAGGGTTTAAGTTTATTTTTAGGTTTAAGTTAGGTTAGGGTTTAAGTTTAGTTAGTTTAGAGTTTTAGTTTTAGGTTTAGTGTTAGGGTTAGGGTTTAGGATTTAGGATAGTTTAGTGTTTTGGTTTAGGGTTTTTTAGGGTTTAGGGTTTAGGATTGTAGGTTTAAGGTTGTAGGTTTAAGGTTTAGGTTTAGTTTTAGGGTTTCAGGTTTAGGGGTTAAGGATTAAGATTTAGGGTTTAGGGTTTACAGTTTTTTTAAAAAATTAAGTAAACCGATAGGTCTAGGATTATTTTGTTTATTTTAATTTTTATTTTTATTTTAGTTTATTTTTTATATTTATTTAGTTTAGTTTATTTCTTTTAGGTTTATTTATTTTAGTTTAAATTTTTTAATTTAGTTTCTTTTTGGGTTTAGGTTTTGGTTTCTATTTATCTTTTAGTTTAGTTTTATTTTAATTTTATTATTTAGGTTTAGGTTTTATTTTTTATTTTTAATTTTAGGTTTAGGTTTTATTTTATTTTCTTAGGTTTATGTTTAATGTTTTAATTTTAGGTTTAGTTTTAATTTTGATTTTTTTATTTTAGGTTTTTGTTTATTTTTAATTTATTTTATTTTATCTCTTTTAGGGTTTAAGTTTAGTTTATTTTAAGTTTAGGTTTAGGTTTTATTTATTTTAGTTTAGTTTTTTTATTTAGGTTTTGGCATATTTTATTTTTTTAATTTAGGTTTACATTTTTTTCATTTTGGGCTAGGTTTTATTTTTTATTTATTTTTAAAGGTTTTATTTTTAGGTTTATTTTTTGGTTTTGGTTTTTATTTAGTTTTATTTTATTTTAATTTTATGTTTAATTTTTATTTTATTTTGGTTTTTTATTTTTAGGTTTATTTTATTTTTTAGTTTAGTTTAGGTTTTTATTTATTTTATTTTAATTTATTTCTATTAGTTTATTTTATTTTATTTTTAGATTTAGGTTTAGGTTTCAGTTTAGGTTTTTATTTTATTTTATTTTATTTATTTTATTTAGGTTTAGTTTTTTTATTTATTTTATTTTTTGGCTTTAATTAGTTTAGGTTTAGATTTTTAGGCTTTTAGGGTTTAGGATTTATGGTTCAGGGTTTAGGGTTTTAGGGTTTAGGGTTTTATGGTTTAGGTTTTAGGGTTTGGGTTTAGGGTTTAGTGTTTAGGCTTTAAGGTTTTGGGGTTTAGGCTTTACAGTTTAGGGTTAGCTTAGGGTTTAGGGTTAGTTTAGGGTTTAGGGTTTGAGCTTTAGGGTTTAGGATTTTTATAATTTAGGGTTAGTTTATGGTTTTAGGGTTTAGGGTTTTAGGGTTTAGTGTTTAAGGTTTAGGGTTTAGGGTTAGGGTTAGAATTTAGGGATTAGGGTTTAGGGTTTACAGTTTAGTGTTTAGGGTTTAAGGTTAGTATAGGGTTTCGGCTTAGGGTTTAGGTTTTTGAGCTTTTTAGGGTTTAGGGTTTACTGTTTAGGGTTTAGGGTTTAGGTTTTAGTTTAGCGTTTAAGGTTTTTGATTTTTTTAAACATAGAATAAATTCATATTCAACATTTCTTCTTTTTGATTTCATCAACCAAGTAATACACCAAGTTTTCTAAGACATAAATGATGACATAAATAAAAAATTAGCATAGAGCAAATCAAAAGCCCTAGATAACTAGAATCGTCTCTACTTTAAAGACATAGTTCTATAAATAGTAGATCAAATCAACTATTCTTTAATTTCTCTAGTTCCCATCAGAACTGTCCCGACCTCTCGAGTAGCGAGTTCCACAATCATATCCCATATCTCTCCCTCCGCCACCTCCATGGTTGTAACCTCTATCGCTCCTCCGACCTCCATAACCACCACTGCTCCGACCACCTCCTCCATATCAACTAGCACCACTAGATCCCCCACCACCATTATGATAAACGCGACCTTTGCCTTCGCATACACCACCAGAATGAGCCTAGTTGACGATGATGTTCCTGCCATCATTAAGGTTTTAGGGTTTATGCATTTAGGATTTAGCGTTTAGGGTTAGGGTTTAGGGTTTAAGGTTTAGGGTTTTCTAGGTTTAGGGTTTAGGGTTGTAGCTTTAGAGTTTAGGGTTTAGGGTTTAGATATTTTTTTAGATTAATTAAACCGGTAGGTTTACATTTATTTAGTTTATGTTTTAGTTACTTTAGTTTTTTTTATTTAGGTTTATGTTTTATTTTTATTTAGTTTAGTTTATTTATTTTAGGTTTATTTATTTTAGTTGAGGTTTTATTATTTTGGTTTATTTTATATTTTTAAGTTTAGGTTTAATTTTATTTTTTATCTGAGTTTTATTTTTATTTTATTTTTTGGTTTCAATTTTATTTTTTATTTTAGGTTTAGGTTTAGGTTTTAATTTAATTTAATTTTTTTATGTTTTAGGTTTTTATTTTAGTTTATTTTATTAAGTGTTGGTGTAATTTTAGGTTTAGTTTATTTTAGTATTACGTTCGGGTTTTATTTATTTTAGTTTAGTTTATTTTAGGTTAGGTTTAGGTTTATTTTATTATGTTTATTTTTTTGTTGGTTTATGTTTTTTTTTAGTTTAAGGTTTTTAGGCTTTAGGATTTAGGGTTACCTTAGGGTTTACGGTTAGTTTAGGATTTAAGCTTTAAGGTTTAGGGGTTTTTAAGGTTTAGGGTTAGTTTAAGGTTTTAGGTTTTAGGGTTTATGGTTTAAGATTTAGGGTTAGGGTTAGGGTTTAGGGTTTAGGGTTTAGGGTTTAGGGTTTAGGTTTAGGGTAATTTTAGGGTTCAGGGATTAGGGTTTAGGGTTTAAGGTTTAGGGTTGTAGGTTTATGGTTCAGGGTTTATGGTTAGTTTTAGGGTTTAGGGTTTAGGGTTTTAAATTAGCAAAGTGCAGGTGGTTTAAATTTTCTTTATTTTATTTAATTTATTTTATTTATTTAATTTATTTTATTTTTTTTATTTTTATTTAGATTTATTTTTTATTTTTATTTATTTTATTTTATGTTTATTTATTGTAGTGTAGATTTTTTTTTAGTTTATTTTTAGGTTTATTTTAAGTTGAGTTATATTTTATTTTATTTTAGGTTTTAGTTTTAGGTTTTAGGTTTAGGGTTTAGGTTTAGTTTAGTGTTTATGGTTTTAGGGTTTAGGGTTTAGGGTTTTAGGGGTTATGGTTTATCATTAGGGTTTAGGGTTTAGGGTTTAGGATTTAGGATTTAGAATTTAGGGTTTTTAGGGTTTTGGGTTTGAGGTTTAGAGTTCAGGGTTTAGGGTTTAGGGTTTAGTATTTTGGATTAGGGTTTAGGGTTTTTGAGTTTATTGTTTAGGGTTTAGGTTTGTAGATTTAGGGTTTAGGGTTTTTAGGGTTTAGGTTTAGGGTTTAGTGTTTAGGCTTTAGGATTTTGTGTTTTGGGTTTTGGGTTTTGGGTTTTGTGTTTAGGGTTGTAGGTTTAAGGTTTAGGTTTTAAGATTAAGGGTTAGTTTTAGGGTTTAGGGTTTAGGGTTAGGGTTTTTTATTTTTTCTATTTTTAAGGTTTAAGGTTTAAAGTTTTTGTTTTCGGTGTAGGGTTCAGGATTTTTGGTCTTATTTTTTAACAGAGAACAAATTCAGATTCAACATTTCTTCTTTTTGACACCGAGTTTTCTAAGGCACAAGCGTTGAAATAGATAAAAATGAGCATGCATAGAGCAAATCAAAAACTTTAGATAACTAGAATCATCTTTAGTGTAAATACACAATTCCATAAGCCACAGATCGGACTAGCCGCTCTTCAGTTTCTCCCATCCCCATCAGAACCACCACGGCCTCACGAGTAGTGGGATCCGCCACCTGATCTCTCCCTCCACCACCACCACAAGAACCTCCGCCCTTCATGCATCCATAACCAGCTCGACCACCACCTCCATATCGACCAACACCTCTAAATCCCCCACCACCACTGTCATAATCGTCGCCTCCGCCTACACCTCAATTGCCTAGTCTAGACTGAGCTTGGTTGACTTTGATGTTCATGCCATCAAGGTTCTGCCCATTCTTAGGGTTTAAATTTAGGTTTGGGTTTATTTAGTTTTAGGGTTTAGGTTTATTTTATCATATATTTAGTTACTTTAGGATTATGTTTAGGGTTTCGTGATTAGGGTTTAGGTTTTAGGGTTAGGGTTTAGGGTTTTGGGTTTATAGGTTAAGGTTTAGGGTTTAGGGTTTAGGGTTTAGGGTTTAGGGTTTAGGGTTTAGGGTTTAGGGTTTTAGGGTTTATGCTTTTATGGTCTAGAGTTTAGGGTTAGGCTTTAGAGTTTAGGGTTTAGGGTTTAGGGTTTAAGGTATAGGGTTTAAGGTTGTAGGTTCAGTGTTGTAGGATTAGGGTATAGGGTTTAGGGTTAGTTTTAGGGTTTATAGTTTAGGGTTTAGGATTTAGGGTTTAGGTTATTTTTTTAAAATTAAGTAAGTCGATAGGTTTAGGTCTTTTTAGTTTATTTAGTTTTTATTTATTTATTTTAATTTAATTTATTTTAATTTATTTTAATTTATTTTATTTTTTATTTTTATTTAGGTTTCTTTTATTTTTATTTAGTTTAGTTTTATTGTTTTATATTTTCTTATTTTAGTTTAGATTTTTATTTTACTTTATTTTTTAGGTTTAGTTTTAGGTTTAGGTTTATTTTTTAGTTGAGTTTTATTTTTATTTTGTTTTTTAGGAATAGGTTTTATTTTTTTTTACTTTTAGGTTTAGGTGTAGGTTTTTATTATATCTTTTTAGGTTTATTTTTTATTTTATTTTGGTTTTGGTTTATTTATTTATTTTATTTTTAGGTTTTATTTGGTTTAGGTTTAAATTTTTAGATTTTTATGGTTTAGGGTTGAGGGTTTAGAGTTTAGGGTTTAGGGTTATGGATTTTAGGGTTTAGGGTTTATGGCTTAGGATTTTGGGTTTTGGGTTTTGGAGTTTAGCATTTAGGGTTTAGGGTTTTGTTTTTTTTATTATATTTTTAAATTAAGTAAACTAGTAGGTTTACATTTATTTAGTTAATTTTTTATTTATTTTAGTTTATTTTAATTTTAATTTTATTTAGGTTTATTTATACTTTTATTTAGTTTCATTTATTTATTTTAGGTTTATTTATTTAGTTTATTTTTTAGGTTTAGGTTTTGGTTTAGGTTTATTTTTTAGGTTAGTTTTATTTTTATTTTTCTTTTTAAATTTAGGTTTTATTTTCTATTTTTAAGTTAAGGTTTTTATTTTATCTTTTTATGTTTAGGTTTTAGTTTTTTAATTAAGGTTTATTTTTAGGTATTATTTTTTAGTTTAGATATAGGTTTATTTTTAGTTTATTTTCTTTTATTTAGTTTAGGGTTTAGGTTTATTTTATTTTAGGTTTCGATTTAGGTTTTATTTATTTTAGCTTAGGTTTAGGATTATTTTATTTTCTTTATTTTAGGTTTAGATTTTTTTTAGTTTTGGGTTTAGTTTTATTTTTATTTATTTTAGGGTTATTTTTTAGCTTAGGATTTTATTTGGTTTTTTTATTTTATTTTAAGATTATTTTATTTTTATTTCACGTTTAGTTTTTATTTTATTTTTATTTTACGTTTAATTTATATTTCATTTAGTTTTTTTAGGATTATTTTACTTTTTAGTTTTGTGTATGTTTTTATTTATTTTATTTTAATTTAGTTTTATTTTTTTATTTTTTAAGTTTAGGTTTAGGTTTATGTTTTTTTTTTAATTTTATTTATGTTTAGGTTTATTTATTTATTTTTGTAGGTTTTATTTAGGTTTTTTTTAGAAACCCTATATGGGGAAATTTTATTGCCACAAAAAGAGGGTTATAAGGTCCTTATCGGGATAAACTCCAAAACTACTGCTCAAAGAGCTACAATCAGCCTAGATCATAAATTCCCTTTTTAAGTACAACCACAGGCAAAATAAAAGAGAAAAGTAAAGCAAAAGATACAAAATGATTAACAAAGATAAGCCAATGGATAGATTTCCAAAGCACTTCAGGATGAGAGAATGCATGGCACTAGGGAGCAAACCCGAGAAAAAGGAAATGCATCGCAAAAATGTAGAAAGATAAAAATTAGAATAGTTAAAACAATACTGATAAAGTGAAAACTAAAGCGATAAAGCGAGAAAAATTATAGAGAAGTGTGTGAGAGAATGCTCAGGCTCAGTCACACCAAATTGGGGCAGATGCAAATATGAGCATCCAAACTTCAACGGAAGGGTTACATCATAAGAGCTACTACCAAACCAAAAAGGACTGAAGTCATCACAGCCATCATAGCCTACAAACCTATAGGAAGATATCAGCCATTTGTTGAAAGTCTTTTGAGCCTTAGTACATGCAAACCTAAACAAATCCATATACACTAAAGAAAAGGAAATAGCAAAGAGCAGAATGGGAGAGGGGATCCCATGCAGGATAAATATCATCAATATAGTCACCATAGCATGAGAATCCCTACACATATGAAATTGAACCATCTTTTCCATATCCACCTTTTTAATACTAGAGCCAAGAGTATAATTAGGCCAGCATGAAAACCCACCACAAGAAAATAACAGAGAAGGCCAGGCAGAGGATAGAAACAATATATAACCGATTGAAAATCCTATTGAAATCCTGCTAAGCAAATCAATAAGCATGTGAATAACACTATCCCAAACATATGGGACATATATGAAACTTACAGGCTAGGAGTACAGCTCAGCAATATTGCCCAGAAAAAGGTACCTATTCAGAATAAGCAATGCAGATGTTAACAACCCCCTTGTTAATAATCATTGTAGAAGTTATCAAACAATAAATGTAAAGTGCGACAGAATAACCCATGCCCAAAATACAACAGGAAATGCAGAAGTCTAACAAAAACAAGATGGGAATGCAGCAGCAGATTAGGTGGACCATAAGCCAGAGGTAATAAGCTGCACCCCACAACAAACAACACCAAATAAATACAATCAAAGAGACAACCCCAGTAGTAGCTTGCTGGGCATAAAACTTGATAATCTAGTTCAGCCAACAACCAAGATAACAAATAATAGCTAGCTAGCCATAAAACCACTCATTCAGAGTAGACAGTGCATAAGTTAATAACCAAGTAGGTAATAGCATAATCACAGTGATCTGCACAAGTCTAACTGAACCAAGATGGAAAAAATAGCAGCAGATTAAATAGACCATAAACATCAGGTGATAAGCTGCAGCCCGGTCACAAACAACAAAAATAATCAGGAAAATAACCCCAGAATCAGCCTGCTGGACATAAGACCCGAAAATCCAACAGCCAATAATTAAAATAGCAAAATAATTATTGCACCCACCATAAGATAATCTAGTAAAAAATAGTGGTACAACATAAACATGAAAGGGGTTCAAAGGAGAGCCATCATTGAAATCCTTCAAGACAAAGAAAAGCATACTAGTAGCTAAGCCAACATCATCAGTAAAAATAGGCTGGAAGGAAATCAAGAACTAATTCCAATCCTACAAAACATTAGTAATAATAACAAGGGTATTGCAGTTTCTCTCCTTACAAGTTGTGGAGGTGAGGTTAGAGAGCATAAGAGGGGCCACAACCCTATTAAAGAGAGAAAAGACAGATAAATGAGGGCCTGCAATGAAGCTATACAAAAATATAGCAATTAAATAATGAGACAGCAAAGTCATGAGCCCTAGCACAGATTTCCAGAAAAAGGAAAAGAGATAAAACATAGCCTTAATCATAAAATGGAAAATATATACAGTAAGACCCATAAACAAAATATTGATGGCAAGAAGTCTGTCCTTGTTGATCAAAAAATAAAGTAGAAATTAAAACATCTCCCTCTAGCAGATCCTGCTGATAAGGGAAAATATCTCCATCCAGTAGGTTAGAAAAAAAGGAAACACCTTACCATTAACAGTGGAAACAATAGAAGCAGTAAGACCCCAAATAAGGTTAAGGTAATTAATCCAGCAGCAGATGCCACAGAGATCACAAAATAACCAGAAAGGGCTATCAAGAAGATGTATCAACAAAAGCCAGAGAAACAACAACACTAAACAGAAGTTGGTCATGCAATTAAATAGGTAATACAACAGGCCAAAATAATAGGATGAATTAATTTCTGAGATAAAGGAGTCCAGTATTGTCCAAATTAACAAAACCACGCAAATGTTTAGGTAGTGTAAGTTGATCAAAGAATTTTATGCCATCTAATCTAGCACCCAGATTAGCAAGGTAATCAACACATGCATTACCTTCACGCCATACATGAGTGATTTTAAAATAGAGTTGAGAAAGGAGAGCTATAGTCTACTTTAGAAGGTAGTATAATTGTATTTCCCACTTTGGTGGAAGTCAAAGATCAATCGGCAACAAGGCATCCCACCAATCCAAATATTGAGCCAGCTTTTTTGAAGGCAAATCTAAATAGCTTTGTAAGCCATTAGCTCGGGCCAAAGAAGCGAGCAAGTATTGAGGGGTAGCAAAAGGGTAAGGTTTTGCACCGGTGAAGACTTTTGAAATATCAAGTTTTAAAAAATACCGTTAACTTTAATTATATACGCATGAGGTTTTATCCAATAAATAATCTTCTCATCTTTATAGTTGGGTTGATCCGGCAAGTTAAAACCTAGTTTATTGGCCACAAATTTGTAGCCTTTGAATTGATTGTAGTTAATTAAATTGGCATTAAACAAGACACGGATTTTAGTTTTAATTCTAGCAATTATCCTCATATGGTTAATAGAATCCCACAATATTTTGCATCATTTCTGTCCATCCATATTAACCAAATAAGAGTGATAGCAGTTATCACTTTAATGTGGCCTTTAATAGTGTTTTCAAAATAAACTTCAAGAAGTTGGTATAGAGTTAAGGAGCCATTGAATTTGACAATATTAAAAAGTTCATCATACCAAATCCAAAGTTTGGAAGCAATGGCTCCATTAATAAAAACATGATTCACATTCTCAATGTGAAAGCAATAGTAGTATTTTGAGGGTAAGTAAAAACCTTTACCCCACATCAAGGAGTCAACAGGGATGAAGCTTTTCAAAATACGCCAAGTTAGAACAAGAATAAGAAATAGGAATAGTGTTATTCCAAAGTTTAAAAACACATTGGAGAAATCATGAGCTTCTTTAATATGAATCAGACATTTTAAGGTTGAAATCACCATTTTGGGAAAGCATAAAAAGGATCCAATCATGATTGTTAGGAATGATAGGAATAATAGTAAGCTTATCTAAAAGAGAGAAAGGAATATAGTCAGTAAGCTTACTATTGTTCCACTTATTATTCCGAAAGAGTTCACTTTAATAGCAAAGGGAGTAGAAAGTAATTCATCAATGGACCAACCTCCAGTCCAGTTATCTTGCCAAAAGAAAGAGGTTCCAGAGTTAATCCCTCATGAGATTAATGATTATGTCTCCCATTTGATGGAACAAAGTCTTTTACATACAGGAGAGTCTCCCACTTTATAAGGGCAAATGAGAGGGTGCTTTCAGATATCCATGAAATTAGCCCAAAGATTATTGTTGCTCCTAAAATCCACCAAAGTTTATAGGAAAAAGCGTGATAGCTTCCTGATTGGCTTACAAGCCCACCTTCAAGAAAGAGTGCCACAACTTATATACCAAGAGGTCCAATGCATTATTTTAGTAGAATTGTTAGAACCCAAGAAGAATTTATTATGGAGGCATTCAATTCTGTTAATGGTAGAATTGGTTAGCACAATGGTTTGAATGAGATATAAGGGCATGGAGTTAAGGGTACTCTTAATCAAACTAAGCCTGCCACCAAATGAGAGTAAATGAATTTCCCAAACATAAATTTTATTAGTGATTTTTTGGATTAACTCATCAAAGAGATGTGATCTTTTCTAACCTTTAAAAAGCGGAACACCAAGATATTTAATAGGAAGTTATTGTTGCTGGAAATTAGTAATTCTCAAGATTTGGTTGATCATATTACTAGAGATTTTAGAGGGAAAAATGAAACAACTTTTACCTTCGTTAAGAAAGAGACCACTTTCATTACCAAATTTATTTAAAAGATTCTTAATAGTTTTAATGTGATGAATAGAGGCATTACAAAAGATTATGAAGTCATCAGCAAAGCTAAGATGAGAGACAGGAAGACCACCTTGAGTTCTAAAAAACATGCTATGATAATTGTTGAAAAGATCATTAAGACTCCTCGAAAGAAATTCAACAATAATAATAAAAAGAGAGGGAGATAAGGGATCTCCTTGTCTCAATCAATGCATAGAAGGGAGAAAACCTAGGGACTCACCATTCATGATAATGGAGAACCAAACATTGGCAACATAATTTTTAATGAGATGGATAAAAGAGTCAAAAAACCAAATAAATGTAGAATTTGGAAGAGGAAATTCCAAGAGAGGTTGTTAAAAGCTTTAGAGATGTCCAATTTGAAAAGGATTTTACCACCTATGGTAGAAGCATAAAGGTCATGAATCAGCTCTTGGGCTAGAAGAATGTTGTTAGATATACTCTACCTTTAACGAAACCAGTTTGGTTGGGGAAATAATTTTAGGCAGCAGAGGACTAATTCTATTGGCAATTAATTTAACAATGAGTTTATGAAAGAAGGTGCAAAGGCTGATAGGTCTGAAATCGCCCAAGATTCAGGATTATTAATTTTGGGAATGAGAATAATGGAAGTGCTAGAAAAATATCTAGGTAAAGGATTGCCATCGAAGAAATCAACGATAGCATCGACAAGGTCAGACTTAATAATAGGCCAACAATGCTGAAAAAATTGAGTCATGTAGCCATCACGGCCAGCAACAGAATTAGTGTTCATGCTATTAAGAATACTACCAATCTCAGCTTTTGTAGGATGCATATTAAGCAAATGGTTGTCATCATTAGTAATTGTTGAGGGAATCAGGTGAGAGTTGGAGAGAGCTTCTGAAGAATGGTTATTGTTTAATAAGTTTTTAAAATGATGTATGACAGAATCTTTAATATCATTATTGTTTGTGATCCAGCTGTTGTTATAATTTTTAATATTTTTAATATTTTTAATTGAGTTTAAGGCTTTCTTTTTTTTTAGAAGAGCATGGAAGTACCTAGTATTTCTATCACCATCGGCAATATGTTTGCTAGCAGCCTTTTGCTGCTAGTAGGTTTCCTCCATATTCTGATAATTAACCAAGTTATCTTTAGCTTCATTCAACTCCTCAAGTTTAGTAGAATTAATCAAAATGGCATCTTCAAGAGAACAAACTAATTGTCCCATATTTTTGATATTGGCAAAAAGATTTTCAAAATGATGCTTGTTCCACCAATTTAGATTTTGTTTAAGCCTTTTAAGCTTAAGTCAGAGGTGAATCATGCCCTTAACCGAATTACCTAGATGAAGAGGAGCCATCCAGTTAATGGATACAACATTGATGAAATCAATGTGTTGGATCCACATATTTTGGAATCTGAAAGGGGTTGGGGAGGATAATCTATTAGAGGGATTTTGGACAGAAATTAAAAGCGGAGCATGATCAGACAAAGTTTTGCTCAAATGTTCAATAGAAGTAAGGGGCCATTGAATGATCCAAAGAGAATTAAAAAGAGTCCTATCAAGCCATTGTCAGAGTCTATAGTTATGCCATGTATAATTCGAACCCGAATAGCTAATATCAATCAGATTGCAATCAAGAATCATATTAGAAAAGTCTTCCATGGAATGAATGTTAGGAGAGCAACCTCCCCTTCTTTTTGAGGAAGAGAGAATAGTGTTAAAATCACCCCCAACCAACCAGGGTTGGTTGACTGAAGAGGCAAAGGTTCTTAAGTTGTCCCAAAGGATGTTCCTACCAACTCTATTACAAGAAGCATAAATAAAGGAACCTAGAATAGAAAAATCACCCAATGAGATATGGACATTAATCAATTATTGAGGATCATCAAGGATAGATATGTTGACTAATTATTCTAAAAACACCAAATTTTATTGCTAATATTATAAAAGAAGTTTTGAAAGCCAAGTGTTCTAGCAACATGGTTTATCTTAGAAGAGTGTATGAATGGTTCAATAACAACAAGTAAGGCTATGTTATGAATATGGAAAAGATTTCTAATACGGTTGCGAACAATGAGAGTCCCAATACCCCAAACATTCCAAATTAGTAAGTTAATCATAATAAAATAAGAAAAGAAAGGAAAAGAGATAACTAAAGAAATAATAAAGCAAGAAGAAAAGGAAACAAGAAAAAGTTATTTATGGGGAGTTAGAGAAGATCTAGTAGTTCTAGTGGAGCTTTTAGTGAATATTCTAGCTTTAAGTGATTTTTTTTTAAAATAGTTTGAAAAGGTCTATCATTGTCCAAAGAATCACCATCTGAGAGACTGATTTGTGATATTCGAATAGGACTATCAAAGCATTTTTAATGGTAATTTCCCCTTCTTCAATGTCAGAATTAAGCTGAGAAAGTGGGTTAGCATGCATATCACTCTGAAGAGTAGGAGAAGGAGAGGTTGTGAAGTCATTAATAACACAGATTTCATGCCTAGTTTCAGAATTAGTTTTCAGATTTTATTCCATCATCAAAGGATCAACATTTTTTAGATTTTGTTCCTCCATCAAAGGATCAACTCCAGAATTTGTTTTCAGATTTTGATCCAACCTGAAATTTCCCTTCAAATCACCACTAAGGTTCATATGAGTCTCCGCGGGTTCACTAGTCAAAAGGGGTAGATTAGATTGAGTCAAGGTATTATCTTGAAGAGCCAAATTATTACCATTAGAAGAAATGATAATTAAGCTATCATTAGCCTCCTCACGTACCTCATAAACATTATTTTTAACATGCTCAGATTGCTCTACAATAGATAAAGCAAAGGGATAGAAAAGGTGTAGGGGTAGGATTCCCATTTTGAGTGACTTTAGGCACATAAGAAAATTTACTGATTTTTTCATTTGATAGAGTAGGATTAGGATATGATAATTTATTCTTTTTTAGTTGAGAATGCAACATAAAACATTCAGAATGATCATGGCCATGAATCTTACAATGTGTGCAAAAAATAGGAAAATTCTCAAATTCAACTTTTGATTATAACCAAACTGTGAGCCAATCCAAACTTCTTTAGGATGCTTTTTAGTGATATCAATTTCAACCAAAATATAAGCAACAGAAGGTCGTGATCTCACAACGGTGGCCTGATCAATTTGATTAGGCCAACCAAAGAGAGCCCCAACCGTAAAGAGAACTTGATGTGTAACACAATATATTCTCATATTAGGAAGAGCTAGCCATATAGGAATAATTGAGGATTCATTTTTTATATCAAAAAGAGGAGACCATTTCAGAAGTCATATTTGATAATTAAAACAAAGTAGGAGTGACGTGCAAAAACTCTTGAATAATCTAAGTCATTAGAGAGCTGAGTTAAAATATGCCTTGGATCAATCAATCTGATAGTAAAATCACCTAAAAGTTTAAGGCTATGAAAAATGATCAGATGTTATCGAGAGTTGGCTGGCGTAAGGAAAATTTATCAACTAAAGAGAATTCAAAAGGCTTCACCAACTTTTCCACATCTAGATCAAGCACATAATAACACCAAAGGAGGTTGAGATTAAATTCACCGAAGGATTAGGTGAAAGGTTCTTACCATATAATGTGTCATTAAAGGACTTAATTACAGGCAGAGTAGTAGATGATTTTGGATCTACAATTCCATGTAAATCTGATGCCCTATGCCAGATGGATAAGCTCACATGGAAAGTGGCTCCTCCGCCATTGAAAGAGCAAAGGGAAAATCACATTAGAAGCCAATCAGAGACAAACAATTGAAAAAGTCAATCGTGAATGATCAAAAATCGGCCAAGCTGCAAGGAAAATGAAAGCGACAAAAGGGAAAAATTTAATCGCCAGAGAGCACAGCGGCCGAGAGGGGAGAGAGGTGAGTTGAGGTTTTATTTAGCTTAGGTATAGGTTTTTAGGTTTCTAGGGTTAGGGTTTAGGGTTTAGTGTTTAGGGTTGAGGGTTTGGTGTTTAGGGTTTAGGGTTTAGGGTTTAGGGTTGTAGGTTTTAGGGTTTAAGGTTTTGGGTTAAGGGTTTAGGGTTTTAGGGTTTAGTGTTTTTAATTTAGGGTTTAGGGTTTTAGGTTTAGGATTTAGGGTTTTTTTATAGGGAAATTAGGAAAATTTTACTTCCACAAAGAAAAGGTACAAAGTCCTTAAAGCGGGCAAATCTCTAAGCTAATGCTCAAAGAGCTACAAAAAGTCCTAAAGAGATAAGCCCCCTAACTAATACAATATTTAATGAAAGCAAGCAAAAAAATAGAAATAGTAATCCACAAAGAAAGTCCATGTAAGAAGCGAAACTTCCTCCTTTTGAAACCAGTACGATCCACCATCAATAGTCTCCCAACCTGTAAAAGAAATCTGCAACATGCTTTTAAAGGGATGAGTACAAATAATCAAATAATTAATCAAGCATAAAGAGTAAGAGCATATAAAAGGAATAGGATATAGAAAAGGCTCAGGCTCAGTTACAACCGTGTCAAGGAGCAACACTATATGAAAGCATCTAGACTTTAGGTGAAGGGTTACAATTACATATAGCGCTACCAGCCAAAAAATGAAAGAGTGGGAAACATCAAGGCCATCATTGCCAGCATACCTCTTGTAGCATCTTATCTAAGGACGATCATCACACGAACCTACATAAAACTTTAAACATCAAATATAACCTCCAAACACCTAGCACTCAGAGATATTAAGTTTAGTATGATCAATAAGGAGGTAAACCATCAGGATAACACCATACTAGAGGGAGCACCACCAAAGCCACCACCAAGAATGGATAACAAAATCATTAGGAACAAACATCATAATATGAGAAAAAGCACTAAATAGAGACAAGACAAAGGCAAAAGGAAACACATAGGTGGTAGGATCCTCCATTAAAAGGACATGCAAAGAGCTTAAAGCAATAATAGCCAATCTAATAGCAAGACTAATAGCAAGAGGGTTAGGCAACAAGGCAACCATCCAAACAGGAAAGGGGAAAGGTTTAGCCATAGCCCAAAATAGAAAATCCTAGCAGGAAGAAACCAGAAGAAAAGAATGATAGGAAGATAAGTAGTGAGTTCTCAAAGATAGTCTCCAAAGGAGCAAGAAAATTAAACCAAAATAAATACTCCTTTAACCAACCCAGCAAGCCAGAACAACCAATCCAAGCAACCAACAAGGAAGACCACCCCGCAAGCCACCATAATAGCCAAGGATACAAGTCATGAAACCTAGAACCATCAGTAAAAAAGCCAACAATAGCCATCCAGTCACAAACATAAAAAATATCTCTAGGGATAGAAATAGTCAGCAAGAATCCAGTCTAGAAAGATAGAGACACCAGCCAATGATAGAAAAAGAAAATGCCCATTAAGACCAAATACCATCCAAGAAATCGAAACAGTAGCAAAATAAAAACCCAATAGAACCACTATCACTGAAGGCCAAAAAATTTCCCACCAATAGTCTTCATCCTGCCTGTTCAAAAAAAAAACCAAAACCAAAACCTCAGTAATATAGGGGGAGGACAAACCTATATTCAGAAGATATAACGATCCAATTATGTCCATCCTCAAACTCATCCAAAACAAAAATAAAGTAAGCATACAAAGCTGCAGAAAAATAGTTCTCCAAGCTACAACAAAGCAGAAAATGGCCCTCAAGGGCACCCAATCCCTATTAGTAGCAGGAGCAATAACCACATAAACACGGATGATAAAAGCCACAATCAGATTATTAAACCCCAACCAAGAAACCCACACCCTAAATAGCACACCAAAAACCCAAAAGGACAAGAGTAGGTGAGAAGCTTGAAACTCATAAGAGAATGGACAACCAAAAGCACCATGAATAACCACCCTAATCAGCAAATAACTAGGCGACAAGTCATCCAGCCACTAAAGAACCATTCTTAAAAAACTTAGAAAAATGACCACCAGAAAAGAGAGCTAGAACAAAAGGCAAGTAATAAATCCAGAGTGAGCAACACCAGGAAGGGAAAAACCCCACATCCATACAACACCAGCAGCCAGCCAATCAGAAAGTCCAAGACAAACAAACTAGGTTACAGAGAGATCTAACCAATAAAGAGAACCACACCAATCGAAAGACAAGCAAAATCCAATGACCTCCACTGTACAAACACATCCACCAGTGTGGGAGAGAAAATAAACTAGAAACCAAAAACTATAGTAGAAAGCCAAAAAAAAGAAAAATAACCCCAACCAAGCCAAAAGATAGGAAGAACTAAAATTGGAGAATAAAAATAGATTTAGGATGAGAAAACTCAACACCAAACTAGGAAATGAAATAACCAGTTCTAAGAAAAAACACCACCATAGAGAAAGCCAAAGCCCCAAAGGAAGAAGGAAAAGCTAAATCTCCTAAGGTAAGGCAATCCAGTTTATCTAGATTCACAGGACCCCTTAAATGGAAAGGTATGTCATCATTAGAAAACATTTGCAAACAAGAAGACTTGGCCAGAAAATCAACACAATAATTGCCTTCCCTATAAATATAAGAAATTTGAAAATCTAGGTTAGCAAAAAGACTCCTAGTATGATTAAGCAAATGGAACACATCAGCATTAACATATGAATTAGATTTAAGTAAATCTAAAAGAAGGAGAGCATCAACTTCAAACCAAATCTTATGAAAACCTTGTTGTAAATAAATGGAAATTCCATGATGAATGCCTTTAAGTTCAACAAATAAAATAGAACAAGGCTCTAAAGTGGTAGCAAAAGTAGAAATAACCTTGGCACTGTGATCTCTCAAAATCCCACCACAACCATAATAAGAAACTGAGCCATCAATGTTAAATTTAATGTAATGATAATTAGGTTTAATCCAATATATAATTTTCTGGGTAGGCGAGACATTACAAGGAGGAAGGTTAATCTTAAATATCAAGGCCATAGACTTGTACCCATTAAAATTGGAGTGAGTAAGAAGATTATCTTTGAAAAGGGACAAAATTTTATATTTAGATCTAGCAATGATACGATTATAATTCATAGGAATATTACAGTGCTTTACATCATTTCTATCCATCAAAATACCAAAGAATAGTAATAGCTAATCCAATTTTAACATGACCCTTAGAAGTAGGAGAGAATCATGCTTCAAGGAGTTGTATAATAGAAAATGAACCATTAAAGTGGAAGTCTTAAAAATATTATCATACCAGTTCCACATTCTAGCAACAATAGGGCTATTCACAGAAACATGATCTACACTTTCAATGTGATAGCAAAAGTGCCATTTAGAGGGGAGTTAGTAATCTTTTTTCAAAAGAGTAGCATCCACAAGGATATAATGCTTAAGAATGCCAAGTTACGATCGAGTATAAAATAGGGATACTATTATTCCATATTTTTGTAAAAACCAAGGACTCTTCATATTTAAATGATAAAATGCTACACATCTTAAAAAAAATCTCATAAGAAATTTTGAAAAGAATTTTTGTCATTTAGGGTGAGGGAAAATTTTAAGGATTTTATTGGTGATCACATTAGGGACAAGGTTATTCCATTGAGTCACATCCCAATTAATATTAATAAATAACTGATGAACCTTAAGCACCACAGTGGAATGAGTATTGAGATGGGAATCAACAGAGCCCTGACCAAGCCAATTGTCTTGCCAAAAAAATAAGGAACCAGAATTGATACCCCAAGAAATTAAATTCTTAGCACTCCATTTGATACTACAAAGTCTTCTCCAAATAGGACAATCCCTAGATTTGAAAGCACTAATGAGGGGGTGTTTGCCTTGACAATATTTAGCATGCATAAACTTCAACCAGTAACTATCTTTATTTCTAAAGTTCCACCTTTTTTTATAGGAAAAATAATTAATAAAATCCTCTATGGTTTTGCAATTCAAGCCACCTTCATTATTAGTACCATAACAGTTATGCCAACTAGCCCAATGTAATCTTTTGGTAGATGTATTAGATCCCCAAAAGAATTTATTAAAAGCCTATTAATCCTTTTAATAATAGAACAGGTATGGACAATAGTAGACAAGAATACATTAGCAAAGAGCAAAGGGTACTTTTGATCAGGATAAGTCTAGCACCAAAGGGATTAAATGAATCCCAAGAGGAGGTTTTCTTATTTACATTCTGAATAACTTAATCAAATAAAGAAGACCTTTTCATGCCTCTATATATGAGAGTCCCCAGATACTTGATAGGGAGATTTTCATAAAATAAACTAGTAATATTTTTGATAACATTGATCTTAGATAAGGAGATAGAAGAGCTAGTAATAAAAAAAACTTTTATTAGGATTAATATTCAAGCCACTCTCCCTACCAAAATGAATTAAGAACTTACAAAATGTTTTAATGTAATGAGTGGAGGCATTGCAAAAATATAATGGAATCAACAACTAAGCTAAGGTGAAAAATGGGAAACCCACCAATGGTTCTATAGAACATGTTAGGCATTAAACTAAACATATGCTCAAGACATCTAGAAAGATATTCCACTGCAATAATGAAAGAGCAGTAGAAAGAGGGTCACGTTGCCTTAGCCCATGATTAGAGGAGAAAAAACCATGCACTCACCATTAAGAAGCATAGAAAACCAAGAATTCTCAATCCCATTCTTAATTAAAGCAATAAATTGATTAGAGAACCCAAATAAAGCCAAAATTTTATATTGGAAAACCCAACCAATATTATTGTAAGCTTTGGAAATGTCAAGCTTAAAAAGCAAGTTTCCATCATGAACATTGGCATTCAAATCAAGGATCATCTCTTTAGCTAAAAGTACATTATCAAAAATGGATCTCCCTTTAACAAAATCAGTTTGATTGGGGGAGATAATTTTAAGGAGCAAGATACTCAATCTTTTATCCTAAATCTTATAGATAAGTTTTTTTAAAAGAAAGAGCAAAGGCTAATCAGCATAAAATCACTCCAAACATTAGGATTCTATTTTTTAATAATTAAAATAATGGAGGCGCTAGCAAAATATTTGGGAAGGATACGACCCTTCAAAATATCAGGAACTACTTTAATTAGGTCCTCTTTAATGACAATCCAACATTTTTGGAAAAAAAGGGTAGTGTAACCATTAGGCCTAGCCACAGAGTCTTTATTTATATTCACAAAATATCAAAAATTTCAATCTTAGAAGGTAAGGAAGAAAGCATATTGTTATCCTCATCCAAAATAAAATTAGGAATAACTTCAGGCCAAGAAATATCATCATAAGAAACATTTTTATTCAGAAGCTCTTTATAAAAAAGGACAATAAACTCAATAAGACCATTTTTATTCATACACCAAACTCCATCATTAATTTTAATTTTATGAATATGGTTTATAGCTTTTTTCTTTTTAACCATGACATGGAAATATTTGGTATTGTGATCTCCATCAGAGATCCATTTCATAAAAGCTTTTTGCCACCAATAAGTCTCCTCCATATCTTGAAAACATGTAAACTTATCTTTAGCTTGAGCCAACATCGAATTTTAGAAGGATCATTAACAACATCTTCCAAAACGTTCACCTCAATCTCCATTTTATTAATATCAACAAAAAGATTCTTAAAATAATGTTTATTCCACCAAGAAGAGCATTGTTTAAGTATTTTTAATTTGAACCACAATCTCTTCATCCCAAAAATAGAGTCATCATGATGTAGAGGTTCTCCCCAGTTACTAGCAACAATATTGAAAAACCTATCATCCATAAGCCACATATTTTGGAAATGAAAAGGGATAGGGGAGAAGGATTTAGTAGCATTAAAATTAACATTAATAAGCAAGGGAGAATTGTCTGATAGCATTCTTCTTAAGTGCTCCATAGAAGTGATATGGAAAATATTAATCCATGGATGATTAAAAAGAACCCTATCAAGCCTTTGCCATAGTCTGTAATTATTCCATGTAAAGTGAGACCTAGTAAAGCCAATGTGAGTAAGATGACATTTAAGGATCATGTTATTAAAATCTTCCATAGGAAATAAGTTACTATAATTTCCACAACGTTCAGAGGAAGTAGAGATAGTACTAAAATCTCTACCCACAAACCAAGGACCATCAACAAAAGAAGAAAGACTAATAAGTTTCTCCCAAAGAATGCATCTACCATTTCTATTACAAGAAGCATAAATAAAAAAACCAAAACAACTAAAATTATTATAAGTAGTCTTAACATTCACAACTTGGGATAAATCATCCAAAATCTACATAATATAAGGACTATTCCAAAAAATCCAAATTTTATTGCTAGAGTTAGCATAAAATTTACTAAAGAGCCAATCATTCTAGCAACATAATAAATGTTAGAAGCAATAATAAACGGTTCCAAGATAGCCAAGAAGGAAATGTTATGCATATAAACTAAGTTTCTAATTCTATTTCTAACCGAGAGGGTATCAATCCATCTCACATTTCAAATTAAGAAAGAAACCATTTATTTTTGGGTAGAAGAGCCAGATCTAGTAAATCTGGCAAATTAGGAAGTTTGGTTTTAAGAATTTTATTTTTCTTTCTAAAAATAGTTTAGAACTTATTATTCATATCCACTACATCACCATCGAGAGATTGTTGTGGTTGTTTTGGAGAAATATTGCACATTTAAAGCATCATTGCAAGCCACTTCACCCACTTCCAAATCAGAAAATGTCAAAATAGAAATCGGTCAACATTAAAAGAGGAGGTGGGAAAATGATTAGAGCCATTTAAAGCACAAGTGCCCAAGTTAGAATTAGAAGCCTTTTCCTTAGTTTGCTCTCCATTCAAACCCTCATCTAGGATCTCATCAATTAAATGGTGGCATATAAGCGAATTGAATCATTTGAGACAAAATCATCATCCATAAGTTTTAAAAACATATTATTACCCATATTATTACCAATATCGAGGGCATTCAACTGTATAGAATCATTGAAGGATAAGGCATCCTTATTAACATGACTGACATCCAAAAATTGATCAGGCTAAAGAACTGCAACATTCTCCACGAAATAGTGGGTGGATTAAGATAATGTCCCTCAATTTTAGGTAAAGAAATGTCCATAGAAGCTGAATTTAGTGCTTTAACCAAAGCCACCTTAAGGTTGGGATCCAAATTATTATTAACCAATTTTGGTTTTTTAAAGTGAGGGTGAACTACAAAATAATCTGAAAACCCATGACCATGAATTTTACAATGGGAACAAAAAATAAGAAAATTCTCAAATTCCACTATTGTAAATATCCATATTTCTCTAATCCTAGCCAAATTTCCTTCAAAAATTTTTTAATTATATCCAACTCGACTAAAATTTGAGCAATAGAGGGCCGAGCATTAGAAGCAGTCACCTGGTCAGCTTGAAAAGGATGACCGAACATCGCACCCACAGCAAAAAGAAACTCATGATTAATGAAATGGACACGCAGATTAGGAAGAGAGATCCAAACTAGAATAATAGGAGATTCCTCTTAAATATCAAAAAGAGGCATACATTTGAAAAATCTTATCTAACAATTGAAAATAAAATACAAGCAATGAGAAAAAACATGAGAGTAATCTAAATTGTTGGAAAGTTGGATCAATACTTGACAGGAATCAATCAATCAAATAGAAAAAATTCTAGAGAGTTTCAAGCTATGGAAGAAAGATTGAATATTCTACAAAATAGGATGATGCAAAGTGAATTTACCCACCAACATAAATTCGAAAGTCTTCACAAGCCTTTCCACAAATAAATCTGAACACATTATTGCGGGTACAAACTAGAAGGAAGTCAAAATAAGCTCGAGAGACTCACCAGTGCAATTAGCATTACTAGCAAGAACATCCTTGAATGATTTCGAAGCCAGTGATGGATTTAAGCTAGAAACTCCCAAAGAGCCAGAAATAATAGTGTAACCAGATTATCAGGATTTCCCCATAGGGAAGTAGAATTCACAACCATGATCAACAACGGATCATGATGGGAAAAGTTGAATGCCGATCGAACCTGCCAAAATGGAAGCAACAACCAAAATTTCCACAAAAAATGCTACAAAGGGGATGCGCCTCCATAGGGGAAACGAAATTTGCTAGAGCACAAAGAGAATGGAGGAAAGAGAAAATGCTCGAACGAATGGGTTTCATTTTTATTTAAGGTTTAGGTTTTAGGGTTGTAGGTTTAGGATTTTGGGTTTAGGGTTAGCTTAGGGTTCAGGTTAGTTTAGGGTTTAGGGTTTAGGTTTTATGGTTTAGGGTTTAGGGTTTTGGGGTTTAGGGTTAGTTTTAGGTTTTAGGGTTTAGGGTTTTAGGGTTTAGGGTTTTAAAGTTTAGGATTTAGGGTTTAGGGTTAGGGTTAGAGTTTAGAGTTTAGGGTTAGTTTGGGGTTTAGGGTTTAAGAATTTTTAGGGTTTTTTAGGGTTTAAGGTTTAGGGTTTTTTAGGGTTTAGGGTTAGTTTTATGGTTTAGGGTTACGGTTTATAGTTTAAGATTTAGGGTTTCAAGTTTAGGGTTTAGGTTTTTCTTTTAAATTAAATAAACTGGTAGGTTTAGGCTTATTTAGCTTATTTTTGATTTAATTTAGTTTATTTTATCTTTTATTTTTATTTAGGTTTATTTTTTATTTTTATTTTATTTAGTTTATTTATTTTAGTTTAGGTTTTTTTATTTTAGTTTTATGCTCATGATTAATAGTTAACTAGATTAAGGGACTTACTTAATTACTCTTACGGTTTCCCCACACACGTGGACTAACCATAATTTCATTAAACTCCTTTAGGTTATTAAACATCTAAAGATCTACCCCATGATGTAATTAATTATGTTCTGATGTGATTATGATTTCAATTTGATTAAGTGATTTAATTAATTAGTTAAATCTTAATTAATTTCATTTATAAAAAGTGTGAAATGAACTTAGAGAAAGGGGTCCCAACCCTATTCCTTACCACGTAAACAATGATTAACAAAATTAATTAACCAATTTATTATTATTCATTAGATTAATTAATCATTAGTTAACTTAAAAGAGTAGTTAAGGTTTAATTAGAAAATTTTCCTAATCAAGTAAGCAATAAATCTTAAGAAAATCATAGGAGTAGAGGTCATCCCATTAGATTAACCAATAAAATTTGGGCTTAATTGCTCAAGTAATTAGGAGTAATTAAGCTAATTAATTTTACAATTAGACCTTAATTACAGTTCAAAATTAGTTAAAATCATTTTTAATTAATTCGCCTCCGAAATACATTTAAAATGAGTATTTACTTGCATTTTTTATTTCTCTATGATTTTTTATGATTTTTTGAAGTTTTAGGCATTAAAAATGATTAATTAAGCCTAATTAAAGCCAAATCCTGCTGGCGCCATGTGGCACACTGATGTGGCTTAATTTCCATGTGGCACAGTGGGATTAGTTACTTAAAACTTATCCGACTTAGTGCCTATGTGGCAATAGTGAATTTGCTTTCTTGTCTTCCATCCGATCTATGATTGGATAGCTATGATTAATCCCATAGCTTAAAAAGATTAAATCAGATCAATCTTGTGGATCTAACCATGACTGTCTATTCCGTTCATGCAAAATAGATAGTGCATGATCTAATATCACACGAGTGAGGGAGAATGGAGTTCAACTACTATTGCTCACTTTCTCAAAGCTTAGTGGAACTCAGATCAACTCCAAAAGGATCCCACACCTTCATGACATTGATCGAAGGGGATCCAACGATCAAGATTACGGAGATGCAAGTTTTCTTCAAAAAGCTCCAACCCATTTTTTCCTAAGGATAAGTTTTGGATGCATATCTCACTACAGCGCAAGACTGGTGACTTGAAGGATTTAGGAAGCATCATCTAGTGGAGATGAATCCCTATTGAGTAGCAATTGGATCAATTCATCGACATTCACTCAGAAGGCCATGAATCAATGATCTAGTGCTCATCTTTGATCAAAGTCCCACCTCCAGTGCTTTGGAAGCTTGGGAGATGATTCATTTTTGCTCGATGAGGCCTAAGCAAGGTTCATGTAAAGTTAATTTGAGTTTGATTTAGAAATGGGGAAGTTATGTCAAAAATGGGAGTGTCCTATTTCGAGATGGATGGGAATGGCATTTTTCGATCTAGGAATGAGCTTGGGAGCTTAGGGAATGGCTCTAGCGGTTCATCTTGGGTAGCTAGGGCTCTAATAAATGATTTTTGTGTGTATTTGAGTGGAAACAAGGGGGTGTATACCCCTTTCATGGTGGATTGGGTTTGGCCTCTTGTGGCCATCTGGCCATCTTAGGGAGTCATGGGTGCGGGGAGGAAGTGAGTTGGCTCGGCTTGGTTGGCTGAAGGTTTGGACATGGCTGCCAAGGAAAAATTATGGGTGTCCTATGGGTTTCAAATGCTCCAATGGGGAGGGTGAGGTGATTTCACCTCCCATGGGTCTGGCTGACCCAACAACCCATTGGTTCAGGTTAGGCAGTGACCTAGGTGCCTAGGTGGACAATTGGGAGAGTGCCAAGTGTCCAAGGAATGGAAATGACCACTTACATGGTTGATTTGTCTAATGTGATCCCCTTGATCGAAAGGTAGAATGATCATTTGACATTGGATTTGATTTGGTCATATTTGAAATGAGTCAAAAGTGGGTTAGCCCAAATTTCAGATCAATTGGAGTCAATTTGTTTAGGTTTAGCTTAATTTGACAAATTTATGTCAAATTAGATTAGGTTGGGTCAAGTTGACCAATTGGTCAAATTAGGTCAATCCAAGGGTTGGGTCAAGTTCATATGATTATTTGGGATGTTTTGGTTCAATTTGTTTGGTTTAGTTTAGCTTAGATTTGATTTTGGCGCATTTGAATTCATTTGGGTCAAATGGGTTAAGTTAACTAATTTGACCAAATTGGCCAAACTGGCTTGGGTGATGGATTGGGTTTAGTTGACCAATTAAAGATGATTGTAGGCTTTGGTTTCAATTAATTTAGTTTTAGTTTTGATTTAGTCCAACTTTAACCATTAGGTCAATTTGGGCAAAGTAGGTCAATTTGGTTCAATTGTGTTCAATCATGGCTTTGGTCAAGTTCAGCAATCAATTTGGAATGAACTTGAGCCATTGGTTACAATCAATTTGGTTTATATTTTGATTTGGCCCAAAATTTTCTCTTAGGTTAGTTTGGGTCAACTTGGGTCAAGAGGGCCAATTGGATTTGGTTTGACTTAATTGAAGGTCAAGTCATATTTAAATATTGATTTTGATTTGGTATGAATCATTGGTTTCAAGGGATTTGGCTTAGGTTGCAATTTTTGCTAGTTTGGGTTCATATATGGGTTAAAGGGGTTGACTTGGTCAAATGTTCAAGTTGGCTTGGTTTGACTAATTTATGATAATTGATCAACCTAGGGTGATCAACAATCATGATGGGAGTTTTATGGGCTTGGTTCAATTTGGGTAGGATTAGAACTTGGCTCAAATATGTCAAATTATCCACTTTGGGTCAAGTGGACCAATTAGGTTTAGTTGGCTTGATTTTGGGTTGAGTTTATATATGGATTTGGATTGATATATAAATTTAATTGCAATTGGGTTGGGTTCGAATGGGTTTTGGTTCATTTGCACATTTCAAGTCAAAAGGGTTAAGTTGGGTTTGACTTGGGTAGCTTTTTGTTTGGCTAGATGATTGTGGATTTCATTTATATTTGTGAATATGATTTATAAGGTATGATTGATTCATGAGAAAATTAATTGAATTTGGGTTTTGGAATGAAGGAATTTAGCTAAGTCCATGGAGTTGGGTCATGTGGCTTAGGTTTGGATTTTGATTTGGTTTGATTTAGTTTTGATGATTTAAATGTATATTTCATTTAAATTTGTGAAGATGATTGAAAATATGATTGATTTATAAGAAAATCAATTTAGTTTGACTTGATTTGGATTAAGATTTAGCTAGGTCCATGGGATAGGTCATATGGATTAGGACGGGGTTTGATATAATTTGATTTAGTTTTGATCATTTGAATGTAGATTTGATTTATATTAAGAAAGATGATTGAAAATATAAATTGATTATGGGAAAATCAATTGATTTTGGATTGATTTGGATTAAGATTTGGCTAAGTCCATGGGATAGGTCATATGGCTTAAGAAGGGTTACAAGTTTGGATTTGATCATGGGATTCAATCATTTTGTTTTAAAATTTTGGTTTGGATTTTGATTTGAATTTGATGTTTGAATTGAACTTAAGGTTTGGCTTGAGAAGGTGAACATGGACTGGATTTGGGTTGTAGGGTAGGTTGATTATCTTAATCACTAAGGCATAACCTAAGCATATGGTTAACTCTTCTAAGTCTTTAGCCTTTGGTTAAGTGTTTACCTAATTGTTAGAAGTTTCTTATGACCAGGGAAATCTTAATGTCTAGAAGACTCCTAAGTCTAAGATGGGAAGATTGAATTTCCACTCTGAAAGTGAGGTCAACAGGCCTTAGGCTCCATAATGTTGCCCTTGGAGATAAAGACCAAGCCAAGTTGCATATTATAGACTTAGATGCATCTTTCAACGCTTTGCTTGGGAGACCATCATACATGAGAACAACATAATTTCATCCTCTCTACATCAGTGTATGTAGTTCATGAGAGGTGGGGTCCTCTACTATGTCAAAGGAGATCTAAAGCCATTTACGGTTCACGAGGTCGGCATATGTGAGGATGCTTACTATCTCCCTCAAAATCAACAAGTCTATTCTAGCAAACTTGGCCAAAGTTTTGAAATAAAAGAAAAAGAAAAAATAAAAAGAAAGAGAATTAAAAGGAAAGAAAGGAGAAAATAAAAAAAAATAAAAGGGAACGGAAATAGACTTGGAGGAGGAAGTGGAGTCTGACATTAGATTCAACCCACAGTTCTTTACTCCATTCGAACATATGGGTAGGACGACTTGACCTCCACTAGGTAGAAGAAGTCCCAGGGTTGGAAAACCTCTTTATTGGCCACCCAATAGAAGATATGTCCCAGCTACTAGGAGTACACCTGCTATCTATATAGGCTCAAAATCTAGTTCATGTATATCGTTAGCATGCCAGACAGCTCTTCTCAATAGTAAATTCCCTTGGAGTAGATACTTATAGCGATGAAGACTGGGCTCCAAAGCAAAGCATAGGTGTATCCAAGTCTATATGTGAAACAGTTAGAAATTAGTTGGGAACCTTAGCTCGATATGATAAGTCATGTTGCACACTGAAAGGCAACCCCTCCAGTTGGCTAGCACAACCCCATGGCTAGTAGACTATCTCTTTGGATTTGTAAATCTGAGATATGATAAGTCTGATATAGCCCCTTCTTAGTGGGTCCATCACACACCGACATGGTCCATAATTTAAATCTATCAAATTTGATTGAGCTCACATCCCCAGTGGATATGCCCTTTCAAAATCAAAATAAACCAAACAAACCATATCAAATCACATCAAATTAAGATAAGATTAATCCTGACTGCTTTTGAGTTGACATAAGTCCCCAATGACATTCACATAGAAGTCGCTCTAGGTCAGGTTTGATTTCTTGTCCATCCAATAGGTCACCCTAGTGGTTGTTCCTTGCTTTGGAAGATGTAAGTCTGCTAAGCCTTCTTCCCACTATTGCACATTGAAAGGCAACCCCTTAGATTAGCTAGCTCTACCCCATAGCCAGTAGACTATCCCTTTGGATTTGTAAACCTGACGTAGGTCAAGGCTGATATAGTGCCTTCTTAGTGAGTCCATTGCACACTTACATGGTCCATACATTAACTCAGATTAAATTAAATTGAATCTGATTTTCCCCAATGGAGTTAAATCACACCCTTCTCCTCAGGGGTGCCCCAAATCATATATAAACACGTTAAGAAAATAAATCAAATTCAAAGCCAACCTCTCAAATGGAGCCAAATTAAACTAACTCCCTCAGTAGAGTTTAAATGAAAGAAATCCAACCAAACTCTTATTCCTAGTGGATACATCCCTAACCAAATCTATGAAATCAAACTCAAATCCCAATCCCCAGTAGATAGCCAGAACCTGCTTCCCTGGTGGAAGGTTCATATAAATGATCCCCAATAGACTCAAGTCCATATCTCTAGTAGATATGCTCCACATCAATTAAATAAAAATTAATTAAAGTCGATTCAATTTTAATCCCCAGCAGATTATAGATTTTTATCCCTAGTGGATCTTCTTTCCATAAACCATATAATCAAATCAAATTCAAACCTTATCCCAAGCAGACTTTCTTCTTCTAATCCCTTGACATAGACCCCTCCCATGTCATGTCCAATGCATGTGATCCTATGGATCTCCCTCCATGTCCTTAACATGGAATTCTCATCAAATCTTATTTTTTCTTTTATGCACACCTTGAATACTTAATCAAAAAGCATAATAATGTATTCATTCAAATTACATCATCTTAACATTCTAATCAACATTTTATGATTTGTGATGGTGCATGCTCAAACTAACTATACAATATCATGCTAAACATGTTATAGTGTGAATTATCACACAAGATTATATTATAATATATGATGTTATATTATAATTAGTTATAATATAATATAATGTCTAACATTACACCTTATTAGAATCACTTAAAAAGAACAAATAACAAAATTTTCTCAAAATATGAATAATGAACATTTTGGATGTAAAATTGTTATTTTTTTCTATTATAAATGGTAAAATATAGCATAATTTTGGTGTTGCTTCTTGGTGTGTGCCATTAATTTGGCCAAATTCTTCCATCTCAACCTTCAAATTAACATTTCTATGAGTTTTGACCCAATGTTTTATAATAAAAGTAAAACATACTAAAATGTACAATAACATTTAGTAGCACACCACATTCATATATATATATATATATATGAAGTTATATTATATATTATATTTTAATTTCTTTCATATAATATATTATCTTACATTACACCTTAAAATGAATCACTTTAAGCAAACAATTTATAAAATTTGGTTGAAAAATGAACATTTATTTTGGATGCAACTTTCCATTCTTTTGATTAAATGACACACCATAGCACACCCCACCGATGTTCCCTGAAGCTTACCTTAAATTTGGCCAAATCCCATCATCTCGACTATAAATTAGTATTTTTTATGAATTATACCAAGTACAAACTCTACTACAACATACTTATAACCAACTAAAATATGCTAAAAAATAAGTATTAATACACAATAGTATGCTATAATGCTTGATGCTACGCTATGTTATGGCATCTTATATTATAATACACTATAAGATATTATATTATATTTCATATCACATCACAAGGGGCTGCTTAAGTTAAAAAATTGTAAAATTATTCTAAATAATAAAAAACTATATATTTTAGTAATATCACTTACATATTTTAAATTTAAACAATATATTTTGATGCCATGCTCTACTATTATGAATTTGCCAAATTCCACCATTTTAAAGTCTAAATCAATATTTTTATAAACAATGCTAGTGTAGGATTTGCATGATTGTAAAATACTAAAAGAATTTAAAATGCAGAATAATATTATGATATATGATGCTATACTATGCTACAACATATAATAATTATTTTGAACATAAAATCTTACTTTTTAGACTACAAGTGGTGTAGCACACCTTTGGTACTACAACCTAATTCCCACTTCAAATTTAATAAATTTCATCATCTAATTTATTAAATCAATATTTTTATGATTTATATTAACATAGACAATTAGGCACAATACCATAATATACTAAAATATTTCAAAATATCTTATAACATCTAGAAACACATCACTACATGTTCAAATATATGATGCTAGATTATACTATAATATTTGTTATTATAATATGATTTAGGGTTAGGGTTTAGGGTATTCAAATCTCTAATAGTCAAGGGAAAGTCTCTTGAAGACATTTTCTTTAGCTACCATAACTAGGTTAGGATTAGGTCATTCTTTAGATCTACTCCTAATGGCATCATTATTCAAGGTTAAAGGTTTAGGGTTTAGGGTTAGGGCTTATGGTTTATGTAGGGTTAGTTTAGGGTTTAAGGTTTAGGTTTTAGAGTTTAGGGTTTAGGGTTTAGGGTTTAGGGTTTGGGATTTAGCATTTAGGGTTTAAGGTTGTAGGTTTTAGGGTTTAGGGTTTATGGTCTTAGGGTTTAGGGTTTAGGTTTAGGTTTTTTATTTAATTTCTTATTAGGTTATTTTTAGTTTAGGTTTTTAAGATTTTAGGGTTTAGGGTTTAGGGTTTATTGTTTAGGGTTTTAGGGTTTAAGATTTTGTGTTTAGGGTTTAGGGTTTGGGGTTTAGGGTTTAGGGTTTAGTGTTTAGGGTTTAAGGTTTTTAGGGTTTAGGGTTTAGGTTTAGGGTTTAGGTTTTAAGTGTAGGGTTTAAGTTTTAGTTTAGGGTTTAGGGATTAAGATTTTTTTTAATAAAGTATAAATTCAGATTCAACTTATCTTCTTTTTGATTTTATCAACTAAGTAGCTCCCCAAGTTTAGTAAGACACAACTGATGACATAGATAAAAAATGAGCACCCATAGAGCAAATCAAAAACCCTAGATAAGTAGAACCATCTCTACTATAAAGACACAGTTCCATAAACAATAGATCAGATCGACCATTCCTTAGTTTCTCCACTTCCCATGAGAACCACCCTCACCTCTCGAGTAGCTGGATCTGCCATTATATCCCCAATCTCTCCTCCACCACCACCACAGGTGTAACCTTCATCGCTTCTCCTTCCTCCATAACCACCACTGCTCCGACCATCACCTCTATATCCACCAGGACCTCGAGATCCCCCACCACCACTACGATAATCGTCTCCTCCTCCTTCGCCTCCACCATTAGATCTAGACTGAGCCTAGTTGATGCTGATGTTTCTGCTGTCAAGGTTTTGCCCATTTTTAGGTTTTAGGGATAGTTTAGGTTTAGTTTAGGTTTTAGGGTTTAGGGTTAGTTTAGGGCTTAGGGTTTGGGGTTTAGGGTTTATGGTTGTAGGGTTTAGGGTTTAGGGCTTCTTTTTTTAGGATTTATGGTTTAGGGTTTAGGGTTGTAGGTTTAGGGTTCTAGGTTTAGGTTTTAGGGTTTAAGGTTTAGGGTTTAGGATTTAAGGTTTAGTATTTTTTCTAATTAAGTAAACCGGTAGGTTTAGGTTTATTTAGTTAGTTTTTAATTAATTTCAGTTTATTTTTTTATTTTTGTTTAAGTTTTTTTAATTTTTTATTTAGTTTAGTTTATTTATTTTAGGTTTATTTATTTTAATTTAGGTTTATTATTTTAGTTTATTTTTTAAGTTTAGGTTTATTTTTTAGTTGAGTTTTATTTATATTTTATTTTTTAGGTTTAGGTTTTATTTTTCATTTTTAGGTTTAGGTTTAGGTTTTTTGTTATATTTTCTTAGGTTCCTCTTTTAGGTTTTTCTTATGTTTTATTTTTTAGTTTAGGTTTAGGATTATTTGTAGTTTTTATTTTATTTTATTTAGTTTATGTTTTGGTTTAGGTTAAGGTTTAATTTATTTTGGGATTAGGTTTAGGTTTTATTTATTTTGGTTTAGTTTATTTTAATTTAGGATTAGGTTTATTATATTTTATTTATTTTATTTTTATTTTAGGTTTTGATTTTTTTTAGTCTAGGGTTTAAGTTTTATTTTTTATTTATTTTTAGGTTTAATTTTTAGGTTCAAGTTTATATTATATTTTATTTATGTTTATTTTTTATTTTATTTAGGTTTTTATTTTTAATTTAATTTAGGTTTTTATTTATTTTATTTTTGTTTAGTTTTTATTTTTTATTTCTACTTTCTTTTAAGTTTAGGTATAGGTTTTGGTTCAAGTTTTAGTTTATGTTTTTTATTTTATTTTGATTTAAGTTTTTTATTTATTTTATTTTTAGGTTTAGGTTTTTAGGTTTTAGGGTTTAGGGTTTTGAATTTAGTTTTTAGGGTTTGTTTAAGGTTTAGGCTTTAGGGTTGAGGGTTTGGCGTTTAGTGTTTAGGGTTTAGGGTTTAGAGTTTATGTTTTAGGTTTCGGGTTTAAGTTTTAGTCTAGGGTTTAGGGTGTTTTTTAAAATAGAGAACAAATTCAGATTCAACATTTATTCTTTTTGATTTCATCAACCAAGTAGCACCCCAAGTTTTCTAAGACATAACCGATGGCATAGGTCAAAAATAAGCAACCATAGAGCAAATAAAAAAATCCCATGATAAGTAAAATCATCCCTACAGTAAAGACACAGTTCCATAAGCAGCAGATTGGATCAACTGTTCTTTAGTTTCTCCAGTTCCCATCAGAACCACCCCCACCTCTCGAGTAGCGGGATCGACCATCATATCCCTGATCTCACCCTCCGCTACCACCATGGCTGTAACCTCCATCGCTCCTCCACCATCATTTCTCTAGTTTAGTAAATTTTAGTTTAGGGTTTAAGGTTTAGGGTTAGCTTAGGGCTTATGGTTTAGTGTTTAGGGTTTAGGGTTGTAGGTTTTAGGGTTTAAGGTTGTAGGTTTTATGGTTTAGGGCTTAGGGTTTTAGGTTTAGGGTTTTAAGGTTTAGTGTTTATGGTTTAGGGTTTAGGATTTAGGCTTTAGGGTTTAGGGTTTAGGATTATAGGGTTTAGGGTTTAGGGTTTAGGGTTGTAGGTTGTAGGTTTTGGGTTTTAGGTTTATGGTTTAAGGTTTAGAGTTAGTTTTAGGGTTTACAATTTAGGGTTTAGAGTTTAGGATTTAGGGTTTAGGGTTTAGGGTTTAGGGTTTAGGGTTTAGGATTTTGGGTTTTCATTTTTTAAATTTAGTAAAAGTTTAAGTTTATTTAGTTATTTTATTTATCGAGTTTATTTATTTTTTATATTATTAAGGTTTATTTATTTTAGTTTAGGATTATTATTTTAGCTTATTTTTTAGGCTTAGGTTTATTTTTTTAGTTCAGCTTTATTTGTTTTTTTTAGGTTTATGTTTTATTTTCTATTTTTAGGTTAAGGTTTAGGTTATTATTTTATTTTTTTAGGTTTAGGTTTTTAAGTTTTTATTTTAGGTTTATTTTTAAGTTTTATTTTTTAGTTTAAGTTTAGGTTTATTTTTAGTTTATTTTATTTTATTTAGTTTAGGTTTATGTTTAGGTTTAGGTTTAGTTTATTTTAGGTTAAGATTTAGGTTTTATTTATTTTAGTTTATTTTATTTTAGTTTATGTTTTGGTTTATTTTATTTTTTTTATTTTTTTTATTTGAGCTTTAGGTTTTTTGTTTAAGGTTTAGGTTTTATTTTTTATTTATTTTTAGGTTTATTTTTTAGGTTTAGGTTTTTATTTAGTTTTTATTTTAATTTATTTTTGGTTTATTTTTTATTTTAGGTTTAGTTTTTATTTTATTTAGGTTTTTATTTTTTTATGTTTAGTTTAGGTTTTTATTTATTTTATTTTAGTTTAGCTTTTAATTTTTTATTTTTCTTTTTAGGTTAGTTTTTATTTTATTATATTTTTTATATTATTTTGGTCTAGGTTTTTTATTTATTTTCTATTTAGGTTTTATTTAGTTTAGTTTTAGGTTTTTAGCTTTTTAGGGTTTTGGGTTTAGGGTTTAGGGTTAGTTTAGGGTTTTGGGTTTGGGTTTAGGGTTTAGAGTTTAGGTTTTAGGTTTAGGGTTTAAGTTTAAGTTTAGGATTTAGGGTTTAAGTTTTTTTTAATAGAGACAATTTCAGATTCAAGATTTCTTCTCTTCGATTTGATCAACCAAGTAGCACCCCAAGTTTTCTAAGACACAAGTGATGACATAGATCAAAAATGAGTACCCATAGAGAAAATCAAAAACCTTAGATAAGTAGAACAATCTCTACTATAAAGAAACAGTTCCATAAGCAGCATATTAGATCGGCCATTCTTCAGTTTTTATAGTTCCGATCAGAACCACCCCCACCTCTCGAGTAGCGGGATCCACTATCATATTCCCGATCTCTCCATCCAACACCAACATGGCTATAACCTCCATCGCTCCTCCCTCCACCCTGCTCACCACTACTACCACCATCTCCACGGCACCTCCATATCCCCACCACCATTGTGACAAGCCTCAGCCTTCACCACTAGAGATCTAGGCGGCCAGAGTTGATGGTGATGTTCCTGCCATCAATGTTCTATGTGTTCTTAGGGTTTAGTGTTTAGGGTTAGTTTAGGGTTTAGGGTTAGTTTAGGGTTTAGGGTTAGTTTAGGGTTTAGGGTTTAGGATTTGGGTTTAGGGTTTTGTGTTGTAGATTTTAGGGTTTGGGGTTTAGGCTTTATGGTTTATGGTTTAGGGTTTTAGACTTAAGGTTTAGGGTTTAGGGTTAACAATTTAAGGTTTAGGGTTTAGGGTTTACAATTTAGGGTTTAGGATTTAGAGTTTTATGGTTTAGGGTTTAAGGTAAATTTTAGGGTTTAGAGTTTAGGGTTTAGGGTTTAGGATTTAGGGTTTAAATTTTTTTTAAAAAAAATATTAAGTAAATCGGTAGGTTTAAGTTTATATAGTTTATTTAGTTTATTTTTTATTTATTGGAGTTTATTTTATTTTTTTATTTTTATTTAAGTTTATTTTTTATTTTTATTTAGTTTTGTCTATTTTTTAGTTTAGGTTTTTTATTTTAGTTTATCATTTAGGTTTAATTTTTTTTTTTTGAGTTTTATTTTTATTTAATTTTTTAGGGTTACATTTTATATTTTTTATTAGGTTTAGGTTTAGGTTTTTATTTTATTTTTTAAGGTTCAGGTTTTAGGTTTTATTCTAATTTTATTTTAGGTTTTATTTTTATGTTTAGGTTTATGTTTATTTTTAGTTTATTGTATTTTCTTTAGTTTAGGTTTAGGTTTAGTTTATTTTTTTGGTTTAGGTTTAGGTTTAGGTTTTATTTATTTTAGTTTAGTTTATTTTAGTTTAGGTTTAGGTTTATTTTATTTTTTTTATTTTATTTTTATTTAGGTTTAGGTTTTTTTTTAATTTTGGGTTTAAGTTTTATTTTTTATTTATTTTTATGTTTTATTTTTAGGTTTATTTTTTAGGTTTAGGATTTTATTTAGTTTTTATTTTATTTTATTTTTTGGTTTATTTTATTTTAATTTTACATTTACTTTTTATTTTATTTAGGTTTTTTATTCTTAAGTTTATTTTTTATTTTTTTAGTTTAGTTTTGGTTTTTATTTATTTTATTTTGTATTTTGATTTATTTTGATGTTTAGGTCTTGGTTTTAGTTTAGGTTTTAAATTTTTTTATTATTTTATTATTTGATTAAGGATTATTTATTTATTTTATTATTAGGTTTAGGTTTATAGGTTTTTAGTGTTTAGGGTTTAGGGTTTAGGGGTTAGGTTTTAGGATTTTAGTGTTTAGAGTCTTAGGGTTTAGGGTTTAAGGTTTAGTGTTTAGGCTTTATGGTTTAAGAATTTTAGGGTTTTGGGTTTTGGGTTCAAGGTTAGTTAGGGTTTAGGGTTAATTTAGGGTTTAGGGTTTAGGCTTTGGGGTTTTTAAGGTTAGGGTTTAGGGTTTAGAGTTTTAAGGTTTAGGGATTAAGGTTTAGGGTTTAGGATTTAGAGTTAATTTTAGGGTTTAAGGTTTAAGGTTAGTTTAGGGTTTAGGGTTTAGGATTTAGGGTATAGGGTTTAGGGTTTAAGGTTTAGAGTTTTTTCTTTTAAAAAAAAAATTAAGTAAACTGGTATGTTTAGGTTCATTTAGTTTATTTAGTTTATTTGGTTTATTTTATATTTATTTTATTTTATTTTAATTTTAATTTTTATTTAGGTTTATTTTTTCTTTCTATTTAGTTTAGTTTATTTATATTAGTTTAGGTTTTTTATTTTAGTTTATTTTTTAGGTTTAGGTTTAGGTTTATGCTTATTTTTTAGTTTAGTTTTATTTTTATTTTATTTTTTAGGTTTAGGTTTTAGTTTTTATTTTTAGGTTTAGGTTTTAGGTTTTTATTTTATGTTTAATTTTAAGTTTTATTTTTTAGTTTAGGTTTATTTTTAGTTTATTTTTTTATTTAGTTTAAGTTTAGGCTTAGGTTTAGTTTATTTTAGGTTGTATGTATTATAGTTTAGGTTTAGGCTTAGTTTATTTTTCTTATTTAAATATTATTTTAGGTTTAGGTTTTTTTTAGTTTAGAGTTTATGTTTTATTTTTTTATTTATTTTTAGGTTTTACTTTTTAGGTTTAGGTTTTATTTAGTTTTATTTTATTTTGATTTAATGTTTAGTTTTATTTTATTTAACTTTTTTTAGGTTTATGTTTTTTATTTAGTTTAGGTTTTTATTTTATTTTATTTAGGTTTAGGTTTTTTATTTATTTTATTATTAAGTTTTATTTAGTTTTTTAGGTTTTTAGAGTTTAATGTTTTGGGTTTGTGGTTTAGGGTTTAGGTTTAGGGTTTTAGGGTTTAGGGTTTTGGGTTTTAGGTTTAAGGGTTTAGGGTTTAGTGTTTAGGTCTAGGGTTCAATTTTTAGTTTAGGGTTTAGGGTTTTTAGTTTTTTTTTGGCAGAGAAGAAATTTATATTCAACATTTCTTCTTTTTGATTTCATCAACCAAGTAACACACGAAGGTTTCTAAGACACAAGCGACAACATCGATAAAAAATGAGCATGCATAGAGCAAATCAAAACCCTAGATAACTAGAATAATCTATACTGTAAATATAGTTTCATAAGCAATTTATTTTCTTATTTCTCTAGTTATCATCATAATTGGCCTCTCAGTAGCATAATCCACCATAATATCTTGGATTAGTTTATAACCTTCATCTCTTTTATCCATAACAACCACTTGCTTACCACCACCTCCATATCCACCAACACCTCCATTCACTGATAATTCTTTTCCATAGATTTAAGTCTAGTTGATGGTGATGTTCTTATCAAGGTTATGCCCATTCTTAGGGTTTTTTATTTTAATATATTAGTTACTTTTGGTTTAGGTTTAAGATTTAGGGTTTAGGTTTAGGTTTTTTGTTTAGGGTTTTAGCTTAGGGTTTAGGTTTAGGGTTTTAGGTTTATGCTTTTTAGTTTAGGTTTAGAGTTAGGGTTTATGGTTTAGTTTTAGGGTTTAAGGTTTTAGGGTTTAGGAGTTTAGGGTTAGGTTTTAAGTTTAGGTTTAGTTTAGGGTTTAGTGTTTAGGATTTAGGTTTTGGGTTTTATGATTTAGGGTTTATAGTTTAGGTTACTTAGGTTTTAAGTTACTTTAAGTTTGGATTTTTAGTTTAGGTTTTATTCTTTAGGTTTAGGATTTAGGGTTTATGTTATAGGTTTAGTTATTTAGGTTTAGGTTTAGGGTTTTAGGTGTAAGGTTTAGGTTTAGGTTTAGGTTTAAGATTTAGTTTTAGGGTTTAGTTTATTTTTAAGGTTTAGGGTTTATAGTTTATTTTATTTATTTTTTATTTAGGTTTAATTTTTTAGGGTTAGCGTTTAGGAGGGTTTAGTTATTTAGTTTAGGGTTAGTTTTAGTTTAAGGTAGGTTTAGTGTTTAGAGTTTAGGGTTTAGGGTTTAGGGTTTAGGATTTAGTGTTTAGGGTTTTTCTTTAAATTATGTAAACTGGTAGGTTTAACTTTATTTAGTTCATTTTTTATTTATTTTATTTATTTTATATTTATTTAGGTTTAATTTTTATTTATATTTAGTTAACATTATTTAATTTAGGTTTGTTTATTTTAGTTTAGGTTTTATATTTTAGATTATTTTTTGGCTAAGGTTTCAGTTTATGTTTTTTTTTAGTTTAGTTTATTTTTTATTTTTTTTTTTAGGTTTTAGGCTTTTATTTTAGATTCATTTTATTATATTTTGTTTTATTTAGTTTAGGGTTTAGGTTTAGTTTATTTTAAGTTTAGGTTTAGGTTTTATTTATTTTAGTTTAATTTTTTTTTTTAGGTTTAGGTTTAATTTATTTTATTTATTCTAGGTTTAGGTTTTTTTTTTAGTTTAGGGTTTAGGTTTTTTTTATTTGTTTTTTATGTTTATTTTAGGGTTTATATTTCTATTTAGTTTTTATTTTATTTTATTTTATCTTTATTTTATTTTTATTTTATGTTTAGTGTTTATTTTATTTAGGTTTTTTAATTTTAGGTTTATTTAATTTTTAGTTTAGTTTAGGTTTTAATTTATTTTATTTTAGTTTAGTTTTATTTTTTTATTTTATTTTATTTTTAAGTTTAGCATTAGGTAAAAGTTTAGGTTTAAGTTTAGTTTTTTGTTTAGGTTTTTATTTTATTTAATTTTATTAAGGTTTAGGTTTTTTTATTTTAGTTTTACATATTATTTAGTTTAGTTTTAGGTTTTTAAGTTTTAAGGGTTTAGGGTTTAGAGTTTTATGTTTAGGGTTTAGGGTTTAGGGTTTAGGGTTTAGGGTTTAGCTTAGGGTTTAGGGTTAGTTTTAGGGTTTAGGGTTTAGGGTTTAGGGTTTAGGATTTATGGTTTTAAGTTTAGGGTTTTAGGTTTAGGGTTTAGGTTTGATTTAGGTTTTGTGTTTAGTTTAGGTTTAGGTTTTAGGGTTAGGTTTTATTTTATTTTTAGGTTTAATTTTAGGGTTAGTTTAGGTTTATGATTATTATTTTAGGGTTTAGAGTTTAGGGTATAGGGATTACTTTATTTAAGGTTTTGGGGTTTAGTGTTTATGATTTAGTTAATTTAGAGTTTAGGGTTAGGGTTTTAGGGTTTAGGGTTTAGGTTTAGTTTAGGATTTAGGTTTAATGTTTTCTTAAATTAGTAAATCTATAAGTTTAGGGTTTAACATATTTAGTTTATTTTTATTTATTTTGTTTATTTTATTTTTTATTTTTATTAGGTTTTAAATAAGTTTAGGATTTTAGGGTTTAGATTTTTAGGGTTTAGGGTTTATGTTTAGGGATGTAGGTTTTGGGTTTAGGTTAGGGTTTTTTTAAAATTTAGATAAGTTTATTTTTATATTTAGTTTATTTTATATTTATTTTTGTTTACTTTATTTTCTATTTTTATTTAGGTTTATTTTTTATTTTTATTTATTTTAATTTATTTATTTTTGGTTTATTTATTTTTGTTTAGGATTTTTATTTTAGTTTATTTTTTAGGCTTAGGTTTTGGTTTAGGTTTATTTTTAGTTTAGGGTTTAGGTTTTATTTTATATTTATTTTTATGTTTATTTTTTAGGTTTAGGTTTTTATTTAGTTTTTATTTTATTTTATTTTATGTTTACGTTATTTTTATTTTATGTTTAGTTTTTACTTTATTTATGTTTTTTATTTTTAGGTTTATTTTAATTTTTAGTTTAGTTTAGGTTTTTATTTATTTTATTTTAGTTTAGTTTTTATTTGTTATTTTTATTTGATTTTTAGGTTTAGCTTTAGGTTTAGGTTTAGGTTTTAATTTTGGTTTTTTATTTTATTTTATTTTATTTAGGTTTAAGGTTTTTATATTTATTTTATTTTTAGGTATTATTTAGTTTAGGTTTAGGTTTTAAGTTTTAGGGTTTAGGGTTTAGTGTTTAGGGTTTAGGGTTGTAAGTTTTAGGGTTTAGGGTTTAGGATTTTATGTTTAGGGTTTAATGTTTAGGGTTGTAGGTTTAGGGTTTAGGGTTTAGGGTCAGGGTTTTTTATTTTTTATTTTTTATTTCAGATTTAGGATTTAGGGTTTATGGTTAGTTTTAGGGTTAATTTAGGGTTTAGAATTTAAGGTATATAGTTTAGGCTTTTAGCTTTAGGGTTTTTAGGGTTTAGTGTTTAGGGTTTAGGGTTAGTTTAGAGTTTAGGGTTTAGGATTTAGCCTTTTTTTTAAAAAAAAGTAAACTGATTGGTTTAGGTTTATTTAATTTATTTTTCATTTATTTGAGTTTATTTTTCTTATTTTATTTAGGTGTATTTTTAATTTTTATTTAGTTTAGCTTATTTATTTTAGTTTTATTTATTTTAGTTTATTTTTTTATTTTAGTTTATTTTTTAGTTGAGTTTCTTTTTAGGTTTATGTTTTATTTTTTATTTTTTGGCTTTTAGTTTATGTTTTTATATTACTTTTTTAGGTTTAGGTTTTAGGTTTTTATTTTAGGTTTTATTTTTTAGTTTAGGTTTAGGTTTATATTTAGTTAATTTTATTTTATTTAGTTTAGGTTTAGGTTTAAGTTTAATTTATTTTAGGTTTAGGTTTTATTTATTTTAGATTAGTTTATTTTAGTTTAGGTTTAAGTTTATTTTATTTTGTTTATTTTTTTATTATAGGTTCATGCTTTTTTTAATTTAGGTTCATTTTTTAGGTTTAGGTTTTTTATTTAGTTTATATTTTTTTTATATTTTAAGTTTATATTATTTTTAACATTTAGTTTTTATTTTATTTATGTTTTTTATTCTTAGGTTTACTTTATTTTTTAGTATAGTTTAAGTTTTTATTTATTTTATTTTAGTTTATTTTTACTATTTTATTTTATTTTATTTTATTTTTAGGTTTAGTTTTAGATTTTAGTTTAGAATTTTATTTTATTTTATTTCCATATTTTATTTAGGTTTAGATTTTTTATTTATTTATGTTTAGGATTTATTTAGATTAGATTTAGCTTTTTATGTTTTTAAGGTTTAAAGTTTACGGTTTAGGGTATAGGGTTTAGCTTTTATGATTTAGGGTTAAGGGTTTAGGGCTTAAGGTTTTAGGGTTTAGGGTTTAGGGTTAGGGTTTAGGGTTTAGGGTTTATGGCTTAGTGTTTAGGCTTTAGTGTTTAGGGTTTTTAGGGTTTAAGGTTTAGGGTTAGCTTTGGGTTTAGGGTTAGTTTAGGGTTTAGGTTTAGGGCTTTAGGTTTAGGGTTTAGAGTTTAGGGTTTAAGGTTAGTTTAGGGTTTATCATTAGTTTATGGTTTAGGGTTTAAGGTTTAGGCTTTAGGCTTTAGGGTTTAGGATTTGTAGGGTTTAGGATTTAGGGCAGTTTAGAATTTAAGGTTTAGGGTTTAGGCTTTAAGGTTTAGGGTTTAGAGTTTATGGTTTAGGGTTAGTTTAGGGTTTATCATTAGTTTATGGTTTAGGGTTTAAGGTTTAGGCTTTAGGCTTTAGGGTTTAAGTTTGTGTTTAGGATTTAGAGTTTAGAATTTAAGGTTTAGGATTTAGGTTTAGTTTTTTTTTAAATTGTAAATTCTAGTTTATTTAGTTTATTTTTCATTTATTTTAGTTTATTTTATTTTATTTTTTTATTTAGTTTAGTTTATTTATTTTAATTAAAGTTTTTTATTTTAGTTTAGTTTATTTTTTTTAAAAGATTAGATTTATGTTTATTGTTTTAGTTTACTTTAATTTTTATTTTATTTTTCAGGTTTAGGTTTTATTTTTTATTTTTAGGTTTAGGCTTTTATTTTCTCTTTTTAGGTTTAGGTTTTATGTTTCCAATTTAGTTTCATTTCTAGGATTTATTTTTTAGTTTAGGCATAGGTTTATTTTTAATGTAATTTATTTTATTTAGTTTAGGGTTTATGTTTGTTTATTTTAGGTTTAGGTTTAGGTTTTAATTATTTTAATTTAGGTTTATTTTATTTTATTTATTTTGGATTTAGGTTTTTTAGTTTAGGGATTAGTTTTTATTTAATATTTATTTTTAGGTTTAGGTTGTTATTTTTTTTTAGGTTTATTTTATTTTTTATTTTATGTTTAGTTATTATTTTTTAAAGGTTTTTTATTTTTCAGTTTATTTTATTTTTTAGTTTAATTTAGGTTTTTATTTACTTTCTTTGAGTTTAGTTTCTATTTTTTATTTTTTTTATTTTTATGTTTAGGTTTAGGTTTAGGTTTAGGTTTTAATTTAAGTTTTAATTTATTTAAGTTTAGGTTTTTATATTTGTTCTATTTTTAGGTTTTATTTAGTTTATGTTTAGGTTTTTAGGTTTTTAGGATTTAAGGTTTAGGGTTTAGGGTTTAAGATTTTATTGTTTATGGTTTTAGGGTTTTTTAGGGTTTATTTAGGTTAGGTTAGGGTTTAGGGTTTAAGTTAGGTTTAGTGTGCTTTAGGATTTAGGGTTTAGGGTTTAGGGTTTGAGCTTAGTTAGATTAGTTTAAGGTTTAGGGTTTAAACTTTAGTTTTAGGTTTTATAGTTTAGAGTTTATAGTTAGATTTAGTTTAATTTAGTATTTTAGATTTAGGTTTAGGAGTTTAAGGTTAGGAGTTAGAGTTTAGGTTTAGGTTTAGTTTAGGGTTTAGGTTTAGGTTTTAGGTATAGGATGATTTAGGGTTGAGGGTTTAGGGTTAGTTTAGTGTTTAGGGCTTAGGGATTAGGGTTTAGTGTTTAGGGATTAGGGTTTAGGGTTTTTTAGTGTTTAGGGTCTATGGTTTTTTAGTGTTTAGGATTTAGGGTTTAGGGTTAGTTTTAGGGTTTAGGGTTTAGGGTTTAGGATTTAGTGTTTAGGGTTAAATGTATATCATTTTGGATTTTTTTAAATTAAGTAAACTGGTAGGTTTAGGTTTATTTTGTTTATTTAATTTATTTATATTTTAAGTTATGTTTATTTTTTTTTAGTTTAGTTTATTTATTTTAGTTTAGCTTTTTATTCTAGTTTATATTTTAGGTTTAGGTTTTTATTTATGTTTATTTTTTTAGTTTAGTGTCATTTTTATTTTATCTTTATGTTTTGGTTTAGGTTTAGATTTTTTTAGGTTTTGGTTTTAGGTTTTTATTATAGGTTTATTTTTAAGTTTTATTTTTTAGTTTAAGTTTATGTTTATTTTTAGTTTATTTTATTTTATTTAGTTTAGGGTTTAGGTTTAGTTTATTTTAGGTTTTGGTTTAGGTTTTATTTATTTTAATTTAGGTTTAGGTTTATTTTATTTTTTTTATTTTAGGTTTAGGACTTTTTTTTAGTTTAGGGTTTAGGTTTTATTTTTTATTTATTTTTAGGTCTTTTATAGGTTTATTTTTTAGGTTTAGGTTTTTAGTTAGTTTTTATTTTATTTTACATTAGGTTTATCTTATTTTTATTATACGTTTAGGTTATATTTTATATAATTATTTTATTTTTAGGTTTATTTTATTTTTTTTAGTTTAGTTTAGGTTTTTATTGATTTTGTTTTAGTTTAATTTTTATTTTTTATTTTATTTTATTTTTTAGGTTTAGGTTATAGTTTTGATTTTGATTTTTTTTATTTTAATTAGGTTTAGGTTTCTTAGTTATTTTATTTTTAGGCTTTATTTAGTTTAGGTTTAGGTTTTTAGGTTTTAGGGTTTACGATTTAGGGCTTAGCATTTAGGGTTTAGGGTTTAGGGTTTATGGTTTAGGGTTGTTGGTTTTAGGGTTTAGAGTTTAGGGTTTAGGGTTAGTTTTAGGGTTTAGAGTTTGGGTTTATTCATTTATTTTTTTAAATTACGTAAACTTCTAGGTTTAAGTTTATTTAGTTTATTTTTTATTTATTTTAGTTGATTTAAGTTTACTTTTTTATTTAGTTTTGTTTATTTATTTTAAGTTTATTTCTTTTAGTTTAGGTTTTTTATTTTAGTTTATTTTTTAGGGTTAGGTTTAGCTTTAGGTTTAATTTTTAGTTTAGTTTTATTTTTTATTTTATTTTTTAGGTTTAGGTTTTTTTATTTTTAATTTTAGGTTAAGTTTTTTATTTTATTTTCTTATGTTTGTGTTTTAGGTTTATTTTAGGTTATATTTTTTAGTTTAAGTTTAGGTTTACTTTTATTTTATTTTATTTTATTTAGTTTTGGTTTAGGTTTAGGTTTAGTTATTTTAGGTTTAAGTTTAGGTTTTAGTTATTTTAGTTTTGGTTTAGGTTTATTTTATTTTTATTTTAGGTTTAGGTTTTCTTTTTTGTTTTGGTCTTAGATTTTATTTTATATTTATTTTTAGGTTTATTTTTTAGGTTTACATTTTTATTTAAATTTTATTTTATTTTATTTTAGGTCTTTTTAATTTTAGTTTAGGTTTAGTTTTTATTTTATTTAGGCTTTTTATTTTCTTAGTTTAGTTTAGGTTTTCATTTATTTTATTTTAATTTAGTTTTTGTTTTTTATTTTATTTTTATTTTAGGTTTTGGTTTAGGTTTTTCTATATTTTTATTTTTAAGTTTTATTTATTTTAGGTTTAGGCTATTAGCTTTTAAGGTTTAGGGTTTAGGGTTAATTTAGGGTTTAGGGCTTTGTTTTTGGTTTAGGATTTATGGTTTAGGATTTAAGGTTTAGAGTTTTAGGGTTTATGGTTTAGGGTTTAAGGTTTAGGTTTTAGTTTTAGGTTTGAGGTTTTAGTTTAGGGTTTAGGGTATTTTTTTAACAGAGAACAAATTCATATTCAATATTTCTTCTTTTTGATTTCATTTACCAAGTAACACACCAAATTTTCCAAGGCATAGGCGATGACATAGATAAAAAATGAGCATGCATAGAGTAAATCAAAAACCCAAGATAACTAGAACCGTCTCTACTGTAAAGACACTGTTCTATAAGCAACAGATCGGATCGACCTTTCTTTAGTTTATATAGTTCACTTTAGAACCACCTCGGCCTCTCGAGTTGCGGGATCCACCATCATATCCCCCATCTCTCCCTTCGCCACCACCACGACTATAACATCCATCGCTCCTCTTGCCTCAATAACCACCACTACTCTGATAACCACCTCCATATCCACTAGCACCTATAGATCCTCCCCACCACTATGATTACCGTCGCCTCTGTCTTCGCCTCCACTGCTGGATATAAATGAGCTTTATTGATGATGTTCTGTCATCAAGGTTTTGCCCAATCTTAGGGTTTATGTTTAGGTTTAGGTTTATTAGGTTTAAGGGTTTAGGTTTATTTTTAATTTATTTAGTTACTTTAAGTTTAGGTTTAGGGTTTAGTGTTTAAGGTTTTTTAGGGTTTATGGTTTATGATTTAGGGTTTAGGGGATAGAATTTGGATTTAGGGTTTATGGTTTAGGGTTTAGGGTTTGGGTTTAGGATTTAGTGTTTCTAGTTTTTAAAAAAAATTAAGTAAACCGATAGGTTTAGGTTTATTTAGTTTATTATTTATTTATTTTAGCTGATTTTATTTTTTATTTTTATTTAGTTTAGTTTATTTATTTTAGATTTATTTAGTTTTTTTTAGGTTCAGGTTTATTTTTTAGTTGAGTTTTATTTTTATTTTATTTTTTAGGTTTAAGTTTTATTTTTTATTTTTAGGTTTAAGTTTAGGTTTTATTTTATTTTCTTAGGTTTAGGTTTTAGGTTTTTATTTTAGGTTTATTTTTAGGTTTTATTTTATAGTTTAGGTTTAGGTTTATCTTTTAGTTTATTTTATTATATGTATTTTAGGTTTAGGTTTAGGTTTTATTTATTTTAGTTTAGTTTATTTTTGTTTAGGCTTAGGTTTATTTTTTTTATTTTTTTTATTTTAGGTTTAAGTTTTTTATAATTTAGACTTTAGAATTTATTTTTTATTTAATTTTATGTTCTTTTAAGGTTTTGTTTTTATGTTTACATTTTTATTTAGTTTTTATTTTATTTTATTTTAGGTTTATTTTATTTTTATTTTATGTTTAGTTTTTATTTTATTTTGGTTTTTATTCTTAAGTTTATTTTATTTTTTTTAGTTTAGTTTAGGTTTTTATTCATTTTATTTTAGTTTAATGTTTAGGTTTAAGTTTTAGTTTAGGTTTTTATTTTATTTTATTTTATTTAGGCTTAATTTTTTTATATATTTTATTTTTTAGTTTTATTTAGTTTAGGATTAGGTTTTTAGGTTTTTAGGGTTTAGTGTTTAGGGTTTAGGGTTTAGGGTTTAGGGTTTAGGGTTTAGTGTTTAGGCTTTATGATTTAGGGTTTCTAGGGTTTAGGGTTTAGGGTCTTTTTTAAAAAAAATTAAGTAATCTGGTAGGTTTAGGTTTATGCAGTTTATTTAGTTTATTTTCTATTTATTTTAGTTTATTTTACTTTTTATTTTTATTTATTTATTTTTTATTTTTAATTAGTTTAGTTTATTTGTTATAAGTTTATTTATTTTGGTTTTGGTTTTAAATTTTAGTTTATTTTTTTTGGTTTAGGTTCATTTTTTTAGTTTATTTTATTTTATTTTTTTAGGTTTAGGTTTTTTATTTTTTATTTTTAAGTCTAGGTTTAGATTTTTATTTTATTTTTTTAAGTTTAGGTTTTAGGTTTTATTTTTGGTTTTTTTAGGTATATTTTTATGTTTTACATTTTACTTTAGGTTTAAGTTTATTTTTAGTTTATCTTATTTTATTTAGCTTTTTTATTCTTAAGTTTATTTTATTTTTTAGTTTTCTTAGTTTTGTTTTTTGTTTTTTGTTTAGGTTCAAATTTTAGTTTTAGTTCTTATTTTATTTTATTATTTATTTAGGTTTAGGTTTTTTTTATTTATTTAATTTTTAGGTTTTATTTATTTTAAGTCTAGGTTTTTTGGTTGTTAGGGTTTAAGGTTTTGGGTTTAAGTTTTAGGGTTTAGGATTTTGGGTTTAGAGCTCAGGGTTTCAGGGTTTAGGGTTTAGGGTTAGGGTTTAGGGTTTAGTATTTATTGTTTAGTGTTTAAGCTTTCGGGTTTAGGTTTTTAGGGTTTAGGATTTAGGGTTTAGGGTTTATTTTCTACAAGCTTTATTTTTTTATTTTACTTTAGCTTTATTTTATTTTACGTTTAGGTTTTATTTTATTTAGGTATTTTATTTTTAGGTTTATTTTATTTATTTAGTTTAGTTTAGGTTTTCTTATTTTCTTTTAGTTTAGTTTTTTACTTTTAATTTAATTATATTTTAGGTTTAGGTTTAGGTTTTTATTTTATTTTATTTAGGTTTAGGTTTTTTTTAATTTTATTTTAGTTTTTATTTAGTTTAGGTTGAGGTTTTTAGGTTTTTAGGGATTAGGGTTTACAATTTGGGGTTAGGGTTGTAGGTTTTAGGGTTTAGTATAGGGTTTAAAGTTTAGGGTTTATGGTTTTAGGGTCTAGGGTTTAGTGTTTAGGGTTTAGGGTTTAAGGTTTAGAGTTTTAGGGTTTAGGGTTTAGAGTTTAGGGTTTATGGTTTGGGATTTAGGGTTGTAGGTTTAGGGTTTAGGGTTAGAGTTTTATTTATTTTATTTTATTTTTTTTAAACTAAGTAAACTAGTTTTTTATTTATTTATTATTTTCTATTTGTTTTGTTTATTTATTTATTTATTTTATTTAGGTTTATTTTTTTTAGTTTAGTTTATTTATTTTAGGTTTATTTATTATAGTTTACATTTTATATTTTAGTTTATTTTTTAGGTTTAGCTTTAGATTTAGGTTAATTTTTTAGTTTAGTTTTATTTTTATTTTATTTTTTAGGTTTAAGTTTTTTATTTTTTTAGGTTTAGGTTTAGGTTTTATTTTATTTTTTTAGTTTAGGTTTAGGTTTTATTTTAGGTTTATTTTTAGTTTTACTTTTTAGTTTAGGTTTATGTTTATTTTAGTTTGTTTTATTTTATTAGGTTTAGGTTTAAGATTAGTTTATTTTAGGTTTAGGTTTAGGTTTTATTTATTTTAGTTTAGTTTATTTTAGTTTAGGTTTATGTTTATGTTTATTTTAGTTTAGGTTTAGGTTTTTATTTATTTTTTTAGGTTAAGGTTTTATTTAGTTTTATTTTAATTTATTTTAGGTTTTTTTATCTTTATTTAGGTTAGGTTTTATTTATTTTTATTTAATTTAATTTAATTTTAATTTCTTTTAGGTTTAGGTTTAGGTTTAGTTTATGTTTTATTTTATTTTATTTATTTATTTATTTTTTCTTAGTTTTGTATTTATTTTTTAAAGTTTTATTTAGTATAGGTTTAGATTTTTAGCTTTTAGGGTTTAGGGTTTAAGGTTTGGGGTTTATGGTTTAGGGTTTGGGGTTTAGGATTTACGGTTTAGGGTTTAGGTTTTAGAGTTTAGGGTTTAGGGTTTTAGGATTTAGGGTTTAGGGTTTAGGATTTAGGGTTTACGTTTTAGGTTTAGGGTTCAAGTTTAAGTTTACAATTTAGTGTTTTGGTTTTTTTTAACAAAGAACACATTCAGATTCAACATTTCTTCTTTTTTATTTCATTAAGCAAATAACACACCAAGTTTTCTAAGAGACAATGTAGATAAAATGAATGTTGAGAAATAATTATCTCTATAAGACAGTTCCATATGCAGCAGATCGGATCAAAATCTCTTCAGTTTCTCCAATTCCCATCAGAACCACCCCGACCTCTTGAGTAGAGGGACCCACCATCATATCCTCGATCTTTCCCTCTGCCACCATCATGGCTGTAACCTCCGTCGCTCTTTTTGACTTTATAATCACCACTACTCTGACCATTACCTCCATATCCACCTCCTCAGATCCCCACCTTTATATACCTCAGCCTTCTCCTCCACATCTAGATTTAGAGCCTAGTTGATGTTATTGTCGTCAAGGTTTTGCCCATTTTTATGTTTTAGGTTTAGGTCAAAATTTATTAGGTTTTAGGGTTCATGTTTTTCTTAAATTTATTTAGTTGCTTTAGGTTTAAGTTTAGGGTTGGGGTTTAGGGTTTAGGGTTTAGAGTTAGGGTTTATAGTTTACGGTTTAGGGTTTAGGTTTAGTGTTTAGGCTTTAAGGGTTTTTGCTTTTAGGGTTTAGGGTTTAGGGTAAGGGTTTAGGTTTTAGGGTAAATGATTTTTTTAGGGTTTATGATTTAGGGTTTAGGGTTTAGGGTTTAGGATTTAGAATTTAAGCTTTTAAAAAAAAATTAAGTAAACTGGTAGGTTTAGGTTTATTTAGTATATTTTTTATATATTTTAGTTTATTTTATTTTTTATTATTTAGGTTTTTTTTAGTTCATTTTTTAGGTTTAGGTTTTATTTTTTTTGTTTTTAGGTTTTATTTTATTTTTTTAGGTTTAGGTTTCAAGTTTTTTTTAGGTTTTCTTAGTTTAGATTTAAGTGTCTTTTTAGTTTATTTTATTAATTTAGTTTAGGTTTAGGTTTAGGTTTATTTTTTTTAGTTTAGTTTATTTTAGTTTAGGTTTAGGTTTATTTATTTTATTTTTTTTTAGTTTAGGGTTTTTTGGTTTTTTTTTATTTATTTTAGGTTATTTTATTTTAGGTTTCATTTTTAGGTTTTATTTTTGATTTATTTAGTTTATTTTTTTCTTTATTTTAGTTTATTTTATTTTATTTTTCTATTTTAGTTTATTTTTTTGGTTTAGGTTTATGTTTAATTTTTAGTTGAGCTTTATTTTTATTTTATTTTTTAGGTTTAGGTTTTATTTTTTTATTTTTAATTTTAGGTTTAGATATTTATTTATTTTTTTAGGTTTACGTTTTAGGTTTTTAATTTTGGTTTACTTTTAGGTTTTATTTTTAGTTTAGGTTTATGTTTAGTTTATTTTAGGTTTAGGTTTAGGTTTTATTTATTTTAGTTTAGGTTTAGGTTTTTTATTTTGTTTATTTTATTTTTATTTTAGGTTTAGATTTTTTTTTTACTTAGGGTTTAGGTTTTATTTTTTATTTATTTTTATGTTTTATTTTTAGGTTTATTTTTTAGGTTTAGGTTTTTATTCAGTTTTTATTTTATTTTATTTAGGTTTATTTTAAGTTTATTTTATTTTTATTTTATGTTTAGTTTTAATTTTATTTAGGTTTTTTATTCTTAGGTTTATTTTATTTTTTAGTTTAGTTTTTTAGTTTATCTTCATTGGTTTATTTTATTTTATTTTTAGGTTTAGGTTTAGGTTTTAATTTAGGTTTTTATTTGATTTGATTTTTTATTTTATTTAGGTTTAGGTTTATTTATTTATTTGATTGTTAGGTTTTATTTAGTTTAGGTTTTGCTTTTTAGGTTTTTAGGGTTTAAGGTTTAGGGTTTAGCATTTAGGGGTTAGGGTTTTAGGGTTTAGGGTTTAGTTTATTGTTTAGGCTTTAGGGTTTAGGGTTTTTAGGGTTTAGGGTTTAGGGTTAACTTAGGGTTTAGTGTTAGTTTAGGGTTTAAGGTTTAAGGATTAAGATTTAGGCTTTAGAGTTTAGGGTTTTTAGGGTTTAGGATTTAGGGTTTAGGTTTAGTTTAGGGTTTAAGTTTAGGGTTAGGGTTAGGTTAGGGGAGGTTTAGGTTTAGGTTTAGGGTTTAGGGTATAAGTTATAGGGTTTAGGTTTTAGGTTTTAGGGTTTAGGTTTATGGGTTGTAGATTTAGGGTTAAGAGTTTAGGGTTTAGGGTTAGTTTTTGGGTTTATGGTTTAGGGTTAGGGTTTGGTTATTTATTTTTTTTATTTTTTTAAAATTAAGTAAAGGTACCAGTTTAGGTTTATTTAGTTTATTTTTTTTTTTATTTAGTTTATTTATTTTATTTTAGGTTTTTTTAGTTTATTTTTTAGGTATAGGCTTTGGTTTAGGTTTATTTTTTAGTTTAGTTTTATTTTTATTTTAGTTTTTAGATTTAGGTTTTATTTTTTATTTTAGATTTAGGTTTAAATTTTTTTAATTTTTTATTTTTAAGTTTAGGTTTTAGGTTTTAAATTTATGTTTTTTTAGGTTGTATTTTTTAGTTTAAGTTTAAGTTTATTTTTAGTTTATTTTATTTTATTTAGTTTAAGTTTAGGTTTAGGTTTTATTTAATTTAGTTTAGTTTATTTTAGTGAAGGTTTAGGTTTATTTTATTTTTATTTTAGGTTTAGGTTTTTTTAGTTTAGGGTTTAACTTTTTTCTTTTAATTTATTTTTATGTTTTTTTTATTGTTTAGGGTTCGATTTTTATTTAGTTACATTCATGATGAACTTACTCTAGGGACGGAAGCACAACCATCTCTTTACATTACATTAGATGTTGGCGGATATAGGCTATCGAGTTCTAGTTAACAAGTGTATCGATCAACATTATAAGTCTAAGAACCCCTTGAGGATCGACATCTCAAACTCAAAAGAAAGGTTGATGTTAAGAGGATTCAATGAACAAGGTGAGAGGGCCTTTGGTGTTTATTTTGGATGTATTGGGGGGGGGGTGAGGGTACTTTTAGAGGTGATACAACATTGAGGTATGATGTACTATCTGGAAAGATAGAGGCATCTATAATGGTCCTAATCACATAATAAGGAGTCATAAGGCATGATGGGTCTTCGAATGTACCTGAGATTTTTCCCCTACTTTACATGGATGAATAAAGTAGGGTTTATATTAAACCAGGTTCTTAAGTTCCCTATGGAGGTAAGCCTTTATAGTAAATTACATCTTAAATGAAATTTCTAAGAATACTCGATTAAAGTAGACAATTATCATCTCCAAAGATTTCAAGGTTATACTATCAAAAGATTTATTATATTTGGAAAATCAATTGGGAAAGTTCAAGGAGAGACTTATTTTTAGAATCCAAATGAAATAAGTAGAAATGCTAATGATACTAGGAAGCTTAGTGAGCATTACAATCTATCCTATGGTTGGGCTTTATAATTTTGAAGTTGAGGAGATTTATATGTTTTGAGTTGAAATTTAATTAGATTACTAGGGCTTATAATCCACCAACACAAGGTTGTGGGAATGCATAAGAGGTGAGGATTTATGCTCGTAGCCTGAAGGAAATAGCTACCTTAGATCCTAAATATAGGGAGCCTTAGTATGAGCTAATGCACTACCAAAATCTAAGCGACAGGTGGACATAAGGGTTTAGTTCCACAAGAGAGAATAAATTGTCTGACTTCTAGACTTATAATGCCTAGAGAGGCTACCAGCTAACTCGTCCTACGATTTTAAAACCATGTAGACTGGTCTTATGAATTGCAATATAGCTAGGGTAGTTATTTAATTAGAAAGAGACTAAAGCCCTAAAAATACTCACTAAGAGACTAGAGCATGAGTGGTATAAGTATGAATTAATCTATAGATGAAAAATCTTTTCAAATTTTATTTCATTTTAGACACATTATTTTGATAGAAGCAATATGATTTCTTATGCCTAAATGCATGATGTAATAGGATATGGGTCAAATCAGCTAGAAGAAGGTGTTCTTCACCACAAGGAATGCCCTCATAGATCAAGCATTCCTTAATCGTGTAAGGATGGAGATTTTTCATGTTCAAGAGAGATTGAATATGCATGTATGATGTGAAACATGCAACCATATAGCTAAGGGGTTGTTAAATCTTTTAATTATCTTATTTATGTCTTAGGCTTCATAATGAGGTTTTGAGTTGTTTAAAATTTAGTTATGAGTGATTAGTTGGGTAGAAAAGTTATTTTTATCCTAAGAGCTAATTGTATCCAAGCCACACATTAAAGCATCAATCATTTAAGAAACTATGAAAAGCATGTCATCTTAATGCACAATATAAACATAACATTAAACAGTTATATAAACTATCATAAGAGAATAAAAGGTCGGTGTCGCATACAACCCAAGAGAGAGATGTAGGTGAGCTCTACCCTTATACAACCCGGAATATGAAAGAATAATTATAATTGTATTAAATGCTATGGTGGTCTTCTTTCTTCATATCTCCATTTGATTTGGTTCCTTCTTTGATTTGGATGGTGCTTGCTTTAAAGGCATCATAGGGCACCCCAGGATAAATCCTTCTAGCCACAGCTCATCCTAATCCCCATAGCACTAATCCTAATTCCTATTGAAAAAATTACATTTATTTGGAATAGTAAATCTTACTACACCTGCAAAATAGAGGTTAGCTAAATATACATATAATCCTAAGCAATTGTATTTATAATTTGGACTTAGCACCCTACACATGGGTAACTAAGCCCACCTGTCCTAACTTGGATTATGCTTAATGATTTAAGCAACCTACAAAAGAGCATTCACATTTATTTTTAAGCATCCCTTAAGCTTAATCCCCTGCAAAAAATATGATTAAGCTAATATTGGCCTATCATCTAGTCTATGAAGCATACACCCTAACATCCAATCTAAAATAATACATCATAAAAAATATATGCATCACATCATACACCATCCTAACTTAGAGCTAGAAGTGGTGACTTAATTCTAATGTGTGTATTAAGGCTTGTGTGGTAAGTCTTGTTAGGCATTAGTGTTGTATTTTCTAAGTGTAGAAGGATTCAATTTAACATGAAAGGTTGATTTCACATGAAGTTGCTTAATTTATATGAGAATTTTAATTAGTGTTTTCTTTTGTTTCATTTGATTACACTTAGCAACTAAGTGTTATAAAGAGAAGAAAAGAGGATTCCCTCTTTCATCCCTACCTTAAGTCACTTTCTAAAGTATATTAATTTGATTTAATTCTCTTTAGTGAATGGCTTATTAAATGATTTAATTAATCCTAAGTTTAGGTTCACTTTAAATAATCCTATTCAAAATGAAAGGCATCTTAAGATTAATTTAATTCAATTACTACCACATGGCATATATTAAATCATTTTTCCATTACATGTAACATGCATATGATTTAATCCTAAGTGTATCTATACATGCATCATATTTTAGCACACTTAAATGATGAATGTATGTGTATGTTTAGAATTTATATTTTATTTGATTGAATTATTTAAACATATTAATTTAAAACTTTATCCAAATTCTTATACAAAATGGTCATAAGAATGAAATTAAATAAGCATGTGTCATTGTTAAACCGTGAAGTGTAATCAAATGACCTTCTTGAGCTAGCTAAAGCCTCATATTCTCAGATGTCTAGACTTTATACCCATTTGCATTCAAACATATGTAAATTCATATATGAACATATGAAGTAAGCTCCAAAACATATGGCTAATTAATTCAACCACTTAGTCAATTATAAATGCATGCAATTTTAATGTAAAATGGGGTTTTCATTCACTAATCACATATACATATACATGTACAAAGATATAGGAAAGTATGCATCATTGTAAAACTAGGGAATTAAGGTAATCAAATGACCTTAGAGCTAACTAAAGCCTCGTATTCCTTGGATGTCTAGACTATATACTTGTTTTCTTGAGCACACATGTATCTATACATAAATGAGGGAAAGAAAACCATGCAAAGATTGTATATTTTTTATTGAATCATTTATATATATGAATTAAAGCTCTATCCAAATTTTAATGTTGAAATACATAAGAATGAAATCAAATGGTGCCATTGTTAAACTAGGGAAGTGAGGTAATCAAATGATTTCCTTGGTGCTAGCTAAAGCTTCGTGTTCCGGGGATGTTCAAACTATATACTCATTACCATTCAATCTTATAGAAATCAACCCATGAATAGAGGAAAAAGAGATCAACATTCATACACTTAAGTTATAAGCACATGCATTTCTTATGTATTTATAACAAGCATCATAACACATATCATTATTCATTTATAACCTTTTCAAAAATACATTTGGATTTAATAGTGATAAAAGCCACACATATATTAAATTAAATTAACACATAAAAGAAAATCCATTAACTTTTACTTGATTTTCAATAGATGGATGCATGAAATCAAATTACATATTAAATTTAACATGATTGGAAAGAGGACAATCAAATATAAGCATGTGATTCATTCAACCAAACTAGTTCTTAGGGACAATCAAATCAAATAAGATTATTTAAAGCAAACCAAAGCTTCTTTATTAATTAAGTTTATGATTTTATTTGATTTAAAGAGGAGAAGAGAAATCATCACTTGCTATTTTAAGCCCATTCCCACATTAGTGATTTGATTTAATTTAAAGAAATGTAATTAAGTTAATTTTATGGGTTAATTAAGTTGAACCCTTAATTATATTAATTTTTTACCCTTACTTATGTCACCTTAAAGTAATTAACTAAATAATTATGAGCCACCATGATATGCATGGAAAATAAACTTGTAATGATCCTAGAAAATAAAAGGGGCCTAATGCAATTGGCTTTTGATTAATAGTTAATAAGATTAAGGGACTTAATTAATTACACTTATGGATTTCCCACACATATGGACTAATCATAATTTCATTAAACTTCTTTAGGTTATTAAACACCTAAAGATGTACCCCATGATTTAATTAATTAAGGCCTGATGTGATTATTATTTCAATTTGATTAAGTGATTTAATTAAATAGTTAAATCTTAATTAATTTTATTTTAAAAAATGGTGAAATGAATTTAAGTAAAGGGGTCCCAACACTATTCCTTACATCACTTACTGTTGAACAATGATTAATAAACTTAATTAACTAATTTATTACTATTAATGGGATTAATTAATCATTAATTAACTTAAAAGAGTATTTATTATTTAATTAGTCAATTTTTCTAATTAAGTGAGCAATAAATCCAAAGAAAATCATGAGAGGTAGAGGTCATCCCATTAAATTAACCCACAAAATTTGGGATTAATTTCTCAAGTAATTAAGAAATAATTAAGCTAATTAATTTTGTAATTAAACCTTAATTACTATTCAAAATTTTATAATATCATTTTAAATTAATTCTCCTCTGAAATACCTTTTAAATGAGTATTTATTTGCATTTGTTTGATTTCTCTATGATTTTTTATGATTTTTAGAAGTTTCAGCCATTAAAATATTTAATTAAGCCTAATTAAAGCCTAATCCTATTGGTGCCACGTGACAAATATTAATGGCATTTTTCGATTAAGGAATGAGCTTGGGAGCTTAGGGAATGGCTCTAGTGGCTCATCTTGGTAGCTAGGGCTCTGAGGAATGATTTTTGTGTGTGTTTAAGTAGAAACGAGTGATATATACCCCTGTTCATCTTGATCGAATGGTAGGATCGAGTTTGGCTTCTACTGGCAGTCCGGCCATCTTAGGGAGTCATGGGTGGTAGGAAAGAGGTGAGTTGGCTCAGCTTGGTTGGTTGAAGGTGTGGAGGTGGCCACCAAGGAGGAATCATGGGTGTCCTATGGGTTTCAAATGCTTAAATGGAGGAGAGGTGATTTCAGCTCACATGGGTCATGGCGAACCCAACCACCCCCTTAGGTCAGGTTAGGTAGTTTCCTTGGTGCCAAGGTGGACCATTAGGAGAGTATTAAGTGGCCAAGGAATGAAAATAAGCACTTACATGGGTGATTTCTCTCATATGATGCCCTTGACCCAAGGATAGAATGATCATTTGGCATTAGATTTGATCTGGGCAGATTTGAAATGAGCCAAAAGTGGGTTATCCCAAATTTCAAGTCAATTGGAATTGATTTGGTTAGGTTTGGCTCAATTTGACTCATTTAGGTCAAATTTGGTTGGGGTTGACCAAATTGGTCAAATTGGGTAAAATCAAGGCTTAGGCCAAGTTCATATGATCATTTGAGATATTTTTGTTAAATTGGTTTGGTTTAGGTTGGCTTAGATTTGATTTTGGCTTATTTGAATTCATTTGGGTTAAATGGGTTAGGTTGACCAAATTGACTGAATTGGTCAAATTGGCTTGGGTTGGGTGTTGCTTTGGGTTTAGTTGACCAATTGAAGATGATTGTATGCTTTGGTTTCAATTAATTTGGATTTGGTTTTGATTTAGGCCAACTTGAACCTTTAGGTCAATTTTCGCTAAGTAGGTCAATTGGATTCAATTGGTTCTAATCATGGCTTTAGTCAAGTTCAACAATCAATTTGGAATGAACTTGAGGTATTGGTTGCAATCAATTTGCTTTATATTTTGATTTGACCAAATTTAGTCTTTTAGATCAATTTGGGTCAACTTGGGTCAAGAGGGCCAATTGGGTTTGGTTTGACTCAATTGAAGGTCAAGTCATATTCAAATATTGATTTTGACTTAGTATGAACCATTTATTTCAAGGGATTTATCTTAGGTTGTAATTTGGCTAGTTTAAGTTCATATGGGTTAAGGGGTTGACAAATGACCAAGTTGACTTGGTTTGACCCAATTTGTGATAATTTATCAACCTAGGGTGATCAACAATCATGATGGGAGGTTTTGATTGGCTTGGTTCAATCCAATTTGGGTAAGATTATAACTTAGCTCAAATAGGTCAAATTGGCCACTTTGGGTGAAGTGGACCAATTGGGTTTAGTTGTCTTGATTTTGGATTGAATTTAATTTAATTGAGTTTGCATATGAATTTGAGATTGATATATAAATTCAATTGCAATTGGCTTGGGTTTAAATGGGTTTTAGTTCATTTGAACATTTCAAGTCAAAAGGGTTAAGTTGGGTTTGGTTTGGGTTGATTTTGGTTTGGCTTGACGATTGTATATTTCATTTATATTTTTTAATATTATTGAAGGTATGATTGATACATGAGAAAATCAATTGAATTTGGGTTTTGGAATGAAGGAATCAAGTCCAAGGTTGGGTCATGTGGCTTAGGTTTGATTTTGATTTGGTTTGATTAAGTTTTGATGATTTAAATGTATATTTCATTTAAATTCTGAAGATGATTGAAAATATGATTGATTAGAGAAAATCAATAATTTGATTTGGATTAAGATTTGGCAAAGTCCATGGGATAGGTCATACCTCTTAGGAATGGTTTTGATATAATTTGATTTAGTTTTGATCATTTGAATGTAGATTTGGTTATATTTAGGATGATGATTGAAGAAACAAATTGATTATGAGAAATCAATTGATTTTGGATTGATTTGGATTAAGATTTTGCTATGTCCATGGGATAGGTCATTTGCCTTAAGAAGGGTTTCAAGTTTGGATTTGATCATAAGCTTCAAGCATCTGGTTTTGGAATTTGGGTTTAGATTTGGATTTGAATTTGATGTTTGAATTGAACTTGAGGTTTGTTTGAGAAGGTGAACATAGATTGGAATTAGGTTGTAGGGTCGGTGGATTATCCTAATCCTTAAGGCATAACCTAATCTTATGGTTAACCCTTCTAAGTCTTTAGGCTTAGGTTAAGTGTTTACCAAATTGTTAGAAGTGTCTTATGACTAGGGAAGTCTTAGTGTTTAGAAGACTCCTAAGTCTAAGATGGGAATATTGAATCGACTCCAAAAGTGAGGTCAACGTCTTAGGCTCCATAGTGTTGCCCTTGGAGATAGATGATTGGATCAAGCTAAGTTTCATATTATAGACTTGGATACATCTTTCAATTCTTTGCTTAGGAGATGATGGATACATGAGAACAACATAGTTTCATCCTCTACATGAGTGTATGAAGTTCATGAGATGTGGGATCATCTACTATGTCAAAGGAGATCTCAAGCCATTTATAGTTCATGAGGTCAGCATATATGAGGGTGAGGCTTACTACCTCCCTCAAAATCAATAAGTATATTCTCGTGAACTTTGCTAAAGTTTAAAAATAAAAGAAAAATAAAAATAAAAAGAAAAAAAAGTTAAAGAAAAATAAAAGAAAAGAGAAAATGAAAATAAAAAATTAAAAGGGGAAAAATAGACTTGGGGGAGGAAGTGGAGGCTAACATTAGATTTCACTCATAGTTTGTTACTCCAGTTGAGCATATGGGTAGGATGACCGACCTCCACTGCATAGGAAGAGGCTAGTTCAGAGGTAGTCCCAGGGGTGGAAAACCTTTTTATTTGCCACCCAACAGAAGATATGTCCTAGCTACCAGGAGTACACCTACTATCCATATATACATAGAATCTAGTTCATAAGATAAGTCTTATATGGTTACCTCACCAGAAAGCTCTTCTCAATAGTAGACTCCCTTGGAGGTGACACTTGAGGCAGATAGCAATGAAGACCAGGCTCCAAAGCAAAGCATAAGTGTATCCAAGTCTATATGTGAAACATTTAGGCATCAGTTGGGAACTTTAGCTCTAACCCCACTTTCCTATTAAAAGTTAAGGGTTTGGTAGTTAAGGAAGTCCCTAAGTCATTCACAGGTGTGAAGACTCAGAGGTTCTTTCTGGGAGCATCATCCCTAAGTCAAGAAGTTGATGTAGAACTTGAGGATGATTCATATAAAGATTTAATATAATTATGTTTTGATTGGTACTTGCCTTGTGTTCATAATTTACTAAGGAAAGGTTTAATCCCACATATTTGGTCAAAGCACAAGTCAGACTACTTCGAAAGAATATGGAAGAACAAATGCAAAAGCTCTCAATCATGATCATGACTAGATTCATAAAGGGTCCAAATGATGATGACGATTACTGCTTAGTCATTACCAATCATTTGGAATCTGATAGGTTCTTTTCAAATCACATTAACTCATATCAAGAGTTGTGCTTAGATACTTTAGATGATCTAGATGATTTTGAAGTCAAATATGCACCACCAGAGTTCGAAGAAGAGATCAAGTCAACCATAGACAAGCTCAAGGAAATCAACTTAGGAACTGAAGAAGATCCACGCCCGACATACATCAGTTCTTTGTTGAATGAAATTGAAACTAATTACTTAGTTAAGCTACTGGCTATGTTTAAGGACTGCTTTGCATGGAGTTATGAAGAGGTGCTTGGATTGGCTCCTAACGTAGTGGTCCATAAACTAGTAATACAGGCTACTGCTAACCCTATCAAGTAAGCTCATAGACGCATGTGATTAAACATAGAACAACAAGTCATTTATGAAGTCATAAAATTGATCGATTCTGGCTTCATTCGGGAAGAAAAATACCCTACCTGGTTAGCCAGCATTTTCCCAATTAAGAAAAATAATGGCCAAATTCACATATGTGTCAATTTTAGAGATTTAAATAAGGCATGTCCAAAAGATAAATTCCATTACCAATCTCAGAGCTGATGGTGAACATTGTCTCATCTCATTTAGTCTTCTCTTTCATGGATGGCTCATCTAGATATAACCAAATAAAGATGGCCCCTGAAGATGAAATAAATATTGCTTTTAGAACCCCGATAGAAATCTATTACTATAAGGTCATGCCTTTCAACCTTAAAAATGATGATGCCTCATACCAGCGAGTTATGACTCGAGTCTTTGATGAACTCATTCATCATCAAGTCGAGTGCTATGTCAATGATCTCGTGGTAAAAAGTAGAGAAAAGAAAGACCATCACTTTAACTTGAGAGTAGTTTTAAACAAAATACAATATATAACCTCAAAATGAACCCTTGAAGTGTGCATTCGAGTAGCTTCGTGAAAATTCTTGGGTTTGTTGTCTGACACCAGGGAATCAAAATTGATCTAAAGAAGATCAAGGCAATATTAGAAATGCCACCCCTAAAATTTTAACTCAACTCAAATTATTCCAATGGTGGTATGCATTTCTAAGATGCTTTATATCCAACTTATCGGGAAGATGTCATCCATTCTCAGCACTTGTCAAAAAGGATGCCAAGTTCAAGTGGGATGATAAGTGTGAGCATGCCTTCTAAGACATCAAGAATTACTTGATGAAGCCACTGGTTCTAACTGCCCCTATCCCAGGCATGCTACTCATACTTTACACTACTATGTTAGATGACTCACTTGGTGCTTTGTTGGCCAAAGCCAATGATGAAGGGAAGAAAATGCACTCTACTACCTTAGCTATCATCTAATCCCTATGGAGGCTAATTATCTACACATTGAGAAGCATTGCCTAGCTTTAATCTTTGCATCCTACAAGACTACATGCTTCCTCATAAGGTGAACTTAATCTCTAAGATCAATCCAATACAGTATCTCATGTCACAACTGATGCTATCCAAATGGTTGGCACCATGGTCCATGATCCTCTTGCATTTTGACATTACCTTCACACCCCTTCGTGCAGTGAAACAATAAGCTCTAGTAGATTTCTTAGTAGCACACCCACTTCCTACTGACTCTCCGCTTAGTGATAATATCTCTAATGAACAAATCATGAACTTAGGGGATAGTAGCATTCACCACTGGGAGATGTACTTTGATGGTGCAACTTTATCTTAAAGAGGAGAAGAATCGCAACCTATTATTCTAAGAAAAGTAAGGGTAGGAATAGTTCTATTAACTCTGGACCATGATGTGCTGAAATTCTCATATCATATGTCTAATCTTTGCACCAACAATGAAGTCGAATATGAGGCTCTGATTTCTGGTCTAGAGTTAGCCATTACTCTAAGCATCCAAAACATCAACATCTTTGGGGATTCTCAGCTAGTTATCAACCAAATCGTTGGGCCTATAAGGTTATAAAGCCCAAGCTCCATCACAAACATAACTACACCATGGACTTGTTGGCCCAAATCGTAAAGGTTAGCATTTATAAGATTCCTCGAGGAGAGAACACATAGTATATGCTTTAGCCAAGCTTGCTAAAGAGTTGGCGTGTCTGGAAGATGAGTCCATATAAGTAAAGGTCCAAAATAGACAAGTCTTATCTTTTATTAGTATTGAACTCATCAAAAAGTACTCTCTTGAAGGGGAGGTTACCATTGCCAAGAAGGACGAGTTAGATTGGAGGAAACCATTCATGGATTACCTAAATAAAGGAAAATTACCTCAAGAGAAGTCTCAAGCCCATCAGATGAAGCTTTCCTTGCTCTTGGATGGTGTCTTGGTGGTCTTTCAATCATATGTGGTTATGTTATTTTAAAAAGCATGAAGCCTGTAAGATCGTGATCGAAGTACACTCAGGATTATGTGGAGCCAACCAATCTGGTCCGAAGATGAAAGCCAAGACAAAGAGACTAGGATACTATTGCCATTCGATGATCAAAGATTGCATGGATATGGCTAGGTGATGCCACCAATGTCAAATACACGATGTTGTCCTACACCAACCACCCAACATTATACATCTTGCATTAGCCTCATCAAGTGTTACGACATAGTGGGTCCAATTGATCCTCATTCTTTCAAGGGTCATCAATTCATCTTAGCTACTACTAACTACTTTTCCAAATGGCCAAAGGCAATTCTGCTCAAATAGGTCATAGCTCAGCATGTGCTCTAGTTTTTTAAGAACCATATCACATATAGGTTAAGAGTGCCTCAATGAATTATATCTAATAATGGTACAATATTCAAGAGTACTAAGTTCAACAACTTTTCCAGGAGACACAACATAGATTAGAGATATTCTACCATCGACTACTCGAGGGAAAATGGCTTAGCAGAAGCCTTCAACAAAACTTTCATCCAAATACTAAATAAGACACTTGACAACAACAATCAACAGTGGCATGAGTAATTAGTTGAAGCCTTATGAGCCACACAACATATAGAACTCCAACTCATTCTACTCCTTTCTCCATAGTGTATGGGTCCGAAGCCGTTCTACCATTAGAAGTTTGACTCTCATCACTAAGGATATCTATGGGTAGAAAGATCACAATAGCGTAGAACACCAAGTTATAATTAGAAGAGCTTGAAGGTTTGGAGGAGAGATGCCTGCGGGCATGCCAAAACATCAAGTTGTACAAAGCTAAAATGATTCAAGCTCACAACAAGATTGTATGTCCTAGAGCTTTTCAAGTAGGAGAGCTTTATTTAGTTCTAAGGAGATCGATTGTTGCTCAACGTAGGATGGGAGGCAAGTTTGAACCCACTTGGGAAGGCCCTTTACAGAGAAGCCTAGAGGATCTTATCGCCTTATTAATCATAAGATAGCCAATGCTTCCAATCAATGCTCTACTTAAAAAATATTATAAATCATGTTTGAAAATAATTATCATCAATGAAAATTCCATTTTAAATTCAATCTCTTACATATTGAAAGAATTCTTATTTGCAAATCTACCATGACGTGTTTGGGGAAGGTGTAAGGAACCTAAGTGGTGTCATATCCTTCATCTACATAACACAAACACTAACTACACACAAACATAAAATTAAACACATATCTTTTATCTCGAGCTACTGAAGAGATAACGCCCATGACACTCACCAAGAGTTGCTCTAGGTCGGTTGATGTGCTACCTTAGTGTCACCCCAATGGTATTCTTGCTTTGAGGATGTAAGTTATTCTTTTCTTTCTCTTGCACATGAGCTGTTAGTTTAGTAGGCCTTACTGTGTGGCTGGTAAGCTACCTCATGTTGGCTTCATTTAAGAGGATGTGAGTTTGCTATGCTTTCTTCATGGATTAGCCTTTGTTCACTAGCTGGGTCGAGTATATTTGAGGTTTAGGATAAGTCTCCTAGTGGCTCCTTCCCTCTTGACTGCTTCAAGTTTGGGTCCAGTCCTTCCTTGGGGCTCCCTACTTAGTAGTCACTCTAGGTTAGATAGTATCTATCCCATTGATAATAAACTATCCCGATGATCAGTTCCACTTGGAAAATTGTAAGCCTACATGCTTTCTTTCCAGATTGATCATTGCACACCGAAGGGCACCTTAGGTTGGTTGGTTCTTACTATGCTAACGGATACACCGCTCATGCTGATGGATACACCTTAGGTTGGTTGGTTCTCACACCTTAAGATTTACCAATCATGTCAGTTGTAAGTCTACTACACTTTCTCATAGAGTTGGCCACTGTACACCTATAAGCTTTCTTTTTCAGGGTTCAGGATATTGCCCCTAGCAGCACCTCCCCTATGAGCATTATATATGGATCACATCCTTTGCAACCCCATTTAGATAGTACCTAGGTTATTATTGGATTGGACAAATCTCCTTTCCCAATATCCACCCCTATGGTTGGAGAATCCATCCTATGGATGTGTAGATTATCCCTTTGTCTAGTAAATCTGAGATAGGTCAAGCCCGATATAGCCATCGTCCCTCACACACCAACAGGTCCACACAAACATATAAACAAAATATATATTCACTTGTGGATTAGGAGGACACCCTAGCGTACCTTTTCCAAGCAAGCATCGATCTTTAGGACAATGTCAAAAAACTCTCAATAAAAGTTGCTCTTCAAATATATTAGTCCCAACAACATTCACTCAAAGTCACCCTAAGTCGCCTTCCATTGTGATACCAAAAGTCACCCCAGTTGTTCCCTACTTTAGAAGATGTAAGTTTGCTATGCCTTCTTCCTAGCATAGCCATTGCACACTGAAAGGCAACCCCTTAGGTTGGCTAGCTCTACCCACACCCAGACTAGACTATCCCTTTGATTTGTAAATCGAGATAAGATAAGTCCGATATAGCCCCTTCTTAGTGGGTCGATCGCACACCGACATGGTCCATAAATTAAATCTATCAAATTTGATCAAGCTCACATCCCCAATGGATATGCCCTCAATTTGAAATCAAACTAAACCAAATAAATAATATCAAATCACATAATCTTAACTACTTTTGAGTTGACATAAGTCCTTAGTGGCATTCACTAGTACCCTAGGGTTTGATTTATTGTGCATCCAATAAGTCACCCCATTGGTTGTTCCTTGCTTTGGAATTTGTAAGTCTGCTATGCCTTCTTCCTAGCACAGTCATTGCACACCGAAAGGCAACCCCTTAAGTTGGATAGCTCTACCCAGCAGTCGGTAGACTATCCCTTTGGATTTGTAAACTGAGGTATGTCAAGGCTGATATAGCCCATTCTAATGGGTTCATCGCACCCATAGATCCATACATTAACTCAAATTAAATTAAACCCAATGATTTTCCCATTGGAGTTAAATCATACCCTTCTCCCTAATGGATCCCCAAATCATATGTAAACAAGTTGAGCAAAAAATTAAATTCAAAACTAACCTCCCAAGTGGAGCCAAATTAAACCAACTCCCTAGTAGAGTCTAAACTAGAGAAATCCAACCAAACTCTTATTCCCAATGTATACATCCCCAAACAAATCTATGAAATCAAACTCAAATCTTAATACCTCAGATAGCCTGAACCTACTTCCCTAGTGGAAGGTTCATATACTCGATCCCCAACGGATTCGAGACTATATCTCTGACAGATATGCCTCCACATGAATTAAAATAAAAGAAATTAAAGTCAATTCAATCTTAATCCCTAGTGGATTATAGATTCTTAACCCATGCAAAACTTCTTTTCACTAATCATATAATCAAATCAAATTCAAAACTTATCCCCAATAAATTTTCTTCTTCTATGCCCTCGACATAGACCCCACCCATGTCATGTCCAATGCATGTGTGATCCCTAGGATCTCCCTCCATGTCCTTGGATTTCTTCTTATGCACACCTTTAATACTTCAACCAAAAGCCTAATAATGTATTCATTCAAATTACATCATCCTAACATTGTAATCAATATTTTAGGATTTTTGATGGTGCGAGCTTAAACTAACTATACAATATCATGCAAAAAATATTATAATGTGAATTAACACACTATATTATATTATAATATATGATGTTATATTATAATTTACTATAATATAATATATTGTCTAACATTACACCTCATTAGACTTTAAAGGAACAAATAACAAAATTTTCTCAAAATATGAATAATGTTCATTTTGATGTAAAATTGTTATTTTTTTATTAGAAATGGTACAAAATAGCATAATCTTGTGTTTCTTGGTGTGTGCCATGAATTTGGCTAAATTCTTCCATCTCAACCTTCAAATTAACATTTTTGTGAGTTTTGACCCAATGTATTATAACAAAAGTAAAACATACTAAAAAGTACAATAACATTTAGTAACAAACTACCACATTCATATATATTTAAAGTTATATTGTTATGTACATTATATTTTAATATGCTTTCATATAATATATTATCTTACATTACATCTTAAAATGAATCACTTTAAGCAAAAAATTTATAAAATTTGGTTTAAAAATGAACATTTATTTTAGATGCAAAATTCCATTCTTTTGATTAAATGACACACCATAGCACACCCCCAATGATGTTCCCTAAAGCTTACCTTCAATTTGGCCAAATCCCATCATCTTAGCCTATAAATCAATATTTTTATGAATTACACCAGTAAAAACTCTACTACATCATACTATAATAAACTAAAATATGCTAAACAATAAATAGTAATACACAATAGTATGCTATAATGCATGATGCTACATTATGTTATGGCATCCTATATTATAATACAATATAACATATTATATTATATTACATTGCATATCACATCATGAGGGTTTGCTTAAGATAAAAAATCATAAATCTAGTCTAAATAATAAAAAACTATATATTTTAATCATATCACTTACATATTTTAAATTGAAATAACACATTATGATGACTTACTCTACCTAATATGAATTTGTCCAAATTCCACCATTTTAAAGTCTAAATCAACTTTTTTTTAAATATGCTAGTGTAGGCTTGACTGCATGATTGTAAAATACTGAAAAAAATTAAAATGCATAGAATAATATATTATGATATATGATGTTATACTATGCTACAACATATAATCTTTATTTTGAACATAAAATCATACTTTTTAGACTACAAGTGGCATCACATCTTTTGTACTACAACCTAATTCCCACTTTGAATTTAACAATTTCATCATCTAATTTATTAAATCAATATTTTTATGATTTATATTAATATAGACTATAGGGCACATTACCATAATAAACTAAAACATTTCAAAACATCTTATAATATTGAAAAAAAACCTAATTGCATGCTCAAATATATGATGCTACATTATACTATAATATATGGTATTATAATATGATTTAGGGTTAGGGTTTAGGGTATTCAAATCTCTAATAGCCAAGGGAAAGTCTTTTGAAACCAATTTCTTTAGCTACCATAACTATGTTAGGATTAGGTCATTCTTTAGATATACTCCTAATGACATCTTTATTCAAAGTTTAGCGATTAGGATTTAGGGTTGGGTTTGGGCTAGTTAGATTTAGGTTGGGTAAGGAGGTTTAGGGTTTGGGTTAGGTTTGTGGGTTTAGGGGTTGAAGGTTTTAAGGTTTAGAGGTTTAGAGTTTTAGTTTAGGTTTAGGGTTTAGATTTAGTGGTTTGTGGTTTAAGGTTTAGGGTTTAGGGTTTAGGGTTTAAAGTTTAGGGTTTAGGATTTAGGGTTTAAGGTTTAGGGTTTAGGGTTTAGTGTTTAGGGTTTTGAGATTATAGGGTTTATGGTTTAGGGTTTAGGCTTTAGGTTTAGGGTTTAAGTTTTAGTTTAGGGTTTAGGGTTTAGGGTTTAAGGTTTTTTTAATAGAGAGAAAATTTAGATTCAACATTTCTTCTTTTTAATTTCATCAACCAAGTAGCACCTCAAGTTTTCTAAGACACAAGCAATGAGATAGATAAAAAATGAGCACCCATAGAGCAAATTAAAAACCCTACATAAGTAGAACCATCTCTACTATAAAGACACAATTCCATAAGCATAACAGAGAAATCGTTTCTTTCTCCGTTCCATCGTAACCACTCCTCGCTCTCAGTAGTAATCCTCCATCATATCCATGATCTCTCCCTCTGCCATAACCATGATTGGAACCTCCATCGCTCCACCCGCCTCCATAACCACCAATTCTCTGACCACCACCTCCAAATCCACCAAGCACTCCAGATCCCCCACCACTAATAACCACGCCTTCCCTTCTCCACCACTAGAACTAGATTGAGCCTAGTTGAGAGTGATGTTTTTGCCATCAAGGTTCTTCTAATTCTTAGGGTTTAGGGTTAGTTTAGGGTTTGGGTTAGTCTAGGGTTTAGGTTTTAGTGTTAGTTTGGAGTTTGGGGTTTGATTTAGGTTGTGTTTTAGGGTTTAGGGTGGGTTTTGGGTTTAGCTTTAAGGTTTTAAGGTTTAGGGTTTAGGGTTTAGTTTTTGGGTTTTTTTAGTTTAGGGTTTAGGTTTGTGTTTATCTTATAGTTTATGTTTTTTTAGGGTTTTTATTTTATGTTTAGGTTTATTTACTTTTTTTAGATTATTTTATATTTATTTGATTTTATTTTATATTTTTTATTTAGTTTATTTTTAATTTTATTTAATTTAGTTTATTTATTTTAGGTTTATTTATTTTAGTTTAAGTTTTTTATTTTAGTTTATTTTTTACGCCTAGGTTTACATTTTAGATGAGTTTTATTTTTATTTTATATTTTAGGCTTAGGTTTTTTTTTATTTTTAGGTTTATATTTTAGGTTTTTATTTTTCAGGTTTAGGTTTTTTAGGTTTATTTTTTTTTTCTTTTAGTTTTTTATTTTTAATTTATTTTATTTTATTTGGTAACGTTTAGTTTAGTTTTATTTATTTTAGTTTGGGTTTAGGTATATATTTTATTTTGTTTATTTTATTTTTTTTATTTTAGGTTTAGGTTTTCTTTAATTTAGATTTAGGTTTTATTTTTTATTTATTTTTAGGTTTAATTTTTTATTTTATTTTTAAGGTTTAAGTTTTTATTTAGTTTTATTTTATTTTATTTTAAGTTTATTTTATTTTTAGTTTTTATTTTATTTTATTTTTAGCTTTAGGTTAGGTTTAAGTTTAGGATTTTATTTTATTTTTTTTAATTTTTATTTAGTTATAGGTTTTATTTATCTTTTTATTTTATTTAGTTTAGGTTTGTTTTATGTTTTTTTAGGGTCAGGGTTAGTTTTTTTTAGGATTTAGGCTTTAGGTTTAGGGTTTTAGTTTTAGTGTATGATTTAGGATTTAGGTTAATTTAATGTAGGGCAGGGTTAGGATTAGAGCCAGGTTAGGTGTGGTAGGTTTTAGCTTTGGGTCAGTTAGTTTAGTGTTTGGTTTTAGTTAGGGTCTAGGGTTTAGTGTAGTGTTTTTTTGTGTGGTGTAGGTTTAGGGTTTAGGGTGGTTAGTTTAGGGTTTAGGGCTCAGGATGGGTTTAGGGTTTTTTTTAAAAAAAAAAAGCAAACCCAGGTTTTAGTTTATTTAGTTTATTTTATTTATTTTAGTATTTTATTTTTCTTTTTTATTGATTTATTTTTATGTTTAGGTTTATCTTTATGTTTAATTTATGTTTTATTTTTATTTTATTTTAGGTTTAGGTTTTATTTTTATTTTTTTAGGTTTAGGTTATTTATTTTTTAGGTTTATATTTTAGGTTTATTTTTAGGTCTTATTTTCAGTTTAGGTTTAGGCTTATTTTTAGTTTATTTTATTATATTTAGTTTAGGGTTTAGGTTTAGTTTAATTTAGGTTTAGGTATAGGTTTTATCTATTTTTGTTTAGTTTTATTTTGCTTTGGTTTAGGTTGATTTTATTTTATTTATTTTAGTTTAGGTTTTTTTAAGTTTAGAGTTTAGGTTTTATATTCTATTTATTTTTAGGTTTTTTTTAGTTTTATTTAGTTTTATTTTAGGTTTATTTTATTTTATTTTACATTTATTTTTATTTTATTTAGTTTTTATTTTATTTTATTTTAGTTTTAGTTTAAGTTTTATTTAATTTATTTTAGTTTATTTTATTTTATTTTTATTTTACATTTAGGTTTAGGTTTTAAGGTTTAGGTTTAGTTTTAGTTTTAGTTTTATTTTATTTTATTTTATTTTATTTAGGTTTAGGTTTTTTCATTATTTTATTTTTTATTTATTTAGTTTAGGTTTAGTTTAGGTTTTTTTAGGGTGGGGTGGTATATGGTTTTAGGGTTTAGGGTTTAGGGTTTAGTATTTATGGCTTAGGGTATTTAGGGTGGTTTTGGTTTAGTGGTTTCTGTTTAAGTTTAACGAAGGTTTAGGGTTACAATTTTTTTTATTTTTTTATTTTTTTAAATTAAGTAAACTAGTAGGCTTAGGTTTATTTAGTTTAATTTTTATTTATTTTAGTTTATTTTATTTTTTATTTTTGTTTAGGTTTATTTTTATTTTTATTTGGTTTAGTTTATTTGTGAAGTGTAATTTTAGTTGTAGAAGTATAGTGGTGGTGTTGCGACATTAGGTGAACAAGTCATTAAAAAGAATGAGCGATTCAGATATTTAGGCTCTATTGTTCAAAATGATGGTGAAATACATGGAGATGTTTTTAGTAGAATTTAAGTTGGATGGTTGAAGTGGAGGAATACATCGGCACAGTGATAGAAAAGTATCTTAAACTTAAGGGAATATTTTATAAGATGGTGGTAAGACCGCAATGATTTGAATGTTGGCCAAACAAAAGAGAAGCATGAGACTAAGTTAAGTGTTGTAGAGATGAGGATGCTCGTGGATGAGTGGCTTTACTCTTAGAAATAATGCAAAATGTGTATGTTCAAAAAGTTGAGTATTCCTAAAAAATTAGTTTAGGTCATTTATTTAGTTTAGGTTTAAGTTTATTTTAGTTTTTAGTTTAGTTTAGTTTAGTTTTATTTTATTTATTTTATTTATTATTTTTTTAGTTTTTTAGTTTTAGTTTAGTTTGTGTTTTATTTTATTTTATTTTAGGTTTTATTAGTTTAGGTTTTATTTATTTTATTTTACTTTAGGTTATTTTATTTTTATTTTACATTTAGTTTTTTTATTTAGGCTTTTTATTTTTAGGTTTATTTTATTTTTTTAGTTTAGTTTAGGTCTTTATTTATTTTATGTTAGGTTAGGTTTGATTTTTTATTTTATTTTATTTTTAAGTTTATGAATAGGTTTAGGTTTTAGTTTAGGATTTAGTTTTATTATATTTTTATTTCATTTAGGTTTAGCTATTTATTTATTTTATTTATAAGTTTTATTTAGTATAGATTTAGGTTTTGGTTTTATTTGTTTGGGTTTAGTGGTAGGGTTTTAGGGTCAGGTTTTTAAGATTTAGGGTTTAGTGGGTTTAGGTTTAGGTTTAGGGTTTAGGATTTAGGTTTAGGGTTTAGGGTTTCTTTTATTTATTTTAAATTAACCAAACCAGTAGTTAGGAATATTTAGTTATTTTTATTTATTTTTTATTTATTTTATTCATTTTATTTTTATTTAGTTTTAATTTTATTTAGTTTAGTTTATTTATTTTATTTTTAGGTTTAGGTTTTTTTTTTAGTTTAGTTTTATTTTGTTAGGTTTAGGTTTATTTTTTATTTATTGGGTTTAGTGGTGGTGTGGAGTTTATGCTTAGGTTTAGGTTTAGATTTAGTTTAGGGTGTAGTGTAGGTTTAGTTGCAGGTGTAGTTTTTGGGTTTAGTTAAGGTTTGTAGGTTAGATTTAGGTTTTAAAACCAAGCAAATGTAGTTATAGTTAGTTTATCTAATATTTATTTTAGTTTATTTTATTTTATATTTTTATCTAGGTTTATTTTGTATTTTTCTTTTGTTTAGTTTATTATTTTTAGTTAATGTTTTTTATTTTAGTTTTTTTTTTAGGTTTAGGTTTTCATTTAGGCTTTTAGGGTTTAGAGATTAGGGTTGAGTGTAGTTTTAGGGTGTTTAAGGTGTATTTTAGGGTTTATTTTTAGGATTTTGGTTTTAGTTTTGGGTTTAGTTTAGGGTTTAGGTTTAGGATTTAGTTTTTTTTTTTTGGTTTTAGGATTAAGGTTTAGGTTTAGGGTTTAGTAGGGTAGGGTTTTTTTATTTTTTTTATTTTCTTTTTTAGTTGCAAGTTTAGGGTTGTGTTTTAGTTTACAGTTTAGGTTTTTTGATTTTTTTAAAAATATAATAAATTTAGATTTAACATTTCTTCTTTTTTATTTCATCAAGCAAGTAACACACTAAGTTTTGTTAGACACTGACATAAATAAAAAATGAGCACGCATAGAGCAAATCAAAAGCCTTAGATAACTAGAATTGTCTCTACTGTAAAGACACCGTTCCATAAGCAATAGATCGGATCGACAGTTCTTCAGTTTCTCCAGTTCCATCAGAACCACCCCGACCTATCGAGTAGTAAGATCAACCATCATATCCTCGATCTCTTCCTCTGCCACCACCATTGTTGTAACTTCCGTCACTCCTCCAGCCTAGATAACCACCACTGATTCGAGCACCACCACCATATCCACCAGAACCTCCAGGTCACCCACCACCACTGCGATAGCCACCACCTCCGCCTGCGCCTCCACCGCTAGATCTAGACTGAGTCTGGTTAACGATGACATTTCTACCATGAAGGTTCTTCCCATTCTTAGGGTTTAGGTTTAGGTTTAGGTTTATTAGGTTTTAGGGTTTAGGTTTATTTTTTTATTTATTTAGTTACTCTAGGTTTAGGTTTAGGGTTTGAGGTTTAGGGTTTAGGGTTAGGTTCGTGGTTTAAGTTTAGGGTTGGGGTTTAGGATTTGGGGTTTTAGGGTTATGGTTTAGTGTTTAGGGTTTAGATTTGGATTGTGGGTTTTAATTATTAGGTTGGGTAGGGTTTAGGTTTGTTTATAGGTTTAGGTTTAGGTTTAGGGTTTGGGTTTAGGTTAAGTTTAGGTTTAGATTTAGGGTTTGGTTTTTAATTAAGTAACAGGTTTAGTTTATTTAGTTTACTTATTTTATTTTACTTTTATTTTATTTTAGGTTTTTTATTTATTTTAATTAGTTTAGTTTATTTTATTTTAGTTTAGTTTTTTATTTATTTTATTATTTAGTTTTAGGTTTAGGTTTAAGTTTTATTTTAAGTTTAGTTTATTTTAGTTTATTTTTATTTAGGTTTTATTTTTATTTTTTACATTTTAGGTTTAGGTTTTATTTTATTTAATTTATGTTTATATTTTATTTTAGGTTTATTTTAGGTTTTATTTTTTAGTTTAGTTTAGGTTTATTTTATTTTATTTTATTTAGTTAGGTTTAGATTTTAGTTTTAGGTTTTATTTATTTAGTTTATTTTATTTTATTTTATTTAGGGAAGTGTTTTTTAGACAGTAAATACATTTAGTTTCAACATTTATTTCCAACTAAGTAACACACTTTCTAAGACACAGATACATATAAAATGAGCACTGATAGAGTAAAACCTTAGACTAGAATCATCCATAAAGAAAATCCTAGAATTGGATCGACCAAGGAAAGTTTCATTGATTCTTCGCTTTTGTAGTGATTTATATCTACTACCACCTTAGATCCACCACCACTATGATAACTTTTCGCCTCCGCTGATCAGATCATTGAGCTGATGTGATGTTCTATCATCAAGTTCGCCATTCTTGGTTTAGGTTTAGTTAAGGTTTATTTTATTTTAGGTATTAGTTTTATTTTTTAATTTATTTAGTTACTTTAGGATTAGGTTTAGGGTTTAGGGTTAAGGTTTAGGGTTTAGAGTTTAGGGCTTAGGATTTAGGGTTTAGGGTTTAGGGTTTAGGGTTTTATGGTTTATGCTTCTAAGGTTTAGGGTTCATGATTAGGGTTTAGGGTTTAGGGTTGTAGGTTTAGGGTTTAGGGTTTAGGGTTTAGGGTTTATGGATTGGATTTAGTTTTTTAAGGTTTTAATTAAGTAAACCCCAAGTTTAGATTATTTAGTATATTTAGTTTATTTTATTTATTTTAGTTTACTTCATTTTTATTTTTATTTATGTTTATTTATTATTTTATTTAGTTTAGTTTATTTATTTTAGGTTTATTTATTTTAGTTTTGATTTTTTATTTTTAGTTTATTATTTTGGTTTAGGTTTAGGTTTAAATTTATTTTTTAGTTGAGTTCTATTTTTATTTTATTTTTTTAGATTTAGGTTTTATTAGTTATTTTTATGTGTATGTTTAGGTTTTTATTTTTTATATTTTAAGTTTAGGTTTTAGGTTTTTATTTTAGGTTTATTTTTAGGTTTAATTTTTTAGTTTAGGTGTTGGTTTATTTTACTCTATTTTATTTTATTTATTTTAGTTTATTTTAAGTTTAGGTTTAGGTTTTATTTATTTTAGTTTAGTTTATTTTAGTTTAGGTTTAGGTTTATTTTATTTTTATTTTAGGTTTATTTTTTTAGTTTACAATTTAGGTTTTATTTTTTATTTGTTTTTATGTTTTTTTAGGTTTATTTTTTGGTTTAGGTTTTAATTTAGTTTTTCTTTTATTTTATTTTAGGTTTGTTTTATTTTTATTTTAGGTTTAGTTTTTATTTTATTTAGGTTTAATTTATTTTTTTAGTTTAGTTTAGGTTTTAATTTAATTTATTTTAGTTTTTTTATTTTTTAATTTTTCTTATTTTTCATTTAAGTTTAGGTTTTAGTTAGCTTTTATTCTTTTATTTATCTATTTATATTTATTTTTAGGTTTAATAGTTTAGGTTTAGGTTTAGGTTTTTAAGGTCAGATTTAGTGCCTAGGGTTTAGGGTGGTTAGGTTTTATGGTCTGGGTGTGGCTCATAGATAGATTTAGCTTTGGCCTGGGGTTTTAAAGATTTGGCTCTTGTTAGGGTCAGCTCAGGGCTCAGTTAGTTGGGGTTTAAAGATCAGGTATGGTTTATTAGGGTTTAGTGGTCAGGTTTAAGAAGTTTACTTGAGTGAGCCTAATTTAGAGTGGAGTGTGGGAAGATCAGATTTAGGTGTGGTAGGTTAGGGGTTTAGGATTTAGGATTGTAGGTTTAGGGGTGGTAAGGTTGGGTTAGCTTTATGAAGGTGGGTGGGGTTTAGGATTTAGGGTTTATTATTTGGTGGTTAGGGTTTAGGTTTTTTTTTAATTAAGCAAAACAAGAGATCAGTTTGTTTAGTTTATTTATTATTTATTTTAGTTTTTTAATTTAGGTTTATTTTTATTTAGTTTAGTTTATCTATTTTAAGTTTATTTTCTTTTAGTTTTGGTTTTTATTGTAGTTTATTTTTTTAGGTTTAGGTTTAGGTCAATGTTTATTTTTAAGTTTAGTTTTATTATTTTATTTTTTAGGTTTAGGTTTTATTTTTTATTTTTGGGTTTAGGTTTAGGTTTTTATTTTATTTTTTTATGTTTAGGATTTCAATTTTATTTTAGGTTTGTTTTTAGGTTTTATTTTTTAGTTTAGGTTTAAGTTTATTTTTAGTTTATTTTATTTTATTTAGTTTAGAGTTTAGGCTTAATTTATTTTTAGTTTTGGTTTAGGTTTTATTTATTTTAGTTTAGTTTATTTTAGTTTAGGTCTAGGTTTATTTTCTTTTGTTTATTTTAAGTTTAGGTTTTTTTGTTTAGGATTTACGTTTTATTTTTTATTTATTTTTTATATCTTATTTTTATGCTTATTTTTGAGGTTTAGGATTTTATTTTATTACATTTTAGGTTTATTTTATTTTTATTTTGGGTTTTATTTTATTTAGGTTTTATTTTTAGGTTTTTATTTTTAATTTAGGTTTTAATTAATCATTTTAGTTTAGTTTTATTATATATATCATTTTAGATTTAAGTTTTAGTTTTATTTTATTTTATTTTATTATTTATTTAGGTTTAAGTTTTTTATTATTTTATTTTAGATTTTGGGTTTAGGGAGGTTTAGGCAGTGGTTAGGGTTTTTAGGTGTGGTTTAGTGGGTTTGGGTTTAGGGGTTTAAGATTTAGGTGTGTTTAGGGTGAGAACGCTTAGGGTTTATGGTTAATTTTAGGTTTAAGACTTAGGGTGGGTTTTATTATTTATATATAGGGTTTAGTATTTAAGATTTAGGTCATGTAGGGTGGGTTTATGAGGTTTTGTTAGTTTAAGATTTAGGTTTAGGGTTTAGGGCCTGTGGTTGTAGGTCAGTTGGCTTAGGGTTAGTTTTGGGTTAGGCTTTGGTTGAAGATTTAGGGTTTAGGTTTTTTTTAAATTCATACATAGTTCAGTTTAGGGTTTAGTTTGGTTATTTTAGATTTTATGTTTTAGGGTTAGGGTTTTTGTTTTGTTTATTTTTAATTTTTTTTATTTAGGATCAGGGTTTAGGTAGGTTTAGCATTTATTCAGTGGTTTAAGTTTTTTTTTTTTTTAAATTAAAAACGACATGTTAGGTTTATTTATTATATTTAGTTTATTTTATTTATTTTAGTTTACTTTATTTTTTATTTTATTTAGATTTATTTTTTAGTTTAGTTTATTTATTTTAGGTTTATTTATTTTAATTTAGGTTTTATTTTAGTTTATTTTTGTTTAGGTTTTTTAGTTGAGTTTTTTTTTTTAGGTTTTATTTTTATTTTATTTTTTTGGTTTAGGTTTATTTTTTATTTATTTTTTTTTAGGTTTAGGTTATTGGTTTATTTTAGGTTTTTTTTTTATTATTGTTTAGTTTTAGGTTTATTTTAGTTTATTTTATTTTATTTAGGTTAGGTTTAGGTTTAGGTTTAGTTGATTTTAGGTTTAGGTTTAGGTTCTATTTATTTTAGTTTAGGTTTAGGTTGATTTTATTTTTATTTTAGGTTAAGGTTTTTTTTAGTTTATGGTTTAGGTTTTTTTTTAGTTTAGGGTTTAGGTTTTATTTTTTATTTATTTTTTGGATTATTTTTTAGGTTTAGGTTTTTATTTAGTCTTTATTTTACTTTATTTTAGGTTTAATTTATTTTTATTTTTATTTTAGGTTTAGTTTAAGGATGAGAGGTTTGATTTGATTTGCAACTCATTGTAGAGAAATTTGATTTGATTTATTGATTTATTATTTGGTGCTCTGTGAGGGATGAAAAAGTGAACTCTCCACTAAGGGAGCAAGTTCAATTCATCCACTAAGGAAAAGAGGTTGTGAAATCCACTAGGTGATTAGAATTCGGGATCCGCTAGGGATGAAAATGTGAACACTCAGCTAGGGGAGCAAGTTCAAACTGGATTGAATTGATTCCACTTGGGGAACCATAGAGATTTGCATCTCACTGAGGAGAAGTTAATTTGATTGATTGATTGTTTGATTATTTTGATTGTGAGATTTGTTTTGTTTGATTAGTTTGACTCTACCGACGGAGGAGGGTTGAATTTGTTTTAAGTTTAAATTTTTTATGGATTTTGAGATGGACCTTGTCCATGGATGCATGGGGCCATGTTGGCCTTAATTTAGCTCAGATTTACCAATCCAAAGGGGTACTCTACCAACTAAATAATAGGGTTATCCAACCAAAGGGGTTCCCTTTTGGTGTGCACCAGTTGTAGGAAAAAAGCGTAGTAGGCTTACATCCTCCAAAGCAGGGATCAGTTGCTGGGGTGATCCATTGTGAGGCAATGGATTGAACCCAACAATAGGCTGACTATTGAGTGAATGCCACTGGGAGACTTAAATCAACTCAAAGATAGTCAAAGTTAATTTCATTTTTAGTTGTTTTTGATGGATCCCATCGATTTGCTGGACCGACCGAGAGGTCGTTGGCCTTGATCTACATTCAGATTTACCAATCCAAAAGGGTAGTCTACCAACCACATGGTAGGACTATCCAACAAAAGAGATTGTCATTTGGTTTGTAATGGTCAAGCTAAGAAGAAAGTGTGGGGACTCACATCTTCCAAAACAAGGAACCACTAGGGTGACTGGTTGGTTGTGCAACAAATCGAACTTGACCTAGGGCTAACTTTTGAGTGAATACCTCTGGGGGACTTAAATCAACTCAAAGATAGTCAAGATTAATTTCATTTTTTAATTATTTTTGATGGATCCCATCGGTTTATGATGGACTACACTAAGTAGGGGCCATGTTGGCCTTGGTCTAACTCAGATTTACCAATCCAAAGGGAGTAGCTTCCCACCCCAGGGGAGAACTATCCAACCAAATGGGTGTCTTTTAGTTTGCAATGGTTAATTTAGGGAAGAAAGCATGGGGACTCACATCTTTTTTGAATAAAAGACCACTAGGGTGACACATTAGCGAGGTAACATGTCAACCCAACCTAGGGTCACCCGTCAGTTTGCAATAATCATGCTAGAAAGAATGCGTAGTAGACTTACATCTTCCAAAGCGAATGTCGGGGCAACCTATTTATGGAAAAATAGATTGAACCCAATCTAAGGGTGACTACAGAAAGAGTTCCAACCTGGGGACATATCTCAAATCAGGTATAGTCAGGCAATTCCTATAGGGAGTTCTGCTGACACTGCCCTAAAGATAGGATGTTTGCTTGGGAAAGGGCCACTGAGTGCTTGAATTACTAATCGATAAACGAATAGATTTTTTTGTTTATTTATTTGTTTATCATGGACCCTATTGGTTTGTGAGGGATCATACTGAGAATTAGCTTATATCAGCCTAGACCTATCTCAAATTTACTGAACCAAGGGAGAATCTACGCATCCGCTGAACAAATTCTCCAACCACAGGGGTGGCTACTAGGAAAGGGGGACATTCTAATCTAAGAGTAACCCGGTAGTGTTTAAATGGGGTCACAAAGGACGTGATCCAAGTAGAGTGCCCGCAGGGGAGAGGGGCCACTAAGGGCTTGATCCAAAACCATGGAGAAGATAATATATGTAGGTATTCGATGGCCAACTCAAGGAGAAAGTGTGAGGACTCACATTTTCCAAGAGTGGTGTATCCACCGGGTGAGTCACTGTCAGCATAACGAACATCAACCAACCTAAGGTGCCTGTGGGTTTGCAATAATTAGCCTATGAAGGAAGCATCGGGGACTCACATCCTCCTACAACGGAACTGATTATTGGGATAGTCTGTCATCGGCTCGACAGGTGCTATCTGACATAGGGTGACTATTGAGTGAATGCCACTAGGAAACTTATATCAACTCAAGAGTAGTCAAGAGGAAATGAGCCTCTAGAGGACTTATCCTAAACCTCAGATATACTCGACCTAGTCAGTGCATGATGGTTAATTCAAGAAGAAAGCACGGGGACTCACATCTTCTTAAACAAAATCAACATCAGATAGCTTATTAGCTAGGCAGTGAGGTCTACCAAACTAACAAGGTGATCCTTGGTTTGCAATGGTCAAGTTAGGGTAAAAGTATGGGGACTCACATCCATTGGACAAGTGACCACTATGGTGACATACTAGTAAGGTAGCATGTTATCCCAACTTAGAGCATCTAATGAGTGAGTGCCACAGGGGGCTACCTCCCACATCAAATTAGCCCAAGATAAAAGATTTGTGTTTGTGTTTGTGTTAGAAGGAAAAGGATGCCTCTCAGGTTCTTTATACCTATCCTAAAAATACGCCAGAGAATTGATGAAATGGTGCCATGAATGGTAGTTATGATCCCACTAAGAAAGGATGCTGCTTGGGTTCTCTTACACCTAACTTAGTTGTGCTAGTTGAAATAGGAAGCCTCTTGGGTTCTCTCACACCTATTCTAGTAGCATTGGGGAATTATGTTTCATTGTGTTTGTGTTGTGAAAGAGGGATAGGATGTTGCTTGGGTTCTCTTACACATATCCTAAATACGTCATGGCAGATTCACAAAATAAGCAAATAATGCTTCAAAAGAGGGGAAGATTTTGATGAATTGAAATGAAATTTTTTTCTTTTGATGATAATTGTTTTCAAACATATTTTTATTGGTAATATTTCTTCAAATAGAGCCCATTAATTAGAAGCATCGTGTGTTCCCTTTACAATCAATAAGCTGATAAGATCATCCTTGGTAGGCCTTTTCTATGATAAAAGGGCCTTCCTAAGTGGGTTCAAACTTCCTTCCAATCTTTCGACGGGCAACAATTGGTCTCCCTAATACTAGGACAAGCTCTCTTACTTGAAAACTTCTAGGGCAGACTAGCTTATTGTGAGCTTGAATCATTTTGGATTTATATAACTTGAGGTTATGGCATGCCAGTATGCGTCTCTCCTCCAAACCATCGAGCTCTTCTAACCGCAACTTTGCATTCTTCTTTGTAGTGATTTTGCTGCCCATTTCTATCGTTAGTAATGAGAGTTGAACTTGTAATGGTATAACAGCTTTGGACCCATACATTAAGGAGAACGAGGTAGATTAAGTTGGAGTTCTGTATATGGTGCGGTAGGCCCACAAGGCTTCAACCAATTGCTCATGCCACTATCGCTTGTTATCATCGAGTGTCTTCTTTAGTATATGGGTGAGTGTTTTGTTGAATGCTTTTGCTAGGCCATTTTCCCTTGGATAGTAGATGGTGGAGTATCACCAACCTATACCATATTTCCTAGCGAAGCTGTTAATCTTGGTGCTATTAAAATCAATACTATTATCGGATATAATTCTTTGAGGCACCCCGAACCTATATATGATATGGTTCCTAAAAAACTTGAGCACATGTTGAGCTGTGACCTCTCTGAGTGGGATTGCCTCCACCCAGCTGCAAAAGTAGTTGGTGGCAGGTAAGATGAATTGATGACCCTTAGAAGAAGGAGGATCGATCGGACCCACTATGTCGGTACCCTAACACTCAAATGGCCATGAGGCCAATATAGGATGTAGAATGTTGGGTGTTTGATGTAAGACCACACTGTGTACCTGACATTGATAGAATCTCTAGCCACATTCATGTAGTCTGTAATCATCAAAGACCAGTAGTATCCTAGTCTCTTGATCTTTGCTTTAGTCCTTGAACTGGATTGATGCACTCTGAATACTCTTGAATGTACCTCGATCATGATCCTACGGGATTCATGTTTGTCTAAAGAACATAACTACATTTGATCAAATGATCGTCAGTACAAAGTGCCATCCATGAGAGCATAGGAGAGAGCTCTTTGCTTCATCTGATGGGCTTGTGATTTCTTGAGGTAGTTTGATAGTTTTCAATTAATCTTTGAACGGTTTTCACCAACAAGCTCCTCATCTTTGTTGGCAAAGGCAACCTCCCCTTTTAGAGAAAGTCTCTCGCCGAGTTCAGTAATAATAAAGGATAGGATTTATCTATTTTGGACCCTTATTGAAATGAAATCATCTTCCAGACATGCCAATTCCTTGGCAAGTTTGGCCAAAGCATCTACTATTGCCTTCTCTCCTCGAGGGACCTTGTAGATGGTGACCTTAGAGATTTGGGCCAACATCTTCATGATATACTCATGGTTGTGACTAAGCTTAGGTTTTAGAACCTTGAAGGACCCGATAATTTGGTTGATAACCAGTTAAGAATTCTCATAGATATTGATGCTCTAGACACACATTATAATGGCTAACTCTAGACCTACAATCAAAGCCTCATACTCAGCTTCATTGTTAGTGCAGGGATTTAAGAGATAGTATGAGAATCTCAACACATCACGGTCTAGAGTTAAGAGAACTATTTCTTCCCCTGCCTTTCCTAGAAGAGTAGATCATGGTTCTTCTCCTTGTGAAAGGAAGCCACACCATCAAAATACATCTCTCAACATCAATTGTCAATCTCCCCTCAGTTCATGATTTGTTCATCAGGGAGATCGTCACTAAGTGGGGAATCAGCAAGAAGTGGTGTGCTACTAAGAAATCCATTAGTGCTTGACCTTTCACCGCACAAAGGGGTATGAATGTAATATCAAACTGTGAGAGAATCATGGACCAATGCACCAATCATCTGGATAACGTCAGCCATGTCATGAGATACTATAGTGGATTAATTATTGAAATCAAGTTCACCTTATGAGAAAGCATAAAGTGTCATAGCTTCTAGGATGCTAAGATTAAAGCTAGGAAATGTTTCTCAATAGGTGGGTAGTTTGCTTTAGCAGGAATTAGATGATGGCTGAGGTAGTATAGAGCACTCTCCTTTCCTTCTTCATTGGCTTAGGCCAACAAAGAGCCAAGGGAGTCAACCAATGCAATAGTGTAGACGATAAGTGGCCTGCCTAGGATAGGAGCTACTAGAACATATAGCATCCCCAAATACTTCTTGATATCTTCAAAGGCATGCTGACACTTATCATCCCACTTGAACTTGGCATCCTTTTTTGATAAGTGTTGAAAATTGCTTGCATCTTCCCGATAGATTGAAGATAAAGCATCTTAGATATGCCAACCTCCCTTAGAAAGATCTTAGTTGAGTTAATTTGGTGGCATTTCTAAGATAGCTTTGATCTTTTTGGATCTATCTCTATTCTCGGTCGATAACAAACCCAAGGAACTTTCTTGAAGCTACTCAATGCACAGGGATTCATTTTGAGGTTATATTATCTTAACCATTTGAAAACTACTCAAGTCAAAGAGATGGTCTTCTTTTTCTTTTCTTTTGACTACTAGATCATCAATATAGCACTCAACTTGATGATGAATGAGTTTGTTGAAGATCTGAGTCATGGCCCATTGGTATGTAGCACTAGCATTTTTAAGGCCGAAAGGCATGACCTTATAATAATAGATTATGATCGTGGTTTGAAAAGCAGTGTTTCTTTCATCCTCAAGGGCCATATTAATTTAGTTATAGTTAGATGACCCATCCATGAAGGAGAATACTGCATGAGATGAGGTGATGTTCACCATTAATTCTGGTATAGGAAGAGGAAACTCAACCTTAGGACATGCCTTATTTAAGTCCTTAAAATTGAAGCATATGCAAATTTGGCCATTCTTTTTCTTAATTGGCATGACACTGGCTAACTTGGTAGGTATTTTTCTTTCCTGATGAAACCAGCATTAATCAATTTTTTGACTTCAGAAATGACCTATTGTTTGATTTCTAATCGCATGCGTCTAGGAGCTTGCTTGATAAGATTAGCATTAGGGTTAAATGCTAGTTTGTGGACTGCTACATTAGGAGATAATCCAAAAATCACTTCATAACTCCATACAAAGTACTCCTTAAACTCAATCAATAGCCTAATTAAGTCATTGGTTTCTTCTTCATTCAGCAATGAACTGATATATGTCGCATGGATTTTCTTCTATCCTAAGGTTGATTTCTTTGAGCTTATCAATTGTTGAATGGATTTTCTATTCAAATTTTGGTGGTGCATCTTTGATTTGGAGATCATCTGGATCATCTGAAGTTTCTAAACATACTTCCTCATAAGAGTTAGTGTGGTTGAGAAGAACTTATCATATTCTAGATGATTGGTAACAATTAAGCAGCAATCACCATCATCGACTGCCTAATCCTAGTCTTGATTGTGCATCTATTATTCCAACTTCAAAGTACTCACTGCTTTGGACCATGTATAAGGAATCAAACCTTTCTTTACTAGATTAAGAACACAAAGCGAGTATCAATCGAAAGGTAATTCCATTAATTTTTTATATGAATTATCCTCAAGCTCTACATCAACTTCTAGACTTGAGGATAATTCTCCCAAAAGGATTCTCTTTAGCTTGACATCCATGGAAGACTGGGGGGCTTCCTTAACTACTAAGCCTTCAACTTTTTGAGAGGAAAGTGAGGTTTGAGCTAAGGTTCCTAACTGTTGCCTTATAGTCTTCGTCGTTGTGGCTCAAGTGTCATCTTCAATGAAACCTGCTGAGAGGGGTTGGCTGGTATGCTAATCACATTAGACTCATCCTCTTAGCTGGATTTCAAGTCTATGTGAATAGTAGGGACACTCCGATGAACTATAACATAACCCCTGTTGGCTGGCTACCAACTAGGGGGTCTTCCACCTCTGGAATTGCCTCTATATTTGCCCTTCCTAGTGGAGGTCGAGTCATTCTACCCATATGTATGTATGGTGGAACGAACTGTGGGTGGAATGTGATATGTGGCTCTACTTCATCCTTGATGTACTTTTCTCATTCACTTATCTTTTCACTTTTTTTCTTTTTCATTTTTTTTCTTCTTTTTCTTTTTCTTTTGCATTTGAATTTTGACCAAGTTCATAAAAAAGGTGTTTTCAAGAAGATAGTAGGTCACATCCTCATATATCTCAACCTCTCTAACTGAACATGACTTTTCATCTCCTTTGACATAATATTCGATTCCATCCCTTCTAAGCTTGATGCACTGATGAAAGGAGGATTGAATCATCTTGTTCTAGTGTATCCAAGGCCTACCGCAGAATATTGAATGATGTATTCGAATCAATTATATAAAACTTGGCTTCAGTCTTCCAGTCACCTATTTCTAAAGAAACACTATGGAACCTAATGCCCTCTCACCCTATTCATCGAATCCTCTCAACAATATCCATTCTCCTCGGAGTGTAGAGTTGTTAATCCTCAAGTTGGCAAGGGTCTTTAGACTCATAATGTTCACAAATGCAAATGGATCAACAAGCACCCTGGAAAGTCTAAACTTGCCCATATCCACTATAATGTAGTGGAGACAATTGTGCTCCATGTCCCCTAGAAGAAGGTCTTCATTTGTGAATGTGACTCCTTAGGCTTCTCTTGAATAATGTACCTCCTCTTCAATAGCAGTCAGCTAAGCAAAGCATATCTCTAGATCAAGAATAGCCTTGATTAATGATTCCCTCATCTCTTTAGATAAGACAAGGGCATCATATATGCTTAACTTAGTTAAAAAATTTCTTAGGTGAGCGAGGACATTGTAATCGACTCTAGGCAGATCCTCCACAAGCATATCCAAGGGTGGAGCATCCTGTGTAGGGGCTTCTTAATCATCAACACCAATGACTTGTTTCCCCATATCTTGATGTGCTGCCCTAGGAGGTATAACCTTGCTACTACGGAGGTTAAGTTTTGTAATCTCTTGTGGCAGTTAGTGGAAGATTCTACCTACTCATCAGGCTCACCTATAGCTTCTCCTATAGGACCCTCAGAATCAGATGATTCCAATTCTATCTAAAAAGGTGAACCCATAGTATTTAGAAAAAGAAAGTCCAACTCTGAATCAGAAAGAAGAAGATCAGAGTTATTATAATTATTTTTTAGAATTGAAGATTTTTCTATAAGAGTAAATTTAGACAACCCATCAGAAGTAACACAGATGTAATTCAAACTAGCTGTATTCCTCAATTTCTTGGATTTTGAAGGAGGTACATAATAGAAATTGAGTAAAGTAAGTGGGGTGAGGGATATGAAGCCCTCATCCACTGATACAAGATGTATACTAGAAGAAGAGCTAGCTGAAACAGAATGCTGACTGAAGTATAGTTGTAATAGTGGAATGGAGACTGGGCTCGGTCGATGATTATGCTACTTGGCTATCCCGGGCAAGTATAGGCTGCTGCTGCTACTGCTGAGCTCCTTCCTTCCCCAAGTTGTTTTTGGAAACTCATAAGCCTTCCTTGATGTTGGAGGTTCAAGCTACCTCAGGCACCTACAAGGAAATTTTCTTGATTTTTAAAATAATCTTTTTAGAGGTTCAGGTTAAGGAGATATCCCAACCTTCTTGGGTTTTGAGAGGATCCCAGGTATCCCCAAGGACTACCTAACAAAACTAGATGGTTATTCTACTAGATATTCTTTTGGGATAATTATGGCACCTGTCTTGTAGCTATTCTCAATCTAGTCCTTTAATGTAAAATAATCTTCCAAAACATGACCTAGCATGCGATGGTAGGGGCAAAAGTTAGGATCATTACTCTTGCCCACTTTCTCTGGCTTCCTAGGCTCGGGTAGTTGAAAATTAGGTTTCTTTAATAGATTTTTAAAGATTTTCTTGATTATCTACCTCTTAAATGAATAAAGTTTATTAAGTTTATCTAAAAGAGTAGGTGGATGGTAGCTACCTAGCGGTGGGTATGTGTACCGTTGTTATGAGTATGGATGAGGAGGAGGCAATGAAGGCCATGGAGGTGAAAGTGCCGGCTATTGGAGCATGAGGACTCTCATGCTGATCTTTGGTCGCTTGCTTCCCCTTGTCCAATAGTGTGACTGCCCTTGGATTCTTCTCATAATTTTTCTGCGGCTTTGGCTTTGTTGACTGATCTTGAAAAGACAATTGTTTGACCTCTCCTTATAGACTAGACACCTTGTTGATTAGCTTCACAAATATCTTGATGGTAAAACCTTTGAGCATGAAGGTGACCAGGACATGAATATTCTTTAGTAGAATTTCAATGGCATCCTGTTCAGATAGCTGTGGTTCGCATTTCAAACTCAAAGTGTGCCATCTGAGAATATAATCAATGAGGGACTCATTGGGGTGTTGTTAAGCCATAAAGAGTTCACCTACAGTCACCCATTGTTGAGCTCTCGCAAGCCTCTTAATGAAGAATTGCTCAAACTCAGCAAAAGTCTTCACTGAATTGTTAGAGAGTTCAACATACCAATCGAAGGCTAGGCTTGCCAAAGCGACAAAAGTAAGCATCACTACCACCAGATTGTAAAATGTGGCACTATGTGCTATCGTGGGTTCCCCCTGCCATCAAAGCTCTTCAAAGAACGTGGCACAAATCCCTTAGGATACCTCTGGGTCTACCCTTTGAATCAATTTCTCTGGTAGGCCTACCTTGAATTGATGATCCTCCTAGAGCTTGAGCCAACGGTTCTCTCTGCTCAACCATGAGTTTTATGTCATTTTCTTGTACGGAGGTACTATCCACTACCTTCCAATACAAGCTAGTGCTGCCCTACTCTACTGGCGGTGAAGTCTTGGCTTGATCCACAACATGCAACAACTCAGTCGACCGTCTCTACAATAGTAGGATTGTGGGGCTTGGTTCTGAAGTGCCAAAATTGCTGCTAGCAAGTCTTCAAGCATCATTTCCATCCTATAAATTTATTCATCCTTCTATTTTAGTTGTTGAAGGAGGTGTTGGGTCGAGTAGGCTGTATCATCCTACTTGGCTGCAAAACCTTCCAAACTCTATTGATCCCAAAGAGGGGAACCCCTGGCATCAACCATATGTACTCCTGCTGAATCCTCCAACCGATCATCTTCATTATGATTAAAACTAACCTTCTTATGCTCTAGGTAGGACCAGTCATATCCTAGAATTTTCTTCTTTTCCATAAGATACTGTGCTATAATAACATCTAGGGAGCAGTCCAACTACATGGGCACAAATGAGCGCGGCTGACTGGTGGTAATATCATGCTCATGTACAAAAATACATCTAACCCCCTCTGATGCTAGAGAGCTAACCTTGTGAGGGCTACGATCACTATAAGAAATATGCCCATGGCTATCATTTATCATGGGAGGAGTACTACTCTTGGGAGGATCTATCGCCATGGGGATAATAGTAATGTCTCCTTCCCCTCCGCTGCTATCTCCATGCTCTACTGTGGTGGTGGTGGTGATGGCACAACTACGATACTCCTTGGTCCCCACTCCCTCTTCACCACAACTGGAGCAAGAGGTTGAGCAGGAGAGCTTAACCTTGCCTCAATCGGATCTCTTGGCCATGGCCGGATCACCAGTGGGGCTCTCTTTTCCCTGGATGCAGCCTTCATGGCTTTTTCTAGAATTGTGGATGATGGGAGCTTGTACTAGAGATGGTGGGCTTAGAGTAGAGCGGTGTGGCTGAGGCACCACTGACTCTCTCTATGCGGGAGCTCCTCTCTTGTGGTGAGTAGTACCAATCAATACAATGTTATCAATATGACTGGCGTGGGTAGCACACTGATCGAGAATGTCCACGAGGGTAGACGTAGCTAACTATCTAGCATACCTGCGTCTCTCTCTACTGGTGATATGTAAAAATACACAAGCTTCTCTAGCCCTCTTCTGACTAATGTGCTCACCAACACTGCTAGGGATGACTGACCGTAAGTAAAATTGGGCCTTGGACTATGATTGTTCGTAAGACCCACCGACTCGGTGCAAAACTGATATAAGGCTGGCATACGACCTTCTCCTATGTCTAGTAGGAGCCTCAAAGTGAACTGCAGGTTGAGGTGAAACTGAGATCCTCCTAATATCTTCTTCTCCATCAGATCCAGAGAGGGGATAAAACTTCTTCTTTGTGATCAGAACGCTAAATCCTAAACCCTAAACCCTAAACTCTAAACCATAAACCCTAAACCCTAAACCATAAACCCTAAAAGGCCTAAAACCTAAACTTAAACTAAAGAAAACTTAAAAATAAAATAAATAGAAAACCTAAAGCAAAATAAAATAAAAAATAAAATTAGAAAATAAAACATAAACTCAAACCTAAACCTAAACCAAAAATAAAATAAAATAAAAAATTAAAACAAACTAAACTAAAATAAATAAAAACCTAAACTTAAATAAAAATAAAAAACTTAAATAAAATAAAACCTAAACCTAAAATAAAAATAAAATAAAGAAAAAATAAAATAAAATTAAAACTAAATAAAAACCTAAACCAATAAATAAACATAAAAATAAAACTTAAATATAAATATAAATAAAACCTGAACCCAAAACTAAAAAAAACATAAACCTAAAATAAAAATAAAATAAACCAAATCTAAACTAAAATAAACTAAACTAAAATAAATAAAACCTAAACTTAAACTTATAATAAAATAAACCTAAGACTAAACCTAACCCTAAATAAAATAAAATAAACTAAAAATAAACCTAAATTTAAACTAGAAAATAAAACGTAAATATAAACTCAAATAAAAACCTAAAACCTAAACTTAAAAAAAAAAATAAAAACCTAAAACCTAAACTTAAAAAAAAAATAAAAACCTAAAGCTAAACCTAAAAATAAGAAATAAAACCTAAACATAAAAAAAACTAAAGTAAAAGAATAAACCTAAACATAAACCTAAGAAATAAACTAAAATAAAAAACCTAAACTAAAATAAACCTAAAATAAATAAATAAACTAAATAAAAATAAAATAAAATAAAATAAGCTAAAATAAATAAAAAATATACAAAATAAACATAAAACTTCGACTTTGCTTAATTTAAAATAAAAAATCACAAAATTAAAAAATAGAAAAACCAAACCCTAATCCTAAAACTAACCCTAAAGCCTAAACCCTAAATCTTAAACCTGCAACCCTAAACCTTAGAACCCTAAACCCTAAACCTTACAACACTAAACCCTAAACCATAAACCTTAAACCCCAAACCCTAAAGCCTAAACCCCAAACCCTAAAAACCTAAAGGCCTATACCAAACTAGATAAAACCTAAAAATAAATTAAATAAGAAAACCTAAACATAAATAAAATAAAAAAATAAATTAAATTAAAGACACAAATTAAAACCTAAACCCAAAGCTAAACCTAAACGTAAAAATAAAATAAGATAAAAAATAAAAACTAGGTTAAAATATAATAAATAAAACCCTAAACTATACTAAAAAATAAAATAACCTAAAAATAAAAAACTAAATAAAATAAAAAATTAAACATAAAATAAATATAAAATAAACCTAAGATAAAATAGAAAAACTAAATAAAAACTTAAACCTAAAAAATAAACCTAAAAATAAAATCAAAAAGTAAATTAGAATTAAAACCTAAACCATAAACAAAAAAAATAAAACCTAAACCTAAAATAAATAAAATAAAACAAACCTTAACCTAAACTAAAATGAACTAAACTAAAATAAATAAAACTTAAACTTAAGTCTAAAATAAACTAAACCTAAACCCTAATCTAAATAAAATAAAATAAACTAAAAAATAAAACCTAAAAATAATCCTAAAATGAAAACATAAAACCTAAACTTAAAAAAATAAAATAAAAAACTAAACCAAAAGATAATAATAAAAAATAAATCCTAAACTTGAAAAATAAAATAAAAATAAAACTAAACTAAAAAATAAGCATAAAACCTAATCCTAAAAAAAACTAAAATGAAAACCTAAACAAAATAAATAAACTAAACATAATAGATAAAAAAATAAACCTAAATAAAAAAAATAAAAAAATAAAATAAACTAAAAAAAATAAACTTCATAAACTAAATAAACCTAAGTATATTAGTTTACTTAATAAAAAAACACTAAACTCTAAACCCTAAACTCTAAACCCTAAATCCTAAACCCTAAAACTAACCCTATAACGCTAAACCTACAACCCTAAACCCTAAACCCTATGAAACCCAAAATAAGTTTAAACCTAAACCCTAAACCCTAAATGAAACTCAAATAACTAACCATAAACCCTAAATAAACTACCCTAAACCCTAAGTAACCCTAAACCCTAAACCTAAACCCTAAACTCAAAACCCTAAACGCTAAAGCCTAAACACTAAACCATAAATAAACCATAAACCCTAACCCATAAACCCTAAAACCCTAAACCCCAACTAAACCCTAAATAAAATAAAAAATCAAAAGCTAAAATTAAACTAAATAAAACCTAAAAATAATATAAAGAAAAAACCTAAACATAAATAAATTAAAATAAATAAAATAAAAAACCTAAAGTAAAACCTAAACCTAAACCTAAAAATAAAAGAAAAAAATTAAAAAAAACTAAAATAAAATAAATAAAAACCTAAACTAAACTAAAAATAAATAAAAACCTAAGAATTATAAACCAAAATAAAATAAAACTAAACATAAAATAAAAATAAAATAAAATAAAAACTAAATAAAAACCTAAACATAAAAAATAAACCTAAAATAAAACATGAAAAATAAATAAAAAATAAAACCTAAACCATAAACTTAAAAAACCTAAACTTAAAATAAAAAATAAATAAAATAAAATAAAACTAAACCTAAACTAGAATAAACTAAACTAAATTTAAGAAAACCTAAACCTAAACCTAAAATAAACTAAACCTAAACTAAAACCTAAACCAAATAAAATAAAATAAACTAAAGAAAAACATAAACCTAAAATAAAAAAGAAGACCTAAAAATAAACCTAAAATGAAAGCCTATAAAATAAAACTAAAAAAATAAAATAAAAACATAAACCTAAAAATAAAAAATAAAACCTAAACCTAAAAATAAAATAAATATAAAATGTAAAAAAAAATAAACCTAACCCTAAAAAATAAACTAAAATAAAAAACTTAAAATAAAATAAATAAACCTAAAATAAATAAAATAAACTAAATAAAATAAAACAACCTAAATAAAAATAAAAATAAAATAAACTCAAATAAATAAAAATAAACTAAATAAACTAAATAAACCTAGATTTTTTAATTTTTTTTTTAATAAATTAACCCTAAAACCCTAAGCTTTAAAGCCTAAAAGTAACCCTAAACCTACAAGCCTAAACTTTAAACCCTAAACCCTAAAACCCTAAACCGTAAACCCTAAACCCTAAACCCTAAACCCTAAACCCAAACCTAAACCTAAACTTAAACCTAAATTAAATAAAATAAAATAAACTAAAAATAAACCTAATCCTAAACTAAAAAATTAAAACTAAAAATAAACCTAAAATAAAAACATAAAATGTAAACCTAAAATAGTAAAAAATAAAACCTAAATAAAAAAAAATAAAAAAATAAAACTAAACTAAATAATAAGCATAACCTAACTAAACCTAAACAATAAACTAAAATTAAAAACCCAAATTAAAATAAATAAACCTAAAATAAATAAACTGAATTAAATAAAAATAAAAAATAAGATAAATAAATATTAAACTAAATAAACCTAAACCTCCTAGTTTACTTAATATAAAATAGCATCCCTAAACCCTAAACCTTAAACTCGAAACACCAAATCCTAAACCCTAAACTAACCCTAAACCCTGAAGCCTAAACCCTAAACCCTAAACCCTAAATAATAAACCCTAAACCCTAATCCCTACAAGCCAAAACCCTAAAACCTAAAACCCTTAACCCTAAATCTAAAACCCTAAACCCTAAACCCTAAAAACCTAAAAATCTAAACCAAAACTAAATAAAACCTAATGATAAATTAAATAAAAAACCTAAACCTAAATAAAATAAAAATAATAATATAAAATAAAAACCTAAAATGAAACCAAAACCTAAACCTACAAATAAAATAAAATATAAAATAAAAATCAACTAAAATAAAATAAATAAAAACCTAAACTAAACTAAAAAATAAAATAAACCTAAGAATAAAAAATCTAAATAAAATAAAAACTAATCATAAAATAAAAATAAGTAAACCTAACTTAAAATAAAATAAAAACTTAAAAAATCTAAATCTTAAAAATAAATTTAAAAATAAAGAAAAAATAAAACCTAAACCCTAAACTATAAAAAATCAAAACCTAAAATAAAAATAATGTAAACAAAAAAATAAACCTAAACTTAAACTAAAATAAACTAAACTAAGATAAATAAAACCTAAACCTAATCCTAAACTAAACATAATAAAATAAATTAAAAATAAACCTAAACCAAAACTAAAATGAAACCTAAAAATAAACTAAAAAATAAACCTAAAACCTAAACCTAACAAAATAAAAATAATACTCAACTAAAAAATAAACCTAAACATAAAAAATAAACCAAAATAAAAAAGCTAAACTAAAATAAATAAACCTAATATAAATAAACTAAAATAAATAAAAAAAAATAAACCTAAGTATAAATAAAAAAGAAAATAACCTCAAATAAATAAAAAATATAAACTAAAACCTAAACCTAGATACTTAATTTTTTTAAAAAAAAGCCCTAAACCCTAAACCTAATCTCAAAACCCTAAACCCTAAACCATAATCCCCAAACCCTAAATGCTAAACCCTAAAACCCTAAACCCTAAACCCTAAATGAAACCCTAAACTCAAAACCCTAAACCCTTTTCAAACCCCAAAACCCAAAAAACCAAACCCTAAACAATAAACCCTAAACTAACCATATACCTTAAACCATAAACTAACCCTAAACTAACCCTAAACACTAAGAATGGGTAGAACCTTAATGGTAGGAACATCACCATCAACTAGGCTCAATCTATATCTAGCGGTGGAGGCTATTATCTTGTGGTGGGGATCTTCTGGATATGGAAGTGGTGGTCTGGTTTTGGAGGTGGGAGAGCGAGCGATGAATAAGTTCATCAAGATTCAAGATATATCTTATGTAGCACCATCATTTTATCCAAAAGGCGACATTATAGCAATAGATTTCGATCGTGGGTTCTAAAAGCAATGTTTCTTTCATCTTTAGGGGCCATCTTTATTTGGTTATATCCAGATGAGTCATCCATGAAAGAGAAAATTGCATGAGATGAGGTAATGTCTACCATCAACTTGGGGATTGGTAGTGAAAATTCATCTTTTGGACATGCCTTATTTAAGTCCCTAAAATTGATGCATATGTAAACTTTGTCATTATTTTTCTTAACTAGGTTGACGCTGGCTAACTAGGTAGGGTATTTTTCTTCTCGAATGAAGCCATCATCGATCAATTTCTTGACCTCAAAAATGACTTATTGTTATATGTCTAATTGCATGTGTCTAGAAGCTTGCTTGATAGAGTTAATAGTAGGCTCCATTACTAGTTTATGGACCACTACGTCAGGAGACAATCCAGGCATATCTTAATAGCACCATCCAAAGAAGTCCTTAAACTCAGTTAATAGTCTAACTAAGTATTAGTTTCAATTTCATTCAACAAAAAATTGATGTATGTCATGTGGATCTTCTTTAGTTCCTAGGTTGATTTCCTTGAGCTTGTTGATGGTTGACTAGATCTCTTCATCAAACTCTGGCGGTGCATCTTTGACTTCAAAATCATCTGGATCATCTGAAGTTTCTAAGCATAACTCCTCATATGGGTTAATGTGATTTCAAAAGAACATATTAGATTCCAAATGATTGGTGATGACTAAGCAGTAATCATCATCATTGAATGGAACCATTGTACCAAATCCTAGTTCTGGTCTTGATTGAGAAATGTTGCATTTGTTCTTCCATATTCTTTTGAAGTAGTCTGACCTATGCTTTGACCAAGTATGTGGGGTTAACCCTTTCTTTGTTAAATTATTAACACAAGGCAAGTACGAATCAAAAGGTAATTCTATTAAATCTTTATATGAATCATCCTCAAGTTCTACATCAACTTCATCTTGAGGATGATGCTCCCAAAAGAACCTCTCGAGTCTTCACACTATGGAATTAGGGGCTTCCTTAACTACCAAACCCTCGCCTTTTGAGAGGAAAGTGGGGTTAGAGCTAAGGTTCCCAACCGATGCCTAACTGCTTTCACTGTAGACTTGGATACACTTATGCTTTGCTTTGAGCTGCCTTCTTCGCTATCCGCTCAAGTGTCACCTCCAAGGGAATCTACTTTGAAGAGCGGGTGGTGCTAACCATATAAGACTTATCTATGAACTAGCTTCTAAGTCTATAAGGATAATAGGTACTTTATAGCAGACATATCTTATATTGGGTGGCCAATAATGAGGTTTTCCACCTGGCCTAACTAAGACCTTCCTCTACCTGGAGGTGTCGCCCTACCCATATGTTCAATGGAGTAACAAATTGTGAGTGGAATTTAATGGCTCCACTCTCTCCTCCAAGTCTATTTTCGCCCCTTTTATTTTCTTTTTCATTTTCTCTTTCTTTTCATCTTATTTTCTCTTTCTTTTCTTTTTTTCTTTTCTTTTCTTTTCTTTTATTTTTGAACTTTGGTCAAGTTTGTGAGAATAGACTTGTTGATTTTGGAGGGAGGTAGTAATCCACATTCTCATATATGTTGACCTCATGAATTGTAAATGGCTTGTGAGCTCCATTGACACATTAGACAATCCCACCTCTCACAAACTTCATAGACAGATGTAGAGCAAATGGAACTATGTTGTTCTCATGTATCCATGGTCTCCCAAGCAAAGCATTGAAAGATGTATTCAAGTCTATAAAGTGGAATTTGGCTTCGGTCTTCCAATCATCTATCTCCAAGGGAAACACTATGGAGCCTAAGGCCTTTTGACCTCACTTTTGGAGTGCAGATTCAACTTCCCATCATAGACTTAAGAGTCTTCTAAACACTAAGACTTTTCTAATCATAATACACTTCTAACAATTAGGTAAACACTCTTAAAAGACTTAGATGAAAAACATGATTAGGTTATGCCTTAAGGATTATGGATAATCCACCTACCTTACAACCCAAATCCAATCCATGTTCACCTTCTCAAACAACCTCAAGTTCAATTCAAACATCAAATCCAAATCCAAATCTAAACCCAAATTCCAAAACCAAATGATTGAAGCCCTTGATCAAATCCAAACTTGAAACCCTTCCTAAGCCATATGACATATCTCATGGACTAATCTTAATCCAAATAAATCCATAATCAATTGATTTTCTCATATTAAATTTATATCTTCAATCATCTTTCTAAATATAAATCAAATCTACATTGAAATGATTAAAACTAAATCAAACTAAATCAAAACCCTTCTGAAGCCATATGACCTATCCCATGGACTTAGCCAAATATTAATCCAAATCAATTCAAACGCAATTGATTTTCTCATAAATCAATCATAGTTTCAATCATCTTCACAAATTTAAATGAAAAATACATTTAAATCATCAAAACTAAATCAAACCAAATCAAAATCCAAACCTAAGCCACATGAGCCAACTCCATGGACTTAGCCAAATTCCTTAATTCCAAAATCCAAATTCAATTGATTTTCCAATGAATCAATCATATCTTCAATCATATTCACAAATATAAATGAAATCTACATTCATCAAGTCAAACCAAAATTAATCCAAGTCAAACTCAACTTAACCCTATTGACTTGAAATATTCAAATGAACCAAAACCCATTTGATCCCAACCCAATTGCAATTGAATTTATATATCAATCCCAAATCCATATATAAACTCAACTAAATCAAACCTAACCCAAAATCAAGCCAACTAAACCCAATTGGTCCACTTGACCTAAAGTGGCCAATTTGATCTATTTGAGCCAAGTTCTAATCCTACCCAAATTTGATTGAACCAGCCCCATCAAAACCTCCCATCATGATTGTTGATTACCCTAGGTTGATTAATTATCATAAATTTGGTCAAACTAAGTCAACTTGGTCATTTGACCAAGTCAACCCCTTAACCCATATGAACCCAAGCTAGCCAAATTGCAACCTAAGCCAAATCCCAAGAAACCAATGATTCATACCAAATATAAATCAATATTTCAATATGACTTGACCTTCAATTGAGTCAAACCAAACCCAATTGGCTCTCTTGACCCAAGTTGACCCAAATTCACCTAAAAGACCAAATTAGGTCAAATCAAAATATAAACCAAATTGATTACAACCAATGGCTCAAGTTCAATACAAATTGATTGTTGAACTTGACCAAAGCTATTGGACCCTAATAAACCCAATTGACCTACTTAGCCCAAATTGACCTAAAGGTTCAAGTTGCCCAAATCAAAACTAAATCCAAATTAATTGAAACCAAAGCCTACAATCATCTTCAATTGGTCAACTAAACCCAAAACACCCAACCCAAGTTAATTTGGCCAATTTGGTAAAAATTGTTCTAACCCATTTGACCCAAATGAATTCAAATGAGCCAAAATCAAATCTAAGCCAAACTAAACCAAACCAATTGAACAAAAACATTCCAAATGATCATATGGACTTGACCAAATTCTTAGTTTGGCCCAATTTGATCAATTGGCAACCTAACCCAATTTGATCTGAATGAGTCAAATTAAGCCAAACCTAATCAAATCAACTTCAACTGACTTGAAATTTGGGCTAACCCACTTTTGGCTCATTTCAAATCTACCCAAATCATATCCAATACCAAATGATCATTCTACCATTGGGTGAAAGGCATCACATGAGAAAAATCACCCATGTAAGTTGTCATTTCTATTCTTGGCCACTTAGTACTCTCCCAATAGTCCACCTAGGCACCTAGGACACTACTAACCCAACCAAGGGTGGTTGCCATGACCCATGGGAGGTGAAATTACCTCACCCTCTCCATTGGAGCATTTGAAACCCAAAGACACCCATGATTCCTCATTAGCAGCCACCTCCACACCTTCAACCAACCAAGCCGAGCCAACTCACCTCCTATCTTCCACCCACAACTCCCTAAGATGGCCAGACAACCACTACAAGCCAAACTATCCCACAGTCTGATCAAGATGAAAGGGGGTATACACCCCCTCATTTCCACTCAAACATACACAAAATCATTCCTCAGAGCCCTAGTTACCCAAGATGAGCCGTTATAGCCATTCCCTAAGTCTCTTAAGTTTGTTCCTCGATCATAAAATGCCATTCCCATCCGTCTCAAAATAGGACACTCTAATTTTTGTCCTAACTTTTCCATTTCTCCATCAAACTCAATTTAACTTTCCACACACCTTCCCTAGGCCTCATCGAGCAAGAAAAAACTATCTCCCAAGCTTCTCAAGCATCGATGGTGGGACTTCAATCAAAGCAGAGCTCCAAATCATGTTCATGGCCTTAGCGGTCAAGGAATTGATTCAATTACTCAACAGAGCTTCATCTCTACTAGATGAAGCTTCTCACTCATTTAAGCCACCGCCTTGAGCATGAGGTATGCTTCCAAAATTAAAAAAAAATGGGTTGGAGCTTTTGAATAAAACTTGCATCTCATGTGATCTTGATTGGATCACCTCATCATGTCATGAAGGTGTTGGATCCTTTCGGAGTTGATCCAAGCTCAGGTAAGCTCAGATCAAGTGAGCAATGACAGATGGAATCCATTCTCCCTCACTTGCATGACATTAGATCATGCATCGTCCGTTCCATGTGATTGGAATGGACGGTCATGAGTTGATCCTCCGCCGCCACATAGGGATTAATCATAGCCATCTAATCTTAGATTGGATAGTGGATGAGAAAGCGAGTCCACCGTCGTCACATAGCCATTGAGTCAGATAAGTTTTAAATAGCTACTCTCGCAGTGCCACATAAAAAGTGTGCAATGTCAGTGCGCCACATTCTGCCAAGAGGATTACACTTTAATTAGGCTTAATTAATCATTTTTTAATGGTTGAAACTTCTAAAAATCATAAAAAATCATAAAGAAATAAAAAATGCAAATAAATACTTACTTTAAAGGTATTTCGAAGGAGAATTAATTGAAAAAGATCTTTACTAATTTTGAACATTAATTAAGGTTTAACTACAAAATTTATTAGCTTAATTACTTGAGCAATTAATCCCAAATTTTGTGGGATAATTTAATGGGATGACATCTACCTCCCATGATTTTCTTAGGATTTATTGCTCACTTAATTAGATAATTGACTAATTAAACTTTAAAGACTCTTTTAAGTTAATTAATGATTAATTAATCCTATGTATAGTAACAAATTGGTTAATTAATTTTAGTAATCATTATTTAATAGTAAGTGAACTAAGGAATAGGGTTGGGACCCCTTTCCCAAAGTTCATTTCACCCATTTTAAAATAAAATTAATTATGATTTAACTAATTAAGAAGATCACTCAATGAAATTGAAATCATAATCACATCATACCTTAATTAATTACATCATGGGGTAAATCTTTAGGTGTTTAATAACCTAAAGGAGTTTAATAAAATTATGGTTAGTTCACATGTGTGGAAAAACCATAAGAGTAATTAATTAAGTCCCTTAATCTAATTAAATATTAATCATGAGCCAATTGCACCTTTTATTTCCTAGGATCATAGCTAGTTTATTTTCCATGCATATCATGTTGGCTCATAATTACTTAGTTAATTACTTTAAGGTGACATAGGTAAGGGTAATTAATTCATCTAATTAAGGGTTCAACTTAATTGACCCATAAAATCAACTTAATTACATTTCCTTAAATTAAATCAAATCACTAATATGAGAATGGGTTTAAAATAACAAGTGATGATTTCTCTTATCCTCTTTAAATCAAATCAAATCCAAAACATAATTAATAAAGAAGTTTCAGTTTGCTTTAAATAATCTTATTTGATTTGATTATCCTTAAGAACTAGTTTGGTTAAATGAAGCACATGCTCATATTTGGCTGTCCTCTTTTCCAATCATGTTAAATTTGGTATGTCATTTGACTTCATGCATCCTTCTTTTCAAAATCAAGTAAAATAAAATGGATTTCCTTTATGTAAGCTTGCATGTGTTAATTTAATTTAATATATGTGGCTATTATCACTATTAAATCCAAATGTATTTTTCAAAAGCTTATAAATGAATAATAATATGTGTTATGATGCTAGTTATAAATACATAAGAAATGCATGTGCTTATGGCTTAAGTGTATGAATGTTGAGTTCTCTTTCCTCTATTCATGTGTTGATTTATATAAGATTGAATGATAATGGGTATATAGTCTAGACATCTCGAGAACACAAGACTTTAATTAGCCCCAAGAAGGTCACTTGATTACCTCACTTCCTTGGTGTATCAATGTCAGGTACCCATTTGATTTCATTCTTATATATTTCAACATTAGAATTTTGATAGAGCTTTAATTCATACATATAAATGATTCAATCAAAAAATATACAATCTTTGCATAGTTTTCTTTCCCTCATTTATGTATACATCCATGTGTGTCCACGAAAACCAAGTATATAGTCTAGACATCCAAAGAATACAAGGCTTTAGTTAGCCCAAGGAGGTTATTTGATTACCTCACTTCCCTGGTTTAACAACTACACGTACTTGCCTATATCTTTGTACATGTATATGTATATATGATTACTGAATAAAAATTACATTTTACATTAAAATTGCATGCATTCATAATTGACTAAGTAGTTGAATTAATTAGCCATATGATTTGGAGCTCTTTCTATGTTCATGTATACAAATTTACATATGTTTGAATGTAAATGGGTATATAGTCTAAACATCCCGAGAATATGAGGCGTTAACTAGCTCCAAGGAGGTCATTTGATTACATAACTTCCATGGTTTAATAACGGTAGATGCCTATTTAATTTCATTCTTATGTCATATTTGCATAAGATTTTGGATAAAGTTTTAAATTAATATGTTTAAATGATTAAATCAAATAAAATATAAATTTTAAACATACACATACATTCATCATCTAAGTGTGCTAAAATATATTGCATGTATAGATACACTTAGGATTAAATCATATGCATGTTACATGTGATGAAATGGAATGATTTAATATATGTCATATTATAGTAATTCAATTAAATTAATCTTAAGATTCTTTTTGAATAGGATTATTTAAAGTGAGCCTAAACTTAGGATTAATTAAATCATTTAATAAGCCATTCACTAAAGAGAACTAAATGAAATTAATATACTTTAGAAAGTTACTTAAGGTAGGAATGAAAGAGGGTAATGCTCTTTTCCTCTCTTTATAACACTTAGTTGCTAAGTGTAATCAAATGAAACAAAAAAAAACACATATTCAAATTCTTAAATCAATTAAACTACTTCAAGTGAAATCAACCTTTCATGTTAAATTGAATCCTTCTACACTTAGAAAATACAACACTAATGCCTAACAAGACTTACCACACAAGCCTTAATACACACATTAGAATTAAGTCACCACTTCTAGCTCTAAGTTAGATGCATGATGTGTTGTATGGTTTGTTTTATGATGTATTATTTTAGATTGGATGTTAGGGTGTATGCTTCATAGATTAGATGATAGGCCAATATTAGCCTAATCATGTTTTTTTTTTTGGGGAATATGCTTAAGCGATGCTTAAAAATAAATGTGATCTTTTTGTAGGTTGCTTAAATCCTTAACCATAATCCAAGCTAGGACAGCTGGGCTTAGTTACCCATGTGTAGGGTGGTAAGTACAAATTATAAATGCAACTGCTTGGGATTATATTTATATTTAGCTAACCTCTATTTTGCACATCTAGTTAGATTTACTTTTCCCACATAAATGTAATTTTTTAATAGGAATTGGATTAGGGAGAGATTAGGATGAGCAAGCGAAGGCTTTGTCTGGGTGCCTGTGATGCCTTTGAAGCACCATCCAAATCAAAGAAGGAACCAAATCAAAATGGAGATATGAAGAAAGAAGACCCACATAACATTTAATACAATTATAATTATTCTTTCATATTCTAGGTTGTATAAGGGTAGAGCTCGGGTACTCATCAATTCTCTCTTCAAATTGTATGGTGATACCCGACCACACCGACCTTTTATTCTTTTATGATAATTTATATAATTATTTGATGTTATGTTTACATTGTGCATTAGGATGACATGATTTTCAAAGTTTCTTAAATAATTGATGCTTTAATGTGTGGCTTGGATATGATTAGGCTCTTAGGATAAAAATAACTTTTCTACCCAACTATATCACTCATAACTAAATTTTAAACAACTCATAACCTCATCATAAAACCTAAGACATAAATAAAATAATTAAAAGATTTTGCAACCCCTTAGTTGTATGGCTATATATATCACATCATGCATGCATATTCTTTCTCTCTCAAACATGAAGGATATATCTTCTTCCACAATAAAGGAATGCTTGACCTATGAGGGCTTCCCTTATGGTGGAGAACACCTTCTTCTAGCTGATTTGATTCATAACCTATTTCATCAAGCATTTAGGCATAAGAAATCCTAAAGCCTCTATCAAAATGATGTGTCTAAAATGAAATAAAATTTGAGAAGCTTTTTCATCTATAGATTAAGTCATATGCTTATACCACTCATTCTCTAGTCTCTTAAAGAGTTTATTTAAGACTTTAGTCTCTTTCTAATTAAATAACTACCCTAGCTATCTTGCAATTCATAAGACCAAACTACATGTTTTTAAAATCGTAGGAGGAGTTAACTGCCACTCCTGTGATTATAAGTCTAGAAGTCGGACAATTTATTCTCTCTTGTGAGGTAAACCTTATGTCCACACCGCTTAGATTTAGGTTGTGCTTTTAGCTACTAAAGCTCCAAGATTTAGGATCCGAGGTAGCTATTTCCTTTGGGCTATGAGCATAAATCTTCACCTCTTAGGTATTCCGACAACCTTCTGTTGGTGGATTATAAGCTCTAGTAATTTAAATAATTTTAAACTCAAAACATATAAATCTCTTCAACTTCAAAATTATAAAGCCCAACCATAAGATAGATTGGAATATTCACTAGGCTTCCTAGTATCATGAGCATTTCCTACTTATTTCATTTGGATTCCAAAAATAAGTCTTCTCCCAATTGATTTTCCAAATACAATCCTTTGATAGTCTAACCTTAAAATCTTTGGAGATGATGATAATTAATCGATAGTATTCTTAAGAAATTTCATTTCCTAAGATGTAATTAACTATGGAGGTCCATAGGGAATTTAAGAACCTCATTTAATATAAACCTTACTTTATTAGTCCATGTAAAGAAGAGGAAAATCTCAAGTACATTACATTGCCACATCTTATTCTATTACATGATTAGGTCCATTGTATGGTGATGCTTCTATATTTTGAGATAGTACATCATACCTCAATGTTGTACCTCAAAAAGTACAACCCCCCATACATCTAAAAATAAACACCACAAGGCCTTCTCACCTTGTTCATTAAATGCTCTTAACATCATCCTTTCTTTTTAGAGTTTGGAGATGTTGATCCTCAAGTAGGCAAGGGTTCTTAGACTCATATTATTTGATACACAGGTCAACCAAAATTTGGATAACTTGTATCATACATCCACTATAATGTAAAGAGGCGGTTGTGCTTTCGATTAGATCCCTCTTCATCGCTGAATGTAACTCTTAAGATGTCCTTCGAGTGGCATGCCCCCTCTTTAGTAGCGGTCAACGGAGATAAGCATATCTCTAGATCAAGTAAGGCCCTAATTAGAGATTCCCTCATCTCTTTGGATAAGACAAGGGTGTCATATATGCTTAACTTAGTTGGAAACTTTCTAAGGTGAGCTAGGATATTGTAATCAACTCTAGCCTTGTCCTCCATAAGTATATCCATGGGTGGAGCATCCTAAGTCACTTCTAGAACCAATGGCTTGCTTACCCTTATCATGAGGTGTTACCTTGGGAGGTAAAACTTTGCCACTACGTAGGTTTACTTTAGTGAATTCTTAGAATGATGAGCTTGTGGAAAGTTTTACCTTCTCATTGGGCATACCTATAGCTTCTCTTATGGGATCCTCAAAGTCAGTTGACTCCAAGTAAATCTAAAGAGGTGAACCTGATTGATTCAGAGAAGGATAGTCTGACTCTGAATTAGAAAAAATGGATTGGAACTACTAAAGTTATTATTTTTATTTAGACTTGAAGAGCTTTCAATAGGAAAAAAATCAAAAGCATTAGAAGTAGATAATATATAAGTAGAATCAGCTTTCTTCATTAATTTCTTTTTGGGTGGAGGTATATGATAGACATCAAATAAAGTAAGCAGAGTATGGGATTTAGTTCCCTTATCTGTGGATACACTGCTCCTACTTATGGAATAGGAGCTAGCAGAAGAGGTGGTAGCTACAATGGTGGAGGGCTACTGGACTATCCCTGCTGCTACTGCTGTTGCTTGGCTGTCACCCTCCCTTGAGTTGTCCTTTGTAACTAGCAAACCTTCCTTGGTGTTGGAGGTTTGAGCTACTTCAGGCACCTGCAAGGAAAGCTTCTTTATCTTAGAAATGATCTTCTTAGAGGTTTGGGATAAGGAGATATCCTAACATTCTTTGGTCTTAAGAGGATCGTAGGTATCCCCAAGGATTACTCTAACATAACTGGATGGTTGTTCTAATAAGTGTTCCTTAGGGATAATTATGGCTCATAACTTATGGTTGTGCTCAAGCTAGTCCTTAAAAGTGATACAATCCTCTAAGACATGGCCTAACATGCAGTGGTAGGGGAAATAGCTAGGATCATCGCTCTTGCCCACTTCCTCCAGCCTCTCAGGCTCTAGTAACTAAAAGTTAGGTTTCTTTAAGAGATTCTTAAAGATTTTCCTAACTTCCTCCCTCTTGAATGAATATGGCTTATTATTTATCGACAAGAGAGAGTGGAAAGTAGCTGGCGATGGATATGACCATTGGTGGGTAGGCTGAGGTGGTGGAAATGATCATTGCATTTGGCTACGGTGGCGATAATGATGATGAGGTGGTGGAAGAGAAGAGGTGAGGAGGTTGTTGAGCTGTAGTCTCTCATACTAAACTCTTGGCTACTTCCATCATCCACTAACACAAGCTTCTTCTTTACCTTCGTAGCTTGTCCCTGAGATTGGTGGGAAAACTATTTGACTTCCTCTTTTAGGCTAGCCACCTTATCGATTAATTTCTTGAATGTTTTGATGTTAAATCCTTGAATCATGAAGGTGACTGGGCCATTGGATATTCTTGAGAAGAATCTCAAAGGCATGTTGTTCGGATAGCTGTGGTTCACATTTCATGCTCAGGTTGCGCCACCTGAGAAAGTAGTCAATAAGGGACTCGTTGAGTTTTTATTTTTCAATAATGAGGTCACCTACAATCACCCTCTGCTGAGCTCCAACAAACCTCTTTATGGAGAGGTGCTCCAACTCGACAAAAGACTTCACCAACCATTGGGTTTGGCTACCATCAAATGCAACACTTGACAGGCTGCTAACAAAAGGCGGAGAGGAGGTGCATTCAAATGTTACAACAACCGACTCTAAAATTGTGCAATGATTTTCTTGGGTTCCCACCATCAAAGATCTTGAAGGATGGTGGCACAAAACCCTAAATAATAAAATAAAACTAAATAAAAACCTAAACCTAAAAAATAAATAAATAAACCTAAACCTAAAATAAACAAAAAAAAATAAACATAAACTAACCTAAAATAAATAAAACTTATACCTGAACCAAAAATAAACTAAACCTAAACCCTAAACTAAATAAAATAAAATAAACAAAAAATTAACCTAAACCTAAACTATAAAAAAAACTTAAATAAACCTAAAATAAAAGACTAAAACCTAAACATAAACCTAAAAATTAAAAAAAATAAAACATAAACATTAAAAGTAAAATAAAAATAAAACTAAACTAAAAAATAAACATAAATCTAAACCTAAAAAATAAATAAAATAAAAAAACCTAAAAATAAAATAAACTAAAATAAATAAAATAAACCTAAATAAAAAATAAATATAAATAAAATGAATAAAATAAATTAAATAAACTAAATAAACCTAAACTATTTGTCTTTTTTAAAACCCTAAAACCACCCTAAACCACTAAACCCAAACCCTAAACCAAACCAACCTAAACTGACCTACCACTACCACCTAAATAAACCCTAACCTCCATACTCTAACCCCAAAAACCACACCTTAAACCCTAAACCCTAGAACTGACCATACCAAACTAAACCCTAAAAACTAGCCAAACCCTAAAACCCTACCTACCTCCACCTAAATCCTAAACCCAAAACAGCAAAACTACCCTAACCATATCCCTAAACCCTAAACCTTAAAACCACAACCTAAACCCAAACCATAAACCATAAAAACCCTAAAAAAAACCTCAACCTAAACTAAATAAAACATAAAATAAAATAAATAAAGACTTAAACCTTAATAAAATAAAATAAAATGTAAACCAAAATAAAATAAAATTAAAATAAATAAAACAAAACTAAAGAAAAATAAACCTAAGAATAAAAAAAATAAAATAAAACTAAATGTAAAATAAATATAAATTAATCCTAAAATAAAATAAAATAAAACTAATTAAAACCTAAACCTTAAAATTAAACCTATAAATAAATAAAAAAAATAAAATAAACCCTAAACTAATAAAAACCAAAACATAAAATAAAATAAAATAAACAAAAGAAACTAATCCTAAACCAAAATAAACTAAACTAAATAAATAAACCTACCAAATCCAAAATAAACTAAACCTAAACCTAAACCTAAACTACATAAAATAAAATAAATAAAATAAACCTAAACCTAAAAAATAAAACCTAAAATAAACCTAAAAAATAAAATAAAACCTAAACTAAAATAAAAAATAAAACCTAAACCTAAAAAAATAAAATAAAATAAACTCAACTAAATGATAAACCTAAACCTAAACCTAAAAAATACACTAAAATAAAAAACTAAAATAATAAACTAAATAAAAATAAAAAAAATAAACTTAAATAAAATAAAAAATAAAATAAACTAAATAAATAAATATACTAAATAAACTTAAACCTACTTTACTTAGTATTTTTTAAAAAAAATCCTTAAACCCTAAAACCTATACCTAAATCGTAAATCTTAAACCCTAAAAACTATAACCTTAAACCCCAAGCTAAACCTTTAAAAAAAAACCAAACCCTAAAAACCCCAAACCTAAAATCTTAAATGCTAAAACCTAAACCTAAACCTTAACCCAAAAAAACCCTAAACTAAACCTAAAATAACTAAATAAATTAAAATAAACCTAAACCTAAAAAACCTATATGAAACCTAAACCTAACCCATGAATGGTGGTGGTGGAGAAAGAGATCGGGATATGATGGTGGAACCTGACTAGAGGGGTGGTTCTTACTAATTGGAGAAATTGAAATGATATCCTATCTACATGGAAATGACTTTCTTAGAGATGATTTAGTTATCTAGGTTTTGATTTCCCATGCATCATTTTATTTATGTCATATCTTAGAGATCTTGGTGTCTTGGCTAATGAAATCAAAAGAAGAAATGTTGAATCATTTGTTCTTTATTAAGAAAAATCAAAACCATAAACCTAACTAAATCCTGAACCAAACCTAAAACTCCTAAAAAAACCCTAAACACTAAACCTAAACTAAAACCCTAAACCCTAAACCCTAAATCATAAACCCAAACCCAACCATGAACCCCAAATCCCAAACCCTAAACTCTAAACTAACCAAACCTAAAGCTAAAACTTAAACCTATACTAAATAAAACCTAAAAATAAAATAGATAAAAAGTATAAACCAAAAATATAAAAATAAAAATAAAATAAAAACATAAATTAAAACCTAAACCTAAACCTAAAACTAAACCTATAAAGAAAATAAAATATAAAATAAAAACTAAACAAAAATAAAATAAATAAAAATCTAAACTAACCAAAAAAATAAAAATATAAATAATATAAAAAAAACATAAAATAAAAATAAAATAAACCTAAAAGAAAATAAAATTCAAACTAAAAAAAACATAAACTTAAACAATAAACAAAAAAACCAAAATAAACCAAAACTCTAAACTAACAAAAAAAACACTAATCCTAAAATAAAAATAAAATAAACCTAAACTAAACTAAAATAAGGAAAACCTAAACCTAAAATAAAAATAAAATAAAATCAAAACCTAAAAACTAAAAAAAAAAATGAAACTTAAAATAAAAAAATAAAATGAACAAAAGAAAGAAAATAAACTAAACCTAAACCAAAATAAAATAAAATAAAATAAAAAAACTAAACCTAAACTAAATAAAATAAACTAAAAAAAATATAAACCTAAACTAAACAATAAAACAAAAATATAAACCTAAAATAAAAACCTAAAACCTAACATGAAAAAAATAAAATAAAAACCTTAACCTAAGCTTAAAAATAAAAACTAAAACCTAAACCAAAAAATAAAATAAAATAAAACAAAACTAAAATAAATAAACGAGAAAACCTAAACCTAAAAATAAACTAAATAAAAAACCTAAACTATAATAAATAAACTAAAATAATTACTAAACTAAATAAAAACAAATATAAACCTAATCAAATAAAATAAAATAAATAATAAATAAATAAATAAAATAAACCCAAACCACCTAGTTAATTTTAAATAATAATAATAATAATAATAATAATAATAATACAAAATCTACCACTACCACAAACTAACCCAAGCAAACTCTGACCTAAACAAATGCACTCAAAACCCTAACCCCAAACCTACCACTGAGCCTAGGCCACTGATCTGACTCTAAACCAATTACCCTATTTTAAGCACAAAACCAAACTAGACCCTCCAACCACATACTAAACCATAAAACCCTGAATCTTGATCACTGAGCTAAGAAAATGGGCCTAGCCTAAAATAAACCAGAACTGACCATAAACTATCAAAACCTAAAATTAAAACCCTAGGCTTAATATATAGCTTAAAAAAAAACTAAGAAATAAAATAAAGCTAAAATAACTTAAACCCTAAACACAAATAAAGACCCTGAAAAGAATACAAACTAAAGCCTAAAAGACCTACTAAAATGAAATCCTAACAAAAAATAAACTGAAAACAAAACCCTAAACCTAACCACTAAACCCTAAATCCTGAAAAGCCTAAAATAAAATAAACATTAAAGATAAAATAAATAATTAAATCTAAAACCAAAATAAAATTAATAAAATAAATAAATAAAAAAACATAAACTAAAAATAACAAAAATAAAATAAAATAAAATATAAACTAAACTAATTAAAATAAATAAAACCTAAAACTAAACTAAAAATTTAAAATTTAAATAAAATAAAACACTAAACTAAATAAAATAAAATAAACCTATAAATAAAATAAAATAAAAACTAAAACCTAAAAAACAAACTTAAATAAAATAAATAAATAAAAAATAAAACCTAAAGAGTAAAAAAAAAAACTAAAATAAATAAAATAAAATAAAAATAGCTAAAATAAACTAAAAATAAATACCTAAATAAACTAAAACTAAATAAAATAAAATAAACTAAAATAAACCTAAATCTAAAATAAAAAAAATAAAACCTAAAATAAATCTAAAATAAAACTAAAACCACCCTAAAAAATAAAATAAACCCTAAACCTAAAAAATAAATAAAACCTAAACCTAAAATAAAATAAAATATAACTAAACTAAAAAAATACCTAAAAATCCAAAAATAAATAAAATTAAAACTAAATTAAAAATAAATAAAATAAACTAAATAAATAAAATCTAAAATCAAAATGAAATAAATAAACTAAATAAACTAAAACTACTTATTTACTTAATTTAAAAAATAAAATAAAAATAAAATAAATAAAATAAACCTAAACCATAAGCTAACTAACCACAAACCTTAAGCCTAACCTACCCAAACCCAACTAAAACCTAAATAAATAAAAAGCTAAATAAAACCCAAATCTACTAAATCCACACAAACCTAAACCCTGACCCAAACACCCTAGCTAATGATCGATGAGCCCAAACTAAACTCCCCACTGACTCACTGCCCTCTAGCCACAAAGCCTAACTATGAGACAAAACCCTGGTTAACTACACCTAACCCAGGCCACAAACCCAGATAACTGAGACACTACCCTCACTGAATAAACTACCAAACTAAACCTAACTAAATAACTTAAAATCCTAAAATGATATAAAGACTTAAACCTATAAATAAAATAAAATAAAATAAAACCTATTACTAAACAACAAAATAAATTTAAAAATAATCAAACTAAAAATAAATAATCTTAAAATAAAAAAAAATAACTAGATGTTGTGTCAATTTTTCTATTGATAATTAAATAAAAATAAAACCCAACCAACTAAAATCTAACCTAAACCTAAACCCTAAACCCTTAAAAACCAAAACCCTAAACCCGAAACCCTAAAACCCTAAACCCTAAAACCCAAACCCTAAACCCAAACCTTAAAATAGCCATACCCTAAACTAAAAAAAAATGCTTACCCTAAAAGCTAAAAACCTAAACCTAAAACTAAATAAAACCTAATAAATAAATAAAATCTAATTAAATAAAATAAAAATAAAATAAAATAAAAACAAAACTAGCTAAAATAAATAATAATAATAATAATAATAATAATAATAATAATAATAATAAATAACCTATTAAAGAATAATAAACTTAAATAAACTAAATAAAAATAAATAAATAAACTAAAAATAAAGTAATAAAATAAAATAAATCAAAACTTGAAAAAAAACCCTAAACCCATGTGACACCATAAACCCTAAATCTAAACCTGACCCTAAAATAAATAAAAGCCCCTATAACCCTAAAACCACAAAATAAATAATCTGGCTAAAACCCAAATCTTAAAAACCTAACAAAGCCTAATAAACCTAAATGCTAAAATAAACCCTAAACCTAAATAAAAATACCTACAAACCAAAACCTAAAAAAATCTACCCAAACCTAAACCCCAAAATAAACCCTAAACACTAAGCCTAAATCCTAAAACCTAAAAACAAACATAAAATATAAAACATAAAACAAAATAAATTAAAAACCTATGGAACTATGAAAGGTTACTAGTGGAGGTGGCGGAGGGAGAGATCGGGGATATGATGGTGGATCCCACTACTCGAGAGGCCGAGGAGGTTCTTTTGCGAATTGAAAAAAATTAAAGAATGATCAATCCAATCTGCTGCTTATGGAACCATGTCTTTATAGTAGAGAAGGTTCTAGTTATCTAGGGTTTTTGATTTACTCTAAGCGTGCTCATTATTGATCTATGTCATCGCTTGTGTCGTAGAAAACTTTGTGTGTTACTTGGTTGATGAAATAAAAAAAAAAGAAATATATAAGCTGAATTTGTTCTCTATTAAAAAAATAACCAAAGACCCTAAACCCTAAACTAAAACATCAACCCTAAACCTAAAACTAAAACCCTAAATCGTAAACCCTAAAAACCATAAACTTTAAATCCTAAACACTAAACATTAAACCATAAACCTTAAACCCTAAAACTCTAAATCTAAAAATAAAACCTAAAAATAAATGAAAATAAAAGCTAAACATAATAAAAAATAAAATTAAAATAAACTAAACAAAATAAAATAAACTAAAATAAATAAACCTAAGCTAAAAACCTAAACCTAAACTAAATAAATAAAATAATCTAAAATAAACCTAGACATAAACTAAAAATAAAACCTAAAATTAAAACCTAAACCTAAAACCTAAAAAACACACAAACTAAATAATAAAATAAGAATAAAACTAAACTAAAAATAAACATAAATCTAAACCTAAACAAAAAAATAAAATAAACTTAAACTAAAATAAATAAACCTAAAGTAAATACACTAAACTAAATAAAAATAAAAAATAAACTTAAATAAAAATAAAAATAATATAAACTAAAATAAATAAAATAAACTAAATAAGTAAACAAACTGTCGATTTAATTTTTTTAAATAAAACCCTAAACTTACAACCTTAAACCCTAAACCATAAACCCAAAATAACCATAAACCCAAACCTAAACTAAACCCTAAACCTTAAACCTACCACAACCATAAACCATAAATCTTAAAACCTAAACCCACAATACCAAACTATAAACCCTAAACCCCAACCCTAAACCTCAACCCTAAAACCCTAAAGACCTTAAACCCTAAACTAACTCTAAACACTAAACCCTAATGCTAAAACCCAAACCCTAACCTAAAGTAACTAAAAAAATTAATAATATAAACCTAAACTCTAAGAATGGGCAGAACCTTCACGTCAGGAACATCACCGTCAACCAGGCTCAGTCTAGATCTAGCAGTGGAGGCAATAGCGGAGGCGACGATTATTACATTTTAGGTGGGTGATCTAGAGGTGCTGGTGGATATGGAGGTCGTGGTCAGAGTAATGGTGGTTATGGTGGCAGGAGGAGCGACGAAAGTTACAGCCATGGTGGTGGTGGAGGGAGAGATCGGGGATAAGATGGTGGATCCCGCTACTCGAGAGGCCGGGGTGGTTCTGATGGGAACTGGAAAAATTGAAGAACAGTTGATCTGATCTACTGCATATGTAACACTATCTTTAGAGTAGAGATGGTTATAGCTATCAAAGGTTTTTGAGTTTTTCTATGCATGCCCATTTTTTATCTATGTCATTGCTTGTGACTTTGAAAACATGGTGTGTTACTTGGTTGATGAAATCAAAATGATGAAATGTTGAATATGAATTTGTTCTCTATTAAAAAAAATAAAAACACAAAACCCTAAACCCTAAACTAACCAACCCTAAACCTAAACCTAAAACCACAAACCCTAAATACTACCCTAAAACCTAAAAAGCTAATCTAAACCACTAACACCTAAACCATAAACCTAAATGCTAAACCACAAACCCAAGAAACCCTAAATCCTAAACCATAAACCCCAAACCCTAAACCCTAAACCATAAACCCTAAACTAACCCTAAACCTTAAACCATAAACCCTAAACCCTAAAAGCTAAAAACCTAAACCTAAACTAAATAAAACCTAAGAAAATAGATAAAAAATTTAAATAAAAAAAATAACAAAAAATAAAAACATAGACTATAACCTAAACCTAAACCTAAACTTAAAATGATAATAAAATAAAAATAAAATTAAAATAAAATAAAATAAATAAAAACCTAAACTAAACTAAAAAATAAAAAACCTAAATAAAATTAAAAGTAAACCTAAAAGAAAAATGAAATAAATAGAAAATATAATAAAATAAAACTAAATAAAACCAAAACTTAAAAAATAAATGTAAAAATAAAACCTAAAAATAAATAAAAAAATAAAATCTAAACCCTAAATTGAAAAAAAAACCTAAGCCTAAAATAATGATAAAATTAACCTAAACATAAACTAAAATAAGGTAAACAAAAATAAATATATCCTAAACCTAAAGATAAAATAAACTAAACCTAAACCTAAACCTAAATATAATAAAATAAATTAAAAATAAACCTAAACCTAAATTAAAAAATAGAACCTAAAAAATAAACCTAAAACCAAAACCTAAAAAAATAAAATAAAAACCTAAACCTAAAAATAAAAATAAAAAATAAAACCTAAACCTAAAAGATAAAATAATAATAAAATGAAACTAAAAAATAAAGCTAAAGAAAAAGCTAAACGTAAAAAATAAAATAAAATAAAAAACCTAAACTAAAATAAATTAACCTAAAATAAATAAACTAAACTAAATAAAAATATAATTAAACCTAAAAAAAATTAAATAAACTAAAATAAATAAAATATAAGCTAAATAAACTAAATAAACCTAAACCTAAGAGTTTACTTAATTTAAAATAAATAAAAAAATAAGTAATAAGATAAAAACTTTAACCTTAAACCCTAAACCCTAAACCTTAAACCCTAAAACCCTAAACCGTAAACCCTAAAAAATCTTAAATCCTAAACCCTAAACCTTAAACCTTAAAGCCCTAAACCCTAAACCCTAACCCTAACCCTAAACCTTAAACCCTAAACCTTAACTCCTAAACACTAAAACCCTAACCCCTAAAAACTCCAAACCCTAGAGCCTAAACCCTAAACCTTAAACCTTAAACCTTAAGCGAACTATAAACCCTAAGCTAACCCTAAACCCTAATCCCTAAACCCTAAACCCTAAAAACTCTAAATCCTAATGCTTAAACACTAAATCCTAAACTATTAACCCTAAACCCTAACCCTACACCCTAAACCATAAAACCCAAAACTCTAATACCCTAATACCAAAACACTAAACCCTAAAAACCTTAAAACCTAGAAACATAAACCTATACTAAATAAAACCTAAAATTAAAATAAATAAATAAACCTAAACCTAAATAATATACAAATTAAAATAAAATAAAAACATAACTAAATCCTAAACCTAAATAAAATTAAAAAATAAAATAAATAAATAAATAAACATAAACTAAAATTTAAATTTAAACCTAAAATAAAATAAAATAAACTAAAAAAGGAACTAAAATAATATAAATAAAAACCTAAACTAAACTAAATAATAAAATAAACCTAAAAATAAAAAATTAAATAAAATAAACACTAAACATAATATAGAAATAAAATAAACTTAAAATAAACCTAAATTAAAATAAAATAAAAACTAAATAGAAACCTAAATATAAAAAATAAACCAAAAATTAAATAATAAATAAAACATAAACCCTAAACTAATAAAAACTAAACCTAAAATAAACATAAGATAAACAAAATAAAATAAACCTAAACCTAAACTAAAATAAACTAAACTAAAATAAATAAAACCTAAACCTAAACCTTAAGTAAACAAAACAAAATCATAAACCTAAACTAAATAAAAGAAAATAAACTAAAAAAAACCTAAACCTAAACTAAAAAATAAAATTTGAAAATAAACCTAAAATAAAACCTAAAAAAATAAAATAAAAACTAAACCTAAACATAAAAATAAAAAATAAAACCTAAACCTTAAAAATAAAATAAAAAATAATACTCAACTAAAAAATAAACATAAACCTAAAAATAAACTAAAATAAATAAACTAAGCTAAATAGAAATAAAAAATAAGCATAAATATAAATAATAGATAAAATAAACAAAATAAATAAAAATAAACTAAATAAACCTAAATATGCTTGTTTACTTAATTTAAATGAAAAATATCTAAACCCTAAGCTAACCTGAAACCCTAAACCCTAAATCCTAAACCTTGAACCCTAAAACCCTAAGCCCTAAACCCTAGATCCTAAAACCTAAACTTAACTAAATAAAACCTAAAATAAAATATATAAAAAAAACCTAAGCCTAAATAAGATAAAATAAAATAAAAGTCTGAACCTAAACCTAAACCTAATCCTTAAAATAAAGTAAATCAAACTAATAAAAATAAACTAAAGTAAAAGAAATAAAAACCTAAACAAAACTAAAAAATAAAATAAATCTACGGATAAAAAACCTAAATAAAATAAAACTAAATGTAAAATAAAAATAAAATGAAAAATAAAATAAAATAAAATAAAATAAAAACTTAAACCTAAAAAATAAACCTAAAAAATAAATAAAATATAAAACCAAAACCCAAACCAAGAAAAAACATAAACCTAAAATAAAAAATAAAATAAACCTAAACCTATAAATAAAACCTAAACCTAAACCTAAAACTAAATAAATAAAATAAACTAAACAAACCAAACATAAACCAAACTAAATTTAAAAAAAAACTTAAAAAATGAACCTAATCCAAAAAAAATAAAATAAAAAAAGTAAAATCTCCTAAACTTAAACTTAAAAAATAAAATGAAACCTAAACCTTAATAATAAAATAAAAATAATACTCAACTAAAATATAAACCTAAACCTAAAAAATAAACTAAAATAAAAACCTAAACTAAAATAAATAAACCTAAAATAAATAAACTAAACTAAATAAAAATAAATGATAAACATATATATAAATAAGAAATAAAATAAACTAAAAGAAAAATAAACTAAATAAACTTAAACCTACTGGTTTACTTAATTTATAAGAAAAAAAGAACCCCTAAACCCTAAGCTAACCCTAAACTCAAAACCCTAAACCCTAAACCCTAAACCCTAAAAACCATAAACCCTAAACTCACTAAACACTACCCTAACTAAACCCTAAACCCTATACCCTAAAAAAATCTAACCCTAAATCCTAAACCCTAAACCTAAAAACCTAAACCTAATAAAATAAAATAAAATATATAAGCCTAAATAAAATAAAATAAAATAAAATAAAATAAAATAACAAAACCAAAAAAATAAAAATAAAAATAATAAAAATAAAAAAATGAAACTTAAACAAAAAAAATAAAATAAACCTAAGCATAAAAAACCTAATCAAAGTAATAACGTAAAGTAAAATGAAATAAACTTAAAATAAAATAAAATAAAAACTAAATAAAACCTAAACCTAAAAAATAGACCTAAATATAAAACTTATAAATAAATAAAAAATAAAACTTAAACCATAAACTAAAAAAACCTGAACCTAAAATAAAATAAAATATACCTAAACCTAAACTAAATTAAACTATACTAAGAAAAATAAAACCTAAAGCTAAACTTAAAATAAACTAAACCTAAACCTAAACTTAAACTAAATAAAATAAAATAACCTTAAAATAAACCTAAACTTAAACTAAAAAATAAAACCTAAAAATAAATCTAAAATAAAACCTAAAACCTAAACTTAAAAAATTAAAATAAAAACCTAAACTTAAACATAAAAATAAAAAATTAATCCTAATCCTAAAAAAGAAAATAAAAATAAAACTCAACTAAAAAATAAACCTAAACCTAAAAAATAAACTAAAATAAAAAACGTAAACTAAAATAAATAAACCTAAAATAAATAAACTAAACTAAACAAAAATAAAAAAATAAAATAAACTCAAATAAATAAGAACTAAACTAAATAAACTAAATTAACACAAACCTACCAGTTTGCTTAATTGAAAGAAAAAAACCATAAACATAAATCCTAAACCCTAAACCATAAACCTACAACCCTAAACATACAACCCTAAACCCTAAGTCCTAAAAAACCTTAAATCCTAATCCTAAATCCTATAAGAAAAAACCCTAAACCATAAACCCTAAACCCTAAACCCTAAACCCTAACCCTAAGCCTTAAATGCTAAACCCCAAACCCTAAACCTAAACCTAAGGTAATTAAATAAATAAATAAAATAAATATAAAAAACCTAATAAAGTAAACCCTAAGAATGGGAGAACCTTAGTGATGAACATCTCAACCCAACCGGTCTAGATTTGGCGATGGAGGCGAAGGTTGAGGCGGTGGTTATTGTAGTGGAGGTCAAGAATCTAGAGGTGCTGGTGGATATTGAGGTGGTGTTCAAAGTAGTGGTGGTTATGCATGCAGGAGGAGTGATGGAGGTTACAACCATGGTGGTGACGGAGAGAGAGATCAGGCATATGATGATGGATCCCGCTAGTCGATAGGCTAAAGTGGTTATGGTTGGAACTAGATAAATAAAAGAATGACTGATCTGATCTGCAGCTTATGGAATTATGCCTTTACAATAGAACAGTTCTAATTATCCAGGGTTTTTGATTTACTCTATACATGCTCATTTTTTATCTATGTCTTCGCTTATGTCTTAGAAAACTTGGTGTGTTACTTGGTTGATGAAATCAAAAAGAAGAAATGTTGAATATGAATTTGTTCTCTGTTAAAAAAAAAAATGAAAACCCTAAACCTTAAACTAAAACCTGAACCCTAAACCTAAAACCTAAACCCAAACCCTAAACCCTAAACCCTAAAACCCTAAACCCTAAACCCTAAACCATAAACCATAAAACCTAAACTCTAAACCCTAAACCCTAAACTCTCAACCATAAACCCAAAATGCTAAACCCTAAACCCTAAACCCTCAACTTACCCTAAACCCTAAATCCTAAACCATAAACACTAAAAAGCTAAAAATCTAAACCTAAATAAAATAAAACCTAAAAATAAAATAAATATAAAATTAAAAAACCAAAATAAAATAAAATAAAAACATAAACTAAAACATAAAACTAAACTTAAACCTAAAAAGTAAATAAAATAAAAAATAAAAACTAAACTAAAATAAAATAATTAAAAACCTAAAATAAACTAAAAAAAATAAAAAACCTAAATAAAAAAAAAACTAAACTTAAAATCAAAATAAAAAAACCTAAAATAAAATAAAATAAAAGCCTAAACCTAAAAATATAACCTAAAAAGAAATAAAAAATAATGCCTAAACCCTAAACTAAAAAAAATCTAAACCAAGAATGAAAATAAAATAAACCTAAACCTAAACTAAAATAAACAAAACTAGAATAAATAAAACCTAAACCTAAACATATAATAAAGTAAACCTAAACCTTAACCTAAACCCTAAATAAAATAAAATAAATTAAAATAAACCTAAACCTAGACTTAAAAATAAAACCTAAAAATAAACCTAAAATGGAAACATAAACCTAAACCTAAAAATAAAAATAAAGCCTAATCCTAAAAAATAAAATAAACTTAAAACTAAATAAAAAATAAACCTAAACTTAAAAAATAAACTAAAATAAATAAACATAAAATAAGTAAACTAAACAAATAAAAATATAAATAAACCTAAATTAAAATAAAAAATAAATTAAACTAAAATAAATAAAAAAAAACTAAATAAACCTAAACCTATGAGTTTACTTAATTCAAAAAAAACCCCAACCCTAACCCTCTACCCTAAACTCTAAAACTAACTCTAAAACCTAAACCTACAACCCTAAACCCTAAACCCTAAACCCTAAACTCTAAAGCTTAAAACCCTAAACCCTAAACCCTAAACCATAAACCCTAAACTCTAAACTGTACAACCCTGAACCCTAAACCCCAAAACCCAAACCTCCCTAAAATAAATAAAAAACCCAAAATAAAATAAAATAAAATAAAATAAAATAAAAACTTAAACCTAAGCCTAAACATAAAAATGAAATAAAATAAAAAATAAAAATAAATTAAAATTTAAAAAATAAAAACATAAACTAAAAGAAATAAAATAAAATAAACCTAAGAATAAAAAACTTGAATAAAATAAAAGTTAACTGTAAAATAAATATAAAATAAACCTAAAATAAAATAAAATAAAAACTAACTGAAAACCCAAACCTAGAAATATAAACTAAAAATAAATAATAAATAAAACCTAAACCCTAAACTATAATAAAAACTCAACCTAAAATTAAAATAAAATAAACAAAAATAATAATTTAAAATTAAACAAAATAAATTAAACTGAAATAAATAAAACCTAAACCTAAACCTAAACTAAATAAAATAAAATAGACTAAAAGTGTAAATCTAAACTACAAAATAAGACCTAAAAATAAACCTAGAATAAAAACCTAAAACCTAAACCTAAAAAATTAAAATAAAAACCTAAACCTAAACCTAAAAATAAAAAATAAAACCTAAACAAAAAAGAATAATAAAAATAAAACTAAACTAAAAAGTAAACCTAAACTTAAACCTAAACCTAAAAATAAAGTAAAATAAAAAAACTCAAACTAAAATAAATAAACCTAAAATAAATAAACTAAGCTAAATAAAAATAAAAATGAAAAATAAAATAAACTAAAATAAATAAAAAATAAACTAAATAAACTAAATAAACTAAATAAACCGAAACATACCGGTTTATTAAATTTCAAAAAAAACCCTAAACCCTAATCCACAGTAACCTAAACCCACAAACCTAAACCACAACCCTAAACTAAACCCTAAACCTGAGCCACTAACAAACCACAAAAACCTGAGCCATAAACCACCAAAACTGGGCTAGCCACACTCTAACCCTGAGCCACACTGAACCCTAAACCACAAGCCTACACCTAAACCTGAGAACTTTAAACCCTGAAGCCCTAAGGCTGGAGTCTTAGGCTCTAACTCCAGAAAAACCCTAAAGCCCCAAAGACTAGGAGTACACAAGGCCTAAACTAAGCCTAAAGCTAAAATAAAGTTAATTAATTAAATAAAATAAAAAATTAAAACTAAACTTAAACCTAAACTTAAAATAAAATAAATATAAACTAAAATAAATAAATAAAAAACCTAAATAAACTAAAAATAAAATAAACCTAAGAATAAAACCTAAATAAAATAAAATAACATAAAATAAAATTAAATAAACCTAAAATAAACTAAAATAAACTAAATAAAACCTAAACCTAAAATAAACTTTAAAATAAACTAAAAGTAAATAGAAATAAAACCTAAACCTAAAATAAAAAAAAACCTAAACCTAAAATAAAAATAAAACAAAATAAAATAAACCTAAACATAAACTAAAATAAATAAACTAAACTAAATAAATAAACCTAAACCTAAACCTAAACTAAATAAAATAAACTAAACTAAAAATAAACCTAAACCTAAATAAAAAAAAATAAACCTAAAATAAAACTAAAAATAAAGAAATAAAATAAAACCTAAACCAAAACCTAAAAATAAAAATAAAACCTAAACCTAAAAATAAAATAAAAAAATAAAACTCAACTAAAAAAAATAAACTAAAAAAATAAAATAAAAACCAAAAAGTAAATAAACCTAAAATAAATATAAAATAATTAAAATAAAATTAAAATAAAATAAAATAAAATAAACTCAAATAAATAAAATAAACTAAATAAACTTAAACCTGGGTTTACTTTATTTAAAAAAAAATAAACCCTAAACCTAACACCTAAACCTAACCCTAAACCCTAAACCTAAACCCTAAACCTAAACCTAAACCCCAAACCCTAAACCCTAAACCAACCCTAACCACACAAACCTAAAACTAAAACCCTAAACCCCAAACCCTAAACCCTAAACCTAAAACCTAACCAAACCCAAACCAAACCCAAACTAAACCCAAACCCAAAGTAACCATAAACCCTAAGAATGGTAGAACCTTGATGGTGAACATCACCATCAACTAGGCTCAATCTAGATTTGGTGGTGGAGGCAAAGGTGGTACAATCAGTGGTGGTGGGGAGAGGGTGATATAGGTATGTGATAGTGGATCTACTTGAGGGAGAGGGGGGTTGATGGGAACTAGAGAAATAAGAAACGGATCCAATCTGCTGCTTATGAAATAGTGTCTTTACAGTAGAAACGGTCCTACTTATCTAAATTTTCTAATTTGCTCTGTGTGCATTTTTGTCTATGTCATCACTTGTGTCTTAGAAAACTTGGGTCTTGGTTGATGAAATCAAAAGAAGAAATATTGAATCTAAATTTGTTCTCTATGTCAAAAAAATCCTTAAACTAAACCCAAAACTAAAACTTAAACCTAAACTAAAAACCCTAAACCCTAAACCTAAACCCAAAAAAACCCAAACCCCAAACCTTAAACCCTAAACCTAAACCCTAAAACAAACCTAAACCCTAAACCCTAAAACCATAATCCATAAACTCTAAAATTGATAAACCAACCATAAACTCCAAACCTAAACCTAAACTAACCCAAACCTTAAACCCTAACTAACTAAACCCTAAACCCTAAACTCCTAACCCTAAACTAACCTAACCCTAAACCTAAACTTTGAATAAAGATGTCATTAGGAGTAGATCTAAAGAATGACCTAATCTAACATAGTTATGGTAGCTAAAGAAAATGCCTTCAAGAGACTTTCCCTTATTAGAGATTTGAATACCCTAAACCCTAACCTAAATCATATTATAATACCATATATTATAGTATAATGTAGCATCATATATTTGAGCATGTAGTGATGTGTTTTGGATGTTCTAAGATGTTTTGAAATGTTTTAGTATGTTATGGTATTGTGCCCATAGTCTATATTAATATAAATCATAAAAATATTGATTTAATAAATCAGATAATGAAATTTGTTAAATTTGAAGTGGGGATTAGGTTGTTGTACCAAAGGTGTGCTATGCCATATGTACTATAATAAGTAAGATTTTATGTTCAAAATAAATATTATATGTTGTAGCATTGTATCGCATCATATATCATAATATATTATTTTATGCATTTTAAATTCTTTTATTATTTTGCAATCATGCAATCGAGCATACCCTAGAATTATTTATAAAAATGTTGATTTAGACTTTAAATTGGTGGAATTTGGCCAAATTCATAATAAGTAGAGCATGGCATCATAATATATTATTTCAATTTAAAATATGTAAGTGATACGACTAAAATATATAGTTTTTATTATTTAAACTAATTTAATGATTTTTTATCTTAAGCAATCCCTTGTGATGTGATATGCAATATAATAAAATATAATATGTTATAGTGTATTATAATATAAGATGCCATAACATAGTGTCATCATGCATTATAGCATACTATTGTGTATAAGCTTATTGTTTAGCATATTTTAGTTTGGTATTGTATGAAGTAGTAGAGTTTGTATGGTATAAATCATAAAATTTTGATTTATAGGCTAGATGATGGGATTTTCCAAATTTAAGGTAAGCTTTAGGAACATCATTGGGGTGTGCTATGGTGTGTCATTTAATCAAAAGAATGGAATTTTGCATCCAAAATAAATGTTCATTTTTCAACTAGATTTTATAATTTTTTTGCTTAAAGTGATTCATTTTAAGGTGTAATGTAAGATAATATATTATATGAAAGCATACTAAAATATAATCTACATAACAATATAACATCACATAGATGAATATGGCGGTGTGTTACTAAATGTTATTGTACATTTTAGTATGTTTTACTTTTGTTATAATACATTGGGTAAAAACTCACAAAAATGTTAATTTGAAGGTTGAGATGGAAAATTTTGGCCAAATTCATAGCACACACCAAGGACCAACACCAAAATTATGCTATTTTGTACCATTTATAATAGAAAAATAACAATTTTACAACCAAAATGAACATTATTCATATTTTGAGAAAATTTTGTTTTTTATTCCTTTCAAGTGATTCTAATGAGGTGTAGTGTTAAATAATATATTATATTATAGAAAATTATAATATAACATCATATATTATAATATAATATAGTGTCTTAAGTCACAGAATAATATGTTTAGCATGATATTGTATAGTTAGTTTGAGCTTGCACCATCACAAATCATAAAATGTTGATTACAATGTTAAGATGATGTAATTTGAGCGAATACATTATTAGGCTTTTGGTTGAAGTATTAAAGGTGTGCATAAGAGAAGAAATAAGATTTGAAGAGAATTCTATGTCAAGGACATGGAGGGAGATCTGCTAGGGGAACACACATGCATTGGACATGACATGCGAGGGATCTATGTCGAGGGCATAGAAGAAGAGAATCTATTGAGGATAAAGTTTGAATTTGATTTGATTATATGATTTATGGAAAAAAAAGATCTACTAGGGATAAGAATATATAATCCACTAGGGATTAAGATTGAATTGACTTTAATTTATTATTTTTTAATTGATGTGGAGGCATATCTGCTAGAGATATGGGCTCAAGTCTGCTGAGGATCGGGTATATGAACCTTCCATTAGGGAAGCAAGTTTAGGCTATCCACTGGGGATTGGGATTTGAGTTTGATTTCATAGATTTGTTTGGGGATGTATCCACTTGGGAATAAGAGTTTGGTTGGATTTCTTGATTTAGACTCTATTGGGGAGTTGGTTTAATTTGGCTCCACTAGGAGGTTGGTTTTGAATTTGATTTTGCTTGACTTATTTATATATGATTTGGGGCTCCACTAGGAAAAATTAGATTGGGTTTAATTTAGTTTGAGTTAATATAGACCACTATCGTGCGATTTACCCATTGAGAAGGGGCTATATACTTTGACTTTTCTCATGTTTATAAATCCAAAGGGATAGTCTAGGTAGTAGGTGGTAACCTAAGGGGTTTCCTTTAGGTGCAAAAGCTAGAAGAAGGCATAGCACTTACATCTTCCAAAGTGATGATGAACAACCGGGTGACTGTTGGATGCACAACAAATCGAACCTGACCTAGGGTGACTACTGAGTGAATAGAACTGGAGACTTATGTCAACTCAAAAGTAGTCAGGATTAATTTTATCTTAATTTCATGTGATTTGATATGGTTTATTTGGTTTAGTTTGATTTTGAATTGAGGCATATTCGTTAGGGATATGAGCTCGGTCAAATTTGATAGATTTATTTTATGGACCATGTTGGTGTGCGATGGACCCACTGAGAAGGGGCTATATTGGACTTGTCCTATCTCAGATTTACAAATCCAAAGGGATAGTCTCTGGGGTAGAGCTAGCCAACCTAAATTCCTTTGGTGTGCAATGGTTATGCTAGGAAGAAGGCATAATAGACTTACATCTTTTAAAGTAGGGAAAAACTACTGGGGTGACCTGTTGGTAGCACAACAAATCAAACCCGACTTAGGGATGACTACTGAGTGAATGATGCTGGGGACTTATATCAACTCAAGAGTAGTGATTTTCTATAAGGAGTTTTATTGACACCTTTGCCCTAAAGATAGGATGCTTGCTTGGAAAAGGTATTGCTAGGGGTGTCCTCTAATCCACAAGTGAATATATATTTTGTTTATATGTTTTGTGGACCTGTTGGTGTGTAAGGGATCTGCGAGAAAGGGCATGTTGGGTGGTGTACAGGGTGTCTGAGGATGTGATCAAATATAGTGCCCAGGGGAGGTGCTACAGGGGCGTTATCTGAGCCATGGAAAAGAAAGCCTATAGGTGTATGCGGTGGCCAACTCAGAAGAAAGCATAGACTTGCATCACCATGAGTGGTGTATCCTGAGGTGAGAACCAACCAACCTAAAGTGTATTTATCAATATGAGTGGTGTTTCCGTCAGCATAGTGAGAACCAACCAACCTAAGGTGCTCGTCAGTGTGCAATGATCAATCTGGAAAGAAAGTGTGTAGGCTTACAACTTTCCAAGAAGACGGTAGTACATGGGTGACACTTAGCAGGTAGTACATCTTAACCGAGCCCTTAAGTGAGTGTCCAGGGGTGTTATCTCAACTCGAGTTTTCGAGATAAAAGATATGTGTTTATTTTATATGTTTGTGTGTAGTTTGTGTTTGTATTGTGTCAATGAATGATAGGACATTCCTTGGGTTCTTTACACCTACCCAAAACACATCATGGCAGATTCACAAACAAGAACACTTTCAACATGGAAGAGATTGAATTCAAAATGGAATTTTCATTGATGATAATTATTTTCAAACATGATTTATAATTTTTCTTTAAGTAGAGCCCATTGATTAGAAGCATTGAGCTCTCCCATATGATTAATAAGCCGATAAGATCCTACTTGGTAGGCCTTCTTTATGGCAAAGGGCCTTCCCAAGTGGGTTAAAACTTGCCTCCCATCTTACGATAGGCATAATGTCGGTCTCCTTAGAACTAAAATAAGCTCTCTACTTGAAAAGCTCTAGGATGGACCAACTTGTTGTGAGCTTGAATTATTTTAGCTTTGTACAACTTGAGGTTTTCATGACGCATGCATCTCTCCTCCAAACCTTGAGCTCTTCTAATAACTTGGTGTTACTGTTGTGATCTTGCTACACTATCTAAGTGATGGGAGTTGGACTTCTAATGGTAGAATGGCTTCAAACCCATACACTAAGGAGAAAGGAGTAGGCGAGTTAGAGTTCTATATGTGGTGTGGTAGGCCAAGGCTTCTATTGCACTGCCACTTATCACTTGTTGTTGTCGAGTGTCTTCTTCAATATTTGGATGAGAGTTTTGTTGAAGGCTTCTGCTAAGCCATTTTCCCTCGGGTAGTTGATGGTAGAATATCTCCAATCTATGTTGTGTCTCTAGGCAAAGTTGTTGATCTCCATACTCTTGAATGCAATAACATTATCAGATATAATTCATCAAGGAATTCCGAACCTATATATGATATCGTTACTAAAAAATTGGAGCACATGCTGAGCTATGACATCTCTAAGTAGAATTGCCTTTAACCATTTAGAAAAGTAGCTAGTAGTAGCTATGATAAACTGATAATCTTTAGAAGTAGGAGGATCAATTGAAACCCACTGTGTCGGTACCCCAACACTTGAATGGCCATGAGGCCAATGTAGGATGTAGAATGTTGGGTGGTTGGTGTAGGACCACACTGTGTATTTGACATTGGTGGCATCGCCTTGCCATATCCATGCAATATTTGATCATCGAAGGCCAGCAGTATCGTGGTCTCTTGATCTTGGCTTTCATCTTCTGGATTGGTTGGCTTATAATCAGTACCTCGGTCCGCGATCTTACGCTTCATGCTTGTCTAAATAACATAATCACATATGATCAAAAGATCGGTATAAGACACCATCCACAAGAGCATAGGAAAGTACTCTCTGCTTCATCTGATGGACTTGGGACTTCTCTTAAGGTAGTTTGCATTTATTTAGGTAATCCATGAATTATTGCCTCCAATCTAACTTCTCATCCTTCTTGGCAATGGCAACCTCCCCTTCAAGAGAGTACTTTTTGATGAGTTTAATATCAATAAAG